>JAZEWU010000030.1:5053581-5068325 GCA_036362915.1 Geotria australis | reverse complement strand
TGTGTGCAGTTTGTGTGTGTTCTCCCCCTGTTCTGCGTGGGTTTCCTCCGGGTTCTCCGGTTTCATCCCACAACTTAAAAAAAAAATCCGCATTAATTATTTGGCCGATAGTATCATAATATATATGGGAAGCAGTGTCTAGTGGCAATATGGCGCCGGCAAAACCGCCTGGCTGCCTCCTCTGCGCGTTCCTCGCTACGCCTCTCTGAGTGGTTCTCTCGTCGAATGAGTGCCCTTCGACAGTGAATGGAATATGTGCCACGCGTTATAGATGTAAAAATAGTAGTGTTATTAGTGGCAGGAAGCACAGAAGGGAGGAGGTAGGGGAGAAAAGTGGACGAAGCGGTGGGTGAGAAGAGGGGTGCGGCTTGGGGTCGGCAATAGGGTGCGGGCATGGGAGGGTAGATTAGGGAAGGGAGGAGTGTGGGAACACGTTCATTCACAAAGGCGGCTGAAAGACAACGATGTCCAGAGGCTGACCATCGTGCTTCGAAGAATCGCAAAGAAGAAGACAAAAGGCGGCGGCCTGTGCTTGCATCCGCGTGGGCTGGAGGCAGGCGCGTCGCAGCCCCGGGTGTTGCGACACCCGCACTTTCACAGAAACATGATTCCATCCCCCCCCACACTTTTTTCCTGCAACACCCGCGGCTGCGACGCGCCTGGCTCGTTGCGGCTTAGGCAGGTGCTCACTTTGCCACCGAGGGTCCGACAGTGATTTGACCCGGTTATCCACCCCCGACCCCCGCTGACGGCCAGATGGTCGCGTCGCCCTCCACCCCGACCACCCCCGGGCCTCCCCTCCTTCACCCGGGTGGGCCGATTGTTGTTGCAGGAGCGGGGGTGTTTGTGGTGTCGCCGTTGACACGGCTCTCAGTCGCCCTGTTGAGTTGTTGTTTGATGGTTTGGGGACGCAGAGAAGGTGGAGGCTTTTTGGTAATCGTTGGTCCATAGACAAGGATCCCCTCTATAGCCTCAACATAGTGTAGGGTCAAGTGCCGTTAGCGAGCACCTATTAAGGTCAACACGGCACACGATGTGGTGGGTGGCCAGCACCACGCTCGACCGCCTTTGTATCCCTAGTGGCAATATTTACACACCGCACTAGGAACTAATTTTCAGGCTGAGTCGACCTAGGTGAGGCTCAGGACCGGTTCAGAAAATCGTCGCTGGTGTTGGCCTTGACGGGAATCGAACTCGGGTCGACAGGTTTGTAGCCCAGCGCGCTGAGCTACGAGCAATGTCGACACATAGAGAGGTATTGAGAGAGTGTATTTGTTGAATTTACTGTTTGTTACGATTTAAATTTGAGCTCACATTTGGATAAACATTTCAGAACGCTGGTCTCAATTATTGATGCTGGTTTCGTAAAGAAACCAGTTACATAAACGAGGACCATACTTCCTTATTTGAACACTGAAGTCACGACGTTGGGAGGACATTTATTACTCGATCGTTAAGTAAAATTCGGTCTCTTTTTCCCCTGCGTAACTTTCCCAGGTGTTAGTCACGTCACCTTTTCCATGGGACTGATGTCGCGTTAAACAGGTAAGCACGCAACCGCAAGCCATTGTTACAGACAGTACAGGTGTCACACGGGTGTCTGGCTCCACATGTCTGGATCTCTGTGATCACAGCTGAGGTCACGGTGGTAAGTATTTAATAATAATAATAATAGCATTTATATAGCGCCTTTCACCCGAGGGTCACAAAGCGCTGCACAAGGCTGTGGAGAGAACGACATGCCAAAAGCAACGTCAACCCACCCCTGCCATAAAGACATTGCAATTTGGCGCACCGCATTTGGTGTATTGTCGAGTTATGCTCGATTACAGATCGTATCTCAAAGTTGCTGATTTATAAATCCATCCATCCGTTGTCAAATTGCAAACGTCTCCACACACTCTGTCAAGGAGCCTGATGAAGCTGGTCGCAATTACCAGCGAAACGTCGTATTCCACTGGAATGTTGTGCGTTTGCTCTCTGACACACCGGTGTGCTGTTTACGAATGCCAAAAGTGCAAATAATTTGATAATTTGAATTACGTTCAATATCCTACTAATAGTTTTTGCCGGGCACTCCGGTTTCCACCCATGGTCCAAATACATGCTGCTGTTTAGGTTAACTGGCTTGCTGACTAAATTCCCCCTGGTGCCCTGTGATGGACTGGCGTTCCATCTTGGGCATAACCCTGCCTTGCGCCCTGTGTCTGCACGGATAGGCTCCGGCTCACCACGGCCCTGTACAGAATTAAGCGGTTTCTGACAATGATGATGATCCTACTAATAAGTTTGACTTATTGTAGAGTGGATTGTTAGATTTAATCTCCAAGTATGACCTGCTGGGGTCTCACAGCGACTGTTTGACGGTGTTTATCTGCGACAAGCGAGGGGCGCGGTGGAGGCAGGCCTGTTAGGGCGTAAACACAAGTTACAAACGACAACAATTGACGCGTAGATCGGCGTCGACATGCATCTGAAATCGCTTAAAAATAAACTACATTCCTGCCAAAATGGTGTCGGACAGAGGTCAGGGCAGAGACTCGAGTGGCTGAGACGTTATTATCTCAGCTGGCAAGGCCCCCGTTGAGATAAGCTGCTCTGTTACAAGGACGACCGCAGCACAAGACCGTCTGCAGCGTTGGCAGTGAGGGTGCACTGCACTTACACAGAGGTACACAGATAAGCAGCATGCGGTTACGCAGAGAAGCAGAGCGCTTCAATGGTTTATGAACTCGTGTCAGCCATCTGAAATAAATAGAAGTTATTTAAAACAGAATGAACGAGGAAAGGAAAATAGACTGTTAGTGGTCAATTAAATGTGGCTTACAGGACATGTGGAGCACGCTGTAGAGAAGCATAGAGTTGCATAGAGACCCATGGAATTAGATAGAGATCCGTAGAGTTACACGGAGACTCATAGACCACAGCTTAAGATAGTGAAAGCGGCGAGAGTCACAAGACACCACAGGGAGGGAATATGCAAACTAACCACGGAAAACTAACCACAACAAAAACACAGCATTATTCCCACGAAGCCCATGCCAGAACTTAGTACAAACAATGCTTACGTGGTGTTTACCTGCCAATCAAAAACAGTGTTGGGAAATCGTGTCACGGAGGCGGGTAACTAAACCGTGTGTACAGCCTCAGACGTAACGGAGCTGAGTTGTAGCGAAACGTGGGGAGACAACAGAGAGTTTTTATTCAAGCTCGATGGAACCGTTGAGCTATGTGGTTCTTTTTAACAGTTGTCCGGCGCGGAGGGGTATGCAAGTTACACCATCTCAGGGCACCGGTGACAATTTAGCCGGGACAATTAACCCAGGCAGCGTGTCATTGTACAGTGGGAGGAAACCGGAGTACCCGGCGAAAACCCACGCGGATCTGGAGGGAAAACATGCAAACTCCACACAGAAAGGCGGCACCCGAGCCGGGAATCGAACTAGGGTTCTTCTTGCTGTGAGGCGGCAGCGTTATTCACCGCTCCACCGTGCCCCAGTAACGTGGTTATAGGCGAGGGATTTTGTCACGGGCGCTTCTCTCCGCAGTGATGTCAGTAAAATCCATCCATCCATTTTCTAAACCGCTTGTCCTGGCGAGGGTCGCGGTGGCAGCAGTCCAAGGAGAGTGGACCAGACATCCCTTTCCTCCGCAACAGATTCCAGCTCTTCCTGGGGGATTCCCCAGGCGTTCCCAGTCCAGCGGAAGGATATAATTCCTCCAGCGTGTCCTGGGTCGGCCTCTAGGTTTCCGTCCAGTGGGCCGTGCATGGCAAACTTCCCGGGGGATCCTAACGGATGCCCGAGCCACCTCGACTGGCTCCTCTCAAAGGAGCAGCGACTCTGCTTTGTTGAAACAATAAACATCTAACTATCTTCAGCAGGAATTACGACAGGAGCTGGCAACGATCGCTGCACGGTGAAACTTTCCTGTCGTATCGGCAATTCCAATCGGCCGCGTGACGAACTCGCCGTTCAAGCTGTGTTCACGGGCACTGAAAAGAAGCCTACTGGCTCCTTGAAAGGCAGAAAGGACGTGGGCGAAACGAGGCTCGGCCGCGGCAAGCCAGCCCTTTCATCTGAGAGTCAGACAACTTTGAATGCGGGCGGTGTGTGAGAGAGAGAGACAAATACGGGCAGAGGGAAGACACGAACCAGGGGTACGACCACCTGGCCGTATGCGCGTACCGCTGGCACGTTTGAAGATTCGCATCGGCGGAACCGCGCGCGATGATGAATCGCCGCTTGTTTGAGGCGTCTGGTTCCAAGTGACATTTACAACGGGGCGAATTTGTTTGTGTTTTTTTTCTCTTTGCTGATAAACCGGGCGAAAGCAGCCCCCGCAACCGGCACAAGCAGAATGGGGGATCGAGATAAAGCCGACGTGTGTGTGTGTGGGCTGTGTGGGGGGTGAATGTTTGGGAACCAACCGGGGTGCGGCACGGTGGCGCAATGAATAGCGCCGCCGCTCTGCAGTGAGTCAGTCAGTTTAGCGTTTAGGGTTAGCGATAGAAGCCAGTGTTAGAAAGTGGGGAGCCAGTGTTGGAGATAGGAGTCAGTGTTGGAGATGGGAGCCAGTGTTAGAGATAGAAGCCCGTGTTAGAGAGTGGGGAGCCAGTGTTAGAGAGTGGGATCCAGTATTAGAGATAGAAGCCAGTGTTAGAGAGTGGGATCCAGTGTTAGAGATAGAAGCCAGTGTTAGAGATAGAAGCCCGTGTTAGAGAGTGGGTAGCCAGTGTTAGAGAGTGGAAGCCGGTCAGTCTATCGAAGCTGGAACTAACCGTTGAGCAGTGTAGCTCTTTTTAACAGTTGTCCCGCACTGAGGGTACCGGGTTTGAATCCTTCAAAAGTGCGCATGTTATCTGCACAATACCAAGGCTTTTTACGTCTCATTTCAACTTTACTTCCCACATATTGACGGTTACTTTTCTGGAGCTTCAGAGAGCCGGCGGCAATATTCCCACAAAGGCATCAGGAGGAAATCCGGGTCAAAGCAGTCATCGACAGCAGACGTCAGAAAGAACGTGTTACACACTTAGAACAACCATAGCACGTAGGGCGGGTACTCTGCTAGTGTATCTAAAGTTTGTTTACCATTGGCCGCGTTGTGCCGCACTGCCTCCACGCCTCTCTGAGTGTGTTTCCTCTCCGCGCCTCTGAGTCGTTCTCTTCGAACACCGTGCAGCCACGCGCTGCATACTTATAATATCATTAATATTATTATTATGAACCAGAGTGGAATGGTGCCAAACTTTACGAGACATTTTGCTTTGATTGCATTCCATTGAGCAGCCTTCTCGCTGAGCGTTCATGCGCGTTGCCTCGCATGAGCGAGCTGCCGATCGCGCGTGTGATGTTTTGATGTTCGCGTTGTTAGGAGCAAGGGGGGGGGTTAGTGTTTGAAGTGTGTGGGATGACCTGGCATGCAAGTCTTTGCAGGTTCATAATGGGGCCCGTAATCGCTCATTCCCTCGGGCTCGCTCACACACCCATGACGATCTTAAGAAGGATTAAGGATGGCCATAACTGTTTTGGAAACGCTTGCACGGTTGAGAACTGTGTCGCAGGATTCCTGTAAAGAGCTTGCACGCTCACTGGATATTTTTTTTGCTGTAATAGTACACATCTATCGGTTTTCCGGATAGCCGTGTCGAGCGTTGCGCATCGCTCAATCGCGACGTGGGGGTCAAGGTAGAAGCGTTCACGTCGCGATCCCTGTCAGGTGATACTTGGTGTTGCCTGCGAACTCTACCAAACACTTCGAAGCCGAGCTGAAATACAACGATGTCCAGAAGCTGACCATCGTGCTTCGAAGAATCGCAAAGAAGAAGAATCGCGACGTTTCGCCTCCCACGCTGGAGGCATCGTCATCATCATCAGCCGTCGCGTTTGAGAAATGAGGAGAAACGCTCGGCACGGCTATCCCGAAAGAGCCGTGAAAACCTACATCGGTACGCCGACATAATTTGTCAACCCCTTGTTTCCCAGCGCCGACGCTCTGGGGTTTTATCTGTTGAGAAAGTTACATTCAATGGACACTGAGATGAGATAAACGCCGGGCGACTTGTGGTCGGTCGGTCGGACACAGAAAGAATCTGGGCTCGAATCCAGCCTCGGGTTACGATAAAATACATTCCAGCGTGTTTTACAGTCCGCTTGAAATTAATGTCACCTGTGGCCAGGAATCCAACTCGGGGGTAGCTGGGTTCACAGCGCAACACGCTGCCTCCTCAGATTAATGAGTTATGGCTGTCCTTTAACCAGGGGAGTTTACATTTGTTACCAGTATGGTCTTATCGCAACACCCCCCCCAATTCCCGCCTGTATCGTACTTAATGCTTTCTTGCAGGTACGCCTCGCCGGACCGTACCGGATTACTTTCACCTCTGCCTTGAACCCATCCCCCCGTATAGCCTTATCTTTGTCTCTGTCCGCGCTGAGGTATACCCGGGTTCGAATCCTTCCCGCGTGCACAAAAACGAAAGCTTGCATCTATTATTTCAGCTTTGCTTCTGATGTCCTTTTCGGCGGCAATATTGCCAAAAGTAACATCGGAAAGAAATCCAGTCGCGCCAGCAGAAACATCGTCATCAACGAGAGACGTCAGAGGAACGCGTTGCACGCTTCAGATCATACCACCCGCGGGGCGGGTACTCTGCCAGTCTCTTGAATTGCCACAAAGGATTACATCAGCTGGATTGCTAAGGCGGTTATATAAGAATAGGATTGGGAACACATAGACAAGCGGTAAAGAAGTGTGCTCGTTCCGTAGCGCTGACGTACTGCCCAGCGCCGCTCCGCTTCGGTTGCCTCTCCTTATTTCTGTTTTTATCCAAGTCCGTTTTTTAACGTAAGCTGGAAGAAACCGACGAGCTATACAGCTATTTTTAACAGTTGTCCAGCGGAGAAGGGTGTAAGCAAACATCCCAGGGGAAAAATTTAGTCCGGACGATCAATCTAGGCAGCAGCGTGTCTTCGGACTGTGGAATCCGAAGTGACCGGCGAAAACCCACGCGGATTCGGGGAGACCGCGCAAACTCCGCGCAGTAAAGGTGGCACCCGAGCCGGGACTCGATCTCGGGTGCCTTCTTGCTGTGAGGAAGGCGATTCGCAGGCGAGGGTGGCCCGGGTTCAGGCCTCGCTGGCGAGAGCGTGGTGATCGGAGCGCGAAGGATTCGATGCCCATCCAGGCGAATGAAAGGCTGATGCGATGAAAACCCTTAAATTGGGTTGGCTAGAGGTCCCACTCGACTTACGCGGCGTGATTAAATTATACTTTACGATTTATAACGCGGGCGGCACGCTGGCGTAGTGGGTAGCACTGCCGCCTCACAGCAAGAAGGGCCCGAGTTCGAATCCCCGGCTCTGGGGCCTTTCTGTGTGGAGTTTGAATATTCTCCCCGTGTCCGCGTGGGTTTTTGCCGGGCACTCCGGTTTGCTCCCACAGTCCAAAGACATGCTGCCAGGTTACTGACTAAATTTTTGCCAGGTGCCCTGCGATGCACTGACGTCCCATCCTGGCTATAGCCCTGCCTTGCGCCCTGTGTTTTCCGGGATAGGCTCCAGCTCCACCGCGACCCTGTACAAGTGTACAGTAGGCCAATTAACCTGGCAGCATCATCATGAATTAAATAAGCAAGGGTGATTTAAAACAGTTGATGTGGTTCGGGCATCTGGTAAGGATGCCCACCGGGCGGAGAACTAGAGGCCGACCTAGGACACGTTGGAGGGATTATATCATTCGGCTCGCCTGGGAACGGCTGGGAATCCCCCAGGAAGAGCTGGAAACTGTTGCTGAGGAAAGGGATGTGTGGTCCACTCTCCTTGGACTGCTGTCACCGCGACCGTCACCAGGACAAGCGGTTTAGAAAATGGATGGATGGATGGATTTAAAACAGACATGGATGAGCCCCAATCCACCAATGGGGGTCACGATACATGTGGACCACCGCGTAGTATGCGCTATAGATCGACGTGATTTCAAAAGACCGCTGGCGTCACTGCTGTTTGCATTGCGGGGGCCTGGTTATCACAACACGGGCCACGCGTGAAATTGTCAGCTGCCACGAGGGGCCCTTTTGTCGGCGCATATTTCCCTGAGAACTTGAGCGGCAGATCAACGAAGACGCGACTTGAAAGCCTCGCTTCTTGTAAAAAAAAAGGTCTTTCCGAAACGTTGGCGGAGGCGAACGGGTTTGAAGGGTCTTTGGTGGGAAGAAATGTTTTTTGTGCTTCGTGCCTTTTAATCTGATGTGGTTGTGTCGGGTGACGCCGATATAACAGCGTGGGTTGACGCGATTGTGTGGCTGTGCGACGTGCTGCGGTAGCTCAGTGGTTAGCGGTAGCTCAGTGGTTAGCGCTATGCTGGGCTACAAACCTGGCGAGCCGGGGTTCGAATCTCGCTCACGGCCAACACCAGTGACGATTTTCCGAACCGGTCCTGGGGCCTTCCCTAGGTCCTTCGTTGTTACTGACTAGTGCGTTGATTTGTTTGTCAATATGGAGTTGATCCTGCTGCATAGGTTAATTGGCCTGCGGACTAAATTTCCCCCGGTGCCCTCTGATAGACTGGTAGTTCCATCCTGGGCATAGTCCTACCTCGCGCCCTGTGTCTGCCGGGATAGGCTCCGGCTCACCGCGACCCTGTACAGGATTAACCGGTTTCTGACAATTCATGGATGGATGGATGGTCTGGGAAAGGCAGAATACGTCCGTGCTTTTGCGACTGTAACCAGTGTTGGGGGTCAAGGTAGAAGCGTTCACGTCGCGATCCCTCTCAAGTAATACTTGGTATTACCTGCGAATTCTACCAAACACTTCGAAGCCGAGCTGAAAGACAACGACGTCCAGAAGCTAACCATCGTGCTTCGAAGAATCGCAAAGAAGAAGAAGACCAGTGTTAACTCGAGCAGGGCTCTCGAGACACGGGTAATGCTGCCCCCTAGCTCCCAAACACGGGTGCATGCATACATGCATTCATTCATTGTCAGAATCCGCTTAATCCTGTACATGTACAGGGTTGCGGTGAACCGGAGCCTATCCCGGCAGACACAGGTGCGCAAGGACGGGCTGTACCCGAGGATGGGACGCCAGTCTCTCTACGTTAATGGTCACCTTTGAAGCGCATGGGCGGCACGGTGTTCGGATTGGATGGGGAATTGCTGCCATCTATCTACCTTTAGGATCAGAGGTCACATGAAGGGGACTCGGAAGTAGCTCTGTAACATCCGCTGGATGACTCAAGCTTTCGTGGCGACTGCCTCTCGTTGTTGGAACAATGTTGATGTGAGTTATATTTTTCTGGCTATCTGCGATTGTACAATGTGGCAGGTGGTTTCAATGGCTGCACATGCTTTTCACTGTATTCGCAAGAAAGCTTCTCCTACTTATTTCCATCTCACTGTTGCACGTTTGTACTGCTTTGTCTCTTCGTAATTTATTGGACATTTTGTCTTCTGCCACACTGTGTGTTGCCGTTTACATTACGATCATAGCTTAGGTTTTAAGATATTCTCAGCGATTTATTAAAATAGTCGCATGACCTTCCGACGTCATATATTGTTAATGTGGGTTCATTCGCAAGTTTGTTGTATGGCAGGAATCCCGCTCCCAGAGTTGGTCAATCTCACCGTGTATTCTCTGCTGTAATAACAAACATCTTCATAGCGTCCGGTGTCTAACACGTGGGAGAGTTTCCGATGGATGCTCCATCTCAATCTGGATCAAATTATGAGGGGGGCTGGCGGGGGGAAGGGGGTGTTTGAAGAAAGTTAAATTCTTGCGATTGTATTTTGCTCACTGGAAAGCACGTGCTCCGAAGAAGAGCCAGAACGCAGCGGTGGGCGAGCGAAAAGGTTAAAAAATCCTCGCGGGTTGCTCTGGGACGATCAATTTCACCGTAAATTTTTCCCCGTTTAGATCCCAACGGCCTGATTATGAGAACGTGGCGAGTTAACGATGAACACCAGGAGAGCCAGGGAGATCTTTGCTAATGGGCTGGGTTGGCCATCTGCCCGCCTCGGTGATAAATCATATCGCTGTGCCAGTCCCACAGTCCCACAGTCCCACCCCACTGGATCTACGTGGCTTCTCTGAGAGAGACTTAACCGGTGAGACAGCTCGGGGAGACCGGTGCCGTCCGCTGGGTTTCAAACTCGTTTTCAACTAAGGTTGAAAGTGTCAGTGTCTCAACTCCGTCTGTCTGTCTGTGCGGGATGGGAGCGCTAGGTAACTCTCACAACGATGAGAATCGTTCTCAAAAGAGTCGCTCTTTCAGGATTGCCGTATCGAACTTTCGCGACCTTTCGCCTGCCACGTTGGAGGCATCGTCGGGTTTGTGATGCTCTGCAACGTGTGCGGCATTGAATTTAGCCTAGGGCCCCAGACTGACAACACGAACGCTGAACGCTGCCAAACAGAGGACGGCATTGCTGCTACTTGCTATGCAAGTCACTTACACGGGTTGTCTATGCAGATTAGTACTTATTATCATAGTACTTATTATCATATCACAGTGGCGGCGCGGTGAGTAGCGCTGCCACCTCCCGGCTCGGGTGCCTTTCTGTGTGGAGTTTGCATGTTCTCCCCGTGTCCTCCCCGCGGGTTTTCGCCGGGCACTCCGGTTTCCTCCCACCAGTCCAAAGACATTCTGCTGCTGCATAGGTTAATTGGCCTGCGGACTAAATTGCCCCACGGTGCCCTGTGTTGAACTGGCGTCCTATCCTGGGTATAACCCATACCTTGCGCCCTGTGTCTGCCGGGATAGGCTCTGGCTCATCGCGAACCCTGTACAGGGTTAACCGGTTTCTGACGGTGAAATAAATGAATCAATCTCCCCATCTTCTCTGATCTCTTAATCTCCGAGGCAGGAGGAGCAGATGCCCTTCTGTCGCACGCGTGGGCGACCGGAGCAACAAACACCGATGAGCCTAACAAAACATCTCGGCTCACAGCAGCAGCAGCAACAACAGCAGCCCACGTGTCCCTTGCAGCGTGATAGTTATCAGAGCAAACGTCGGTGGGCAGATGTTGGGGGGAGCGGGGAGCGGTGGCTCAGTGGTTAGCGCAATGCTGGGCTACAAATCTGGCAACGCGAGTTTCGAATCCCACTCGCGGCCAACACCCAGTGACGATTTTCTGAACTGGGCCTCCGCCGAAAATGAGTACCCAGTGCAGTGTGTAAACATTGCCACTAGGGAGACAAAGGCGGCCGGGCGTGGTGCTGCTCACCCACCCCCCTCGTGTGCCGTGTCGACCTTCATTAGTTGCTCGCTAACGGTACTTGCCCCTACAGTGTGTTGAGGCTTATACGGGGGGGGATCTTTGTCTTTGTCTTGGAGACGGAGAGAAGTATTTAGAAGCGAGCGGAGGCAGCCTTTCATCCTCCACGTGTGTCAGCTGCAGGCTTGTTGTGATGCGCTGACAAGAGGGTTATTTATCGAGTCGGTGATTCACGCCACTTGCTCGGTTAATGACGCCCCCGCGTTTGAGTCATTTCGCTTCTTCGCTCGCCCGACTAGGGCCGGGCAGAAATTAAAGCGACAAACTATTTTTTATTAGTTGTTTTTTTTTTTCAATCGTTGTTGACATGCCGTTCTCTCCGCAGCCCTTGTGCAGCGCTTTGTGACCCTCGGGTGAAAGGCGCTATATAAAACACTATTTTTATTATTTATTCTTCTTCGCGATTCTTCGAAGCACGATGGTCAGCCTATAGACATCGTTGTCTTTCAGCTGGGCCTCGAAGTGTTTGGTAGAATTCGCAGGCAATACCAAGTACGATTATTATTTATGCAAGGGTTGTCACGACTCGATGTATGACAATTTCTGGGCGTAGGCGTTCTTTCGAGCGTTCCTCCTCTCGTTCGCGACGTTTCACCCCCCCCACGTTGGTGGCATCAAGAGGCTCGACCTGATGATGAGCGGAGGAACGCTCGATGCGGATATCCCGAAAAAGCGGCTCTTGAGAGCAAATAGAATCCCATCGGGCTGTTAAAACCTACGTCGATACGAGCCGGTTGTAATAACGGACGGCTGGGACCTGGATTCGAACCCGGGGTCCTTAACGACATCAACTCAAAGCTCTGACCTCTGAGGCACCTCGACCACCCCTCGAGGTTTGTAATTGAATGGGTGGTGGCGGGGGACTGTCTGGTTTTTATTGTGATTACCCTAATTCAGCAGCGCGCTACGCGGGCGGGTGGGGACAAGGCTCCACAAAGACAAAGATCTCCCGTATAGCCTTGACAGACTGTAGGGGAAAGTGCCGTTAGCGAGCACCTATGAAGGCCGACACCGCACACGACGGGGTGGGTGGCCACCACCGCGCACTCGTGACAATGTTTACACACCGCGCCAGGTACTCATTTGAGGCTGAGTCGACCTGGGGGAGGCCCAGGACCGGTTCAAAAAATCGTCACTGATGTTGGCCGTGAGCGGGATTCGAACTCGGGTCGCCGATTTCGTAGCCCAGCGCGCTAACCGCTGAGCTTTCGCTCCCAGCAGAGGTGACACCTGGCCGTTCGGCGGAACAGTTCCACCTACAGTCAGGCCGCTGCCACTGAGCCGAACGCGGCTCAGAGGGCCTCATTTCGGCCGCGTGTTAAGACAGATGTTAGATAGATGTTTATTTTTACAGCAGACAAATACCCAGTGAGCTTGCAAGCTCATTACCGGACTCCTGCGACACAACAAACATGCGAATTGCTGACAATAATTAAAATATATACACCCTCCACCTTCAAAGTATTCTAACCGACTAACAGTGGCGTAGCGGTGAGTAGCGCCGCCGCCTCTCAGCAAGAAGTACCCGCGTTCGAATCCCTGCTCGGGTGCCTTTCTGTGTGGAGTTTGCGTGTTATCCCCCGTGTCCGCGTGGGTTTTCGCCGGCAACTCCGGTTTCCTCCCACAGTCCAAATACATGCTGCTGCATAGGTTAATTAGCTTGCGGACTAAATTTCGCCCGGTGCCCTGTGATGGACTGGTGTCTCATCATGGGTATAGCCCTGACTTGCGCCCTGTGTCTGCCGGGATAGGCTCTGGCTCAACGCGGCCCTGTACAGGATTAAGCGGTTTCTGACAATGATGATGATATGCTTCTTCAATTTGCTCACATCGCATTATTACACTGTTGCACTTTGTCTCCTATATATTGGAATTATTGGTCATTTTTGTCTTGTGCAATGCTGCGTGTTACTGTTTACGATTATGGTTAGGGTTTCATCCTTGCACAATTTGGTGCTGAGTTCGTTGCATCACCTTGTGGTTTTATGTTATTTGCGTCGGTTAGTTCCAAGGTTTGTTGAATCGCATAATAGCGCACCCAGAGCTTGCAAGTGTTAGAGATGGAAGTCGGTGTTAGAGATATGAGCAAGTGTTAGAGACAGGAGCCAGTGTTTGAGACACGAGCCAGTGTTTGAGACAGGAGCCAGTGTTAGAGACACGAGCCAGTGTTTGAGACAGGAGCCAGTGTTAGAGACAGGAGCCAGTGTTAGAGACCGATTTTTCAAGCCCATTGGATATGTTCTGCTGTAATAATAAACATATATCTTCACAACCCATCAGCCGTACTGCCTTGGAGCAGCGCACAAGGTAGAGGCGTTCACGTCGCGATCCCTGTCAAGTAATACTTGGTATTACCTGCGAATTCTACCAAACACTTCGAAGCCAAGGAGCTGAAAGACAATGATGTCTAGAAGCTCAACAGATGCCCGAAGCCCCTCAAGCTGGAGCAAGAAGAATGCAAGGGGCTGTGTTAGGAAATGGGAAACTGTAATTTAACCATCGCGCTTCGAAGAATCACAAAGAAGAAGAAGCGCACAATTTAAGCAACATTGCTGATCGCTTTCCATGCATGTTCTTTCAGGAGACATCATCAACGTGGGAGTCGAAACATCCCGAAAGAGAGAGAAGGAACACTCAGTCACGGGGTTATTCAGAAAAAAAAACAGCTATGGAGAGCAATTCCTAAACGTCGAACCGTGAAGCAACATTGTTTCAAGGCAAGCAAAACCGCGGACCGGTTTAAACTGTCTGGTGATCAGCAGTCAGGCAATGCTGGAATGAGATCAGGTGAATTGCAAGATCCTACAGGTTCTAAGCCGCATTGAATGTGAACACGCAACAAAAATAAATCGCGTCAAAAAATATATTAAATACATTTCTCGCTTTTCAGCATTCTGATTTGCTGAAAAAAAAACCAACTCAAGTGGCACACAGTGTTAGTCTACGTGACTTTACTTAATAGTCTGACGGGTCGGCGGAGGGTACAGTAAACATTGGCATGTACTGCACGATGTTGGCTAAAAGTAACTAGTTATGACTCCTATTGGTCTTAAAAGCCTATGTATATAGTAGTCAATCGTTCGCGTTGTCGGTGGGGAATTTAAGTAGCAAAATAAACAGGCAATGTCCCCTTTTCATAGCCGTCTCTCTATAAACGAAACATCATTGAAACTGATGGTTGCTCTTCAGCGCTGGTCTTTCGGGAAAGACGTGTCGAGCAATCTCCCTCTCTCAGTCGCGACGTTTCGCCCCCCACGTTGGAAGAACGCCTGATGATGCTTCCAACGTGGGAGTCGAAACGTCGCGAGGGAGAGAGGCAGATAGCTGAGTGACACGCGTATCCCGAAAGACCAACTCTGAAGAGCAACCGTCATACATCGAGCCGTGAAAACCGACATCAGTACAAAGTTGAAATTATTTCTGACACAACCCATCAAGTGCTGAACCGGGTCGTTTGAGAGAAGC
>JAZEWU010000030.1:5029416-5040334 GCA_036362915.1 Geotria australis | reverse complement strand
CCATACCCCCACTCCAAACAGCCCAATGCAGATCCATAGGGACGATTTTCTCCACGAGGCACGGGGTTCGCGCTGACCGCAGCTCGCCGTGCGATAACCGCCCCGCCGCGGAAGCAAACATCCCCGCGTTTTAATGTGCGCTCACAAATTCTCTCCGGTACCGCGAGACCAAGATCCCCCGTGTAACCGTAACAGACGTCTGAGGCAAAGTGTGCTGTAAGTAAGCAGCGATGAAGGTGCTCATTTCAGGCTGGGTCGACCTAGGGAAGGCCCAGGATTGATTCAGAAAATCATCACCGATGTTGGCCGTAAGCTGAAAAATCGAACTCGTGTCGCCGGGTTCCTAGCGCGGCGCTCTCACCGCTGCACCACCGCTCTCCGCATCCCCACACAAAGACAAAGATCCCCCGTATATAACCTTAACATACTGTAAGGTCAAGTGCCGTTAGCGACCACCTATGAAGGCCGGCGTGTAACAGGAGGAGGTGGGTGGCCAGCACCACGCCCGGCCGCCTTTGTCTCCCAAGTGAAAATGTTTACACACTGCAGTAGCTACTCATTTGAGGCTGAGTCGACCTAGGGAAGACCCAGAATCGGTTCAGAAAACCATCACCGATGTTGGCCGTAAGCTGAAAAATCGAACGCGTGTCAACGGGGTTCGTAAGACGGCGCGCTAACCGCTGAACCACCGCTCCCCGCATCCCCACACACACACACGTCCACACAAACACCCCCGCGTGGCCGTCCACACACCCGAACACTCGTGCTTTCTTAGGTAAATTAATCGTCGGTGAGCGGAATCTTTTACAAGTTGCGCTTGGCAATTACGCATATTCATTTAGTTTCCCAGAGAGTGACACGTTCATTAATCTGTATTCCTGCAGGTTAGCACAACGCTCCGGCGTGCTATTTATTCGAGAAGTCTTAGCCGCGAGAACGGTTCGGAATGCCTAATGGGGCCCGTACGCAGCATCGTACGCCCGAGCGAAATTTGCAAATGTATGGGATTTAATAACCTTCTTTGACTTTCAGATTTCAGAGTCGTCGAGAACGAGGGATTCCAAGTGGAGCTGGTCGTTTCAAATCCCCTGCCGTTCGAGCTGCTCGTGGAGAACGTCGTAAGTGACGGATCGTCCGCCGAGCGCGCTCGCGCGCCGGCACCGCGCGGCGTTACGAGGCCTTCCGTCAGCGGCAGTTTGGAGATTGCCCGAAATTAGTTCGGAGATTTAGGGATGTAGTTTTGTCCTGCGCTTATTGTGGTACGTGCTGTGGGGTTCCGATGAAACCCGAGCGCTGTGTCAACTGGAGTTCAGCACCCGTGCTAGGGTCTACCTGGGTGAACAGGCCAGGAGTGTGAAACTCCTGGTGAACAAGTCTGGAGTCTAGAACTCGTGATAAAGTCTCCGTTGGTAAACAGGTCTGGGCGGAGGTTCCAGACTAGTAATGATTCGGTGACCCTCCGACTAAAGGATGTTGGCATCAAGAAGAATATTGTCTCCCTAGTGGCGATGTTTACACACCGCACTAGGTTACTCATTTGAGGCTGAGTCGACCCTCGGGGATGCCCAGGACCGGTTCAGAAAATCGTCACTGGTGTTGACCGTGAGCGGGATTCGAACTCGGCTCGCCAGATTTGTAGCCCAGCAACTACCCCAGCTGGCAATCACGCGCAGCCCATGCAGGGCGACCTCCCGCAGCCGGACACTCCGAGAGCACAAGGTCACAGCGAGCCGAGCAAGTGTCTGACCGGCTCGATCGTTGACCCGATTCCCCGGGGAGCGTCGGTCCGTGCGTGACAACCTTGTGCTCTCTTGTTTTGGGGACATTGATTTCGGTCAAGATATATTTAGATGGCTGCTTCGGTCACCTTGCGCAGAGCCGTATTGGAGGCGATGACGTGATCTTAGGACGATGAAGATTCGTGTAATCGTTGGCCGTGTGATAAGTGCTCTCAAGAGCCGCTCTTTCGGGATAGCCGAGTCGAGCGTTGACTCTACCCCTCTCCTTCGCGTCATCTCGCCTCCAACGTCGGCGGCACAATCCGGCGAACGGATCCTCCGAACGTGGGAGGCGGAACGTCGCGAAGGAGACAGGAGGAACTGCTCGACACGGCTAGCCCCGAAACAGCCGCGTAACAAACACGCGTCAAAAGTCACCTCTTCGCCGACTCGCAACAAACCGACTGAGCCGGGCTCCGCGCCTCCGAATCAACGGGTGCAACGCGCCCGGAGAATATGCGCGCGTTGCAAAAGTATATCATTACTGTTATTTATTATTGTATTGTTATAATACAAAACGGCGGTAACCGGCCCGGCGCGTCGCCGCAGGATCTGGTGACGGCGGGGCCCAAGTGCGACGTCGCGCCCGTGTCGGCGACGCTGCCCGCCCACGGGGAGCCGCACACTCTGACCCTGACGATCGTCGCCAGGCAACCGGGGCAGCTCACCATCACAGGTGGGTACCCCCGACGCCCGTCGCCGGCACGGCTCGACCATAGCAACCCGCGCTGCCGGGTACGGGTTCCTACCCGTGCCGCGCTGCTGCCCCTCCTCCTCTGGCGCCCTTCCCACAGACGTCAACGCTGCCGAGTCCCTGGCTGTGTTATTTCATCTGGCCTCAAGAGTTGCTTTCCTCCGCCGAAGCGGAAAGCGTTTGGCTCAAACTTGGGTCGCTCTAAACCCGCTCTTACGTCCCTGACAGCAGCATCAGTCGATACTCATATCCGTCACCTCTTTCTTTGCCTCCACCCCTCCTCACTACCCCACCCACCCACCCCACTCCGCCTAGCCCGTAATCCCACCCACACCCATGCCAACGAGGGGTGACATAATACCAATAGTAATAAACTCTATTTATAACGCGCGCCCATTCATTCAATTTCGAAGGTATTCATTCGAAGAGAGAACGACCCGGAGGCGCGAGGAAACCGCGCAGAGGCAGGGGGAGGCAGCCAGGCGGTTTTCCGGCGCCACCACGTTCCCCCAACTTACGCCGTCTCGATACACGTCGCGTCATTTGACGAAACGCATCCCCGGGCGTAAACCGTTGGCGTCCCCGCTTAAGGAATCCAAAGCCGGAATCGTAACGCGCGGTCCCTGTCGTCCGCTCGCGCCAGGCTACCGCACCACGGTGCTGGGGATTTCCAGCGCGGTTCCCCTGAAGGCCGTTCCGGGACTCTGGCAGACCAAGCTGGAGGTGGACGTCGTGCCAGCCCTGCCGGACGTGCAGCTCGGGGTCACCTGCGACAGGTAACGGCCAGAGGCGAAAGTTAGCCAGTGTGGCCCGGTGCGGCGTCTTCTTTTCGATTCGTCGAAGCGTGATGGTTATTTGACAGTTTCCCATTTCTTTACACAGTTCTTTGCATTTGTATTGAACTCTGCGAGGTCTTTTGAGCTGCAGAGGTTGGGTAGTAGAGCGCAGACAAGGCAGTGCTCCATAGTATGGTCTGCTTCTCCACATTCACAGGTGGTTGGGCCGGTCTTGTAGCCCCATCTGACCAAAGCAGCTTTTGATCGTCCCGTTCTAGTTCTGTTGATACGGGTGGGAAATAGAGGGGGGGCGGTTGCGATACGACCGTACCGGTAAGGAATGTAAGTTACTCTCACCTGCTGGGAGGGGCTTTAAGTCATTTTGCGCTGTTGAGCGCCGGAAGGGTTACGGTTGGTTGACGAGCAACTCTCCTACGACGAAGGAGGAGCGCTCGTGACGGTTATCCTAAAAGAGCAACTCTTAAGAGCAATTCTCTTTACTGTAAGTGGCGAGAGTGTGTGTGTGGGGGGGGGGGTCTTGTCGCTCATTGGCTCCTGGATGCTATGGCGGCGGGTTAACTGCCTCATTGCACAAGAGGGCCCTCTGAATTTAGCCGGCGCATGGCTAAATGCGAAGTGGAAAATTACCACGATATTGAATTTGCAGAGCGAGCCACTTCAGGGGCCCCCCTGTTGCAAATGAACGGGCACCTGATTTAGCTGGGCTGTCACTGGCACCGCTGAGCCTGGGTAGGAAACACTCCCCAGGTATTTCACAAAAACCGCAGACGCTAAATCTTGCGTGTCGTGTTTTCTAACTTTTTAGTGGGAGGGCGGCGCGGTGGCGCAGCGAGTAGCGCCGCCGCCTCGCGGCAAGAAGCCCCCCCCGGTTGGATTCCCGGTTCAGGTGCCTCTATTAGTGGCGTTTGCGTGTTCTCCCCATGTGTGCGTGAGTTTTCGCCAGCTACTCTGATTTCCTCACACAGTATAAGGACATGCTGCCTAGGTTAATTGTCCTGCTGATTAAATTGCCCCTGTTGCCCTGTGATGGACTGGGATCTCATTCTGGGTACAGCCCTGCCTTGTGCCCTATGTCTGCCGGGACAGACTCTGGCTCCCCCGCGACCCTCTACAGGATTAAGCGGGGGGCTGATAAAAAAAAATAACAACAACGATCTTTAAGCACATTTCAAGTGCGATTAAAGAATCAACAGATTTTTTTGTGGCCCAAAAGCACGATTTGTTCGACCGTGCGGCCAAAACAAACCAAAAAAAATCGCAAAAAAATCACATCGACGGTCGCGAGCGTTCGAACGCTTAAGCCGGGCCTCGCGCGCGCGAAACGTTAACGGCTCCATCCTCGCCCACAGCGACGGGGTGACCGAATCATTTGTCGCGGCTCCGGGCGACGAGCTGGACCTCGTCGCCTTCGACGGAGAGACCCGGAAGCTGCTCGTCACGATCACCAACGTGGGCACGGTGCCGCTGGAGAAGCTGGAGCTGGACGGCGCGACGGAGCGCGACCGCCAAGGTGACGCCGAAAACTGCTGCGCTGCGGACCGCTCGCGAAACTATCCAATCGCCGTCCGGGGTTCTGAAACCGTCGCGTTCTCGCCGACGGTCGTGACAGGAGCGACCCGAGGCGGAGCTGAGTTTCACAAACACGTGTGTGGTGATCCACCAACTCCCCTAGCTGCCTCCCGCAGCCCTGGTTTACAGGCCGTGTGTATAGGTGCCTGCTGCTTGGCACTTGTTATCCTTTAACGGTCAATTTGACGTCGGATTTGTGTCGTTCTCTCATCCTGGTTTTCTTCTTTCCACCTCCGTGCTGCCCGGTGGACTTTACATCCGTTGTTCCGTTGTCCTTTGTTATTGCCGATGTGCGTCTAGATCCGCTCCGTCGTAAATAGCACCATATCAACACACCGGGCTTTAGGGGCTGCAGCCTTGGGGTCTCAGATCTTGCGTGTTACCCTCCTCGTGTCCGTGTTTGTAATTAAATACTGTGGCGCTGGTCTAAATCCCATCGCGTAACTGGGCAATTAAATCCGCGGCACAACGGCGGGTCTTACGATTGGTTACGTCGCGAAATTAAATTAGTTTCTCGTCCACCAGCGCATTCGATTACGCTCCACGATGCATACGCCACATTCACCGAGCAGTGCTAACTGTGGCGACTAACACGGGGGGAATATTTGGCTTCACCAGTCAAGGGGAAAGGGTCTCTCAACTAACGTGGCTCCACAGAACCCCACCTGCCCGAGGGGCCCTTTCAATCCTAACTCGGGCCTGGTCGCTATTCTCGGGCCGCCTGCGCGCTGACCAATAACATCTCAGTTCAATTCAATTCAACTTTATTGTCAATTCTGCCACGTGTACAGGACATATAGAGGATCGAAATGCCGTTTCTCTCAGACCCCGGTGTTGGCAAATACATGGACTGGAACACTACAACAAGGGTTTAAAAATACTAGTATAAAAAAACCCAAAATACTAACAATTTTTTTGATATACAAGTTAAGCAAAGCAGGGGGTCGGGGGGGGGGAACAACAAGAATGCACAGATCTAGAACAAAAACTATAATAACAACAAATACAGTGCAAATAGAACTAATATAGTGCAGATATCGGTGAAAAGATGCGCGAGTAATCTGCTGCCGTCGCGATAACCCCGCGTATCGGCGCGTTTGTCCGACAGACGATCCGTCGGCGCCGAGCGACGCTGCGGTGTGGGCCTGGCAGCACGAGATGCTGGCCCGCGTGCCGCTGCAGGCCGGGAAGGCCCTGGCGTTCCCGCTGTACGTGCGGGCCCTCCTCGGCATGCTGTCTCCGGTGGCGGTGCCCGCGATCAGGCCGCACGGCCACGGTGAGGCCCGCGGCCCTCGGTGGAGAATGTGGTACCCCGGTGCGCGATCGGGTTCATCGGCGGGCGATTCGGTTTGTCGGCTGCGGCAGGTTTCTCAAATCGCCGCCGCTTTTCTCCGTCGAGGCTGAATGTTATAACGGGGTTCACGGCGGTTTGAGGTTTTCACGGCTCGATGTGCGGTGATTGTCGAGCGTTCCCCCTCGCTCGACCGGCGCTATCCCCGAAACGAGCGGCTCTCGAGAGCGGTTCTGAGGACGGTTAGTCGATCGGCAGCTCGCGTGTGGTGGGGTAAAATATGGGTATGCCCTACCTCTTCTGAAATGTCTGGTCATCGAGGAAGAGTAGGCCAAGTACCTGCTAGAGCCACGTCTAGCGGAGGCCCGTTTGCCAGCAGGGGTGTGAGCGAGAAATTGCAGCGCCGCACCTTCACACAACCAAAAAACACTCGAGTGTTCTCCGATCGCATCGTAATATATAGGGACTCTGTGTCCGGGAGGGTTGGCACCGGCTGTCCGCATGGTTGCCTCCCCCCCCACCACCTCTCTGCAGTTTCCTGCAGCGGCTTGAGACCTTCTGGATGAAAGGCGCTACTATATAAACATAATAAATCATTACCGCTACCTGTCAGGATCACGGCGAGAATTAGCAAAAAGCAAACGTAGAGCTGTAGCTGCACTGAACAGAGTGAGGTCGCAACGACCCAATAGGAGCCACGTGCGTTATACACGAAGACAAACACACACAGGTGACCTTTGGATGCAGCCGGGTACGAGACTGTTGATATGGAGTGGTTGGACCGTGGTTATCGCAACGCGAGTTCAATGTTCTGCAACGGCGAACGATTGGCCGGCGGCGAGTGATATCCGGATTGGTCCGTGGGGGGTGCCGCCCTCGCCAGCCACCACTAACCAGCGTGGTGAAGTATAGTCAAACAAGCCCCACGGCTGATCATGCGTGGGCAGGCTCTCATCCGTGATATACTAACGTTTATTTCAATCTATCTGTCATCATTATCAGTACCCGCTTAATCCTGTATAGGGTTGCCAAGGGGCTGGAGCCTATCCCGGCAGACACAGGGCGCACGGTAGGGTTACTCCCAGCATGAGATGCCAGTCATCGCAAGGCACCGGCAGCAGTTTAATCAGCAGAGCATTTAACCTGGGCAGCAGCAGAATGGGGGTCAAGGTAGAAGCGTTCACGTCGCGATCCCTGTCAGGTAATACTTGGTATTGCCTGCAAATTCTACCAAACGCTTCGAGGCCGAGCTGAAAGACAACGATGTCCAGAGGCTGACCATCGTGCTTCGAAGAATCGCAAAGAAGAAGAAGCAGCAGCATTCCTTTGGTCGATGTGAGAAATCGGGAATATGCGGCAAAAAGTCACGCGGACAAGATGACAACATTCAAACTCCACACAGAAAGGCGCTATTTAAATTTATTTCACGTCTAAACGTAGCAGAATGTTCAAAAAGTGAGTTTATATATTTTTAAAACATTTGGCATTCGGCCTCCAAGAATAATTGGCTGTTTATAAAAAGCTACACATGCATCCTGTCTGACGCCTTAAACAAATGAGCGAGTTCGACTTCGTTTATTTTTAACGCGTTTTTTTCCGGACGGGCTCGAACACGAACCAAGATTACGGTTTGTGCGCGGAAGCTCCCGCTAGGCACGTGGAGCGAACCGTCGGGCCGCCTGCCAAACAGCCCGGGACTTACGCACGCACACCTCGCGAGGAGCCGTGCCGCTGCAGCCACTAGATGTCTTAACCGCGGCATACAGACAATTCCACAATAATTTCACAATTGCTCAGTCACGTATACGACAAATGCTTGTTTACTGCTTGGTGCGTGCTCTCTGTTAAAATTAATCTATAAAATAATTCATTCATTGTCAGAAACCGCTTAATCCTTATTGAAGCTCTGTTTTTGAGTTTGTGAGATCATGTGAAAAAGTGTGTAAGCTTAATCCTGTACAGGGTTGCGGTGAGCCGGAGTCTATCCCTGCAGACACAGGGCGCAAGGCAGGGCTATACCCACGATGTAAACGCCAGTCCGTAACAGATCTATAAAATCTAAGGGTTAAAGTTAAAGTTCAGTACTCCAACATGAATTGGAAGGATTCGGTGCTTTTTAATCAGTGTGCAGTGGTGGGCGGCTGGGCCGGGGGTGGCTCGTTGTTGAATGTTACCTGGGGCCGCGTAATTAGCGAGACCTACTCTGCGGCGTAAACCTACGCGGTGGCGTTTTTCGTCAAATCCTCGATCTGCCCAAGAGGTGGCACTGTAGAGCCTCGATGCCGCCTGAGACGGGGCGGGTAACAACCGCGTTCTCGGGGAATTCGCGCGGTGAAAATCCCCGCGTAATCCCCCAGCTCCGCGTTTTTCAAAAGGTGCCCTTCTGAGAATTGCTCTTGAGAGCCTCTGTGTCGGGACAGCCGTGTCAAAGTGCACGTTTGTTGTGTAACAGGAATCCCGTAAACAGCTTGCAAGCTCACTGGGTATTTTTTTGCTGTAATGGGAAGCCAAGTGTTTGAAGGCAGTTACTGTATTTTACGAACCTGTTTAGTAGTCTGTGGGTAGTTTTAAAATCTCATTCCGTAAATTGCATTGCAGTTGAAACAGAGGGGCAAAAATAGGTTTGTTTATTGAGAGTTGATATTTTTTTGCAAAGTATACGTTTCGTCTGACACGATGGGAGGCTTGATCGTCTTTACATCGAACCGTGAAAACTCACGTCGGTACCTTTCTGTCCCCAGACGGCGCGCGTGTGAGCAGGTCTCACGGTGCGCGAGAGGAGAGCCACAGGACGAAGAGACTCGGAGGATCTCGAGATCCGGGACAAGTTGACACGAAAGGAGCGTCGAAGGTAAGGACGGGACCATCGACGTGGCTCCAAACAACCAATCTATCCACGTGGGTTTGCACGGCTCGACGTATGAGAGCTGCTCCTTGAGCATAGCCGTAACGAGCGTTCCTCCCCTGTTCTTCATCACTGATGCCGCCAACGTGGGAGGCGAAACGTCTCGAGGTGAGAGGGGGAACGCTCGTCACGGCTATCCTGAATGTGCAACTCTTGAAAGAAATTCGCTGGCCGTACCGGCTAAAATAATACAATCTGAGCCTCCCGCGTAATTCTACTTAATTTGCACCAACCACCGCAGAGAGGGCTCAGGGGCCGCGTGAATCTCTCGGTAACGTTTTGACCTTACAACGGATTCACTGCGAGTTGACCTCTGCCCACGGCATCAGCCAGCCCCGTACCAGGAGCCTCAAGATAACTCCACTGTCCGTGCCTTCATGACAAAAGAGACCCGTTAGTGCCTTCCGAGAGCTGGATTTATGACTCTTTGCCTCTTGGGATAGCAAAGCAGAAATGAATGCCCGCACATCCCTCCTCACCCGCCCCCTGTGCCTGCAACAACCTCCACTCATATCGAGCCCTGCTTCTCCATTTCCCGAGTGCAGACTCTGTAGTGTGCGTGGACGGACAGGCACAGAATTGAACTTCAGAGCCTGGTCCTCGCTGGGGTGCCAGACCTTGCCGTGCCCTTTTAAGCTGGCACCGCCAGCGCCAGGTTAAACCAGGGGCTTTGAGGGCCGCAGCCCTCAGGTTTAGAGGGTCCTGGAAATAAAACGTGAAAAATATCTGTTCGCTGCCTTATAATGGTTGAAAGCCAATGCTATAGCGCAGCGAACAATCCTAGTGTGGTTTTGAAATTAAATCCACCAGCAGATTGCCTGCAATCTTGTTCCAAGAATTTTAAATGTTTTTCTGACGTCAGGATGAAGGTGGAAGAGTGGCTTAAGAGTGTTGGCGGTACTGTCGAGCAACGTTTGGCATTTAAAGCTGAAATAGTGTCGGTTTTTCACAAGAGTAATCAATAAGTGGTCAGTAAATCTAAATTTAGACGTAAAAAAGCCTTGGTGGTTGTGCAGATTGGATTTGCTCTTGTGAAGTATGCGAACCCAGTACCTGCAGTGCAGACATGGATACTTCCGTAAAAAATACTTGCCCCGTTTTACTACCAGGCGTGTGCTGAATTTGAACAGTTTTGTTAATTTTAGCTTTCGATTAGCCGTGGCAGTTTGTTCATCACGTTTAAAAAAAGATTAAAACTGAAATAACCAAGGTGAAGAGTAATGGAAGGTTTAAGGGCACGTGAAATGTCGACGGCTCGCTGACAGGAGGTCACGGAAACTTATCCAAGTGTCACGAGCTGACTGCCCGAGATAGATAGATAGATGATAGATAGATAGATGTTTATTATTACAGCAAATGCATCATCCATGCTGCCTACTGTGCCAACCCGCTGAGTTGTATCCGCCCGGCTCTCCACTTGCTGTTGGTGAGCGTCGCTCCTCGGCCCTCTGTTGTTGCCGGAGGGCGACCGCCTCCAACTGCCCAGTAGCGTTTTTCACGAACCTCCTCCTCAACAGAGATCTGGCGACACGCTCGCGCGAGGTAGCGTACATGTTTTCGAGACTCGAGCCGCAGATCTTGAGATATCTCTGTTGAGTTGCTGGTCACTTGATATCAGGGGCAGCACCGATCCTGAACGTTTGATATCTTGCCTTGTCGCGTGGGAACTCATGGACTTTCAATTATATCGGCGGCGTGTTTGTTGGCCCGGCGAAGGAATCTGGCTGACGGCACCCGCGGTTTGCGGAAACACTATCGGCTGAGAACACACGTCGTATTGACCGTTAGGAAGCGTGAGTTGGCGTGGGAAGGCTGCGTCGTCGCTGGAGTGGACGGTAGCCGGCGCAGCCAATCAGTAAGGTTTTGTCACGTGAGCAGAACTTG
>JAZEWU010000030.1:4961175-4971204 GCA_036362915.1 Geotria australis | reverse complement strand
TTGCGTCGTGTAAAAAAAAATGTACTTAATTTGTTTTTTAAAACTTTCCAGTTGCGTAACGATCGTGTTCTCCGCACCGTGTTATTTGTTCGGAGCTCCCCGCGGAGCGGAGCAACGCTTGGTGTTATGCGGCAAGGTGTCTATGCAGCGGTAATACCTGTGCCTTGCAGAAAGAAAGCCCTGCCCGATCCGGTTCGATTCCCGCCTCGGGCACCTTGTTTGTTGTGTCCTCTCCCCCTGTTCTGCGTGGGTCTCCTCCGGGTTCTCCGTTATCCTCCCGCAACTTAAAAAAACACACTCGTTAATTTATTGGCCGATAACATTGTAATAATGGTTGCTTTTCAGAGCTGCTCTTTCGGGATAGCCGTGTCGAGCGCTCTGCCTCTCTCTCTCTCGCAACGTTTCGAGAGGGAGAGAGGGTAAGCGGTGTCTGGCGGTTTGGCGCTGGCTGGCTCCCCCCTCTCATCGGCTGCATAGAAATCCCAACGAGCAAGCAACGTGCGCGCATTACTTTAAATAACAATTTCACAGGGGCGGCATGGTGGTGCCACCTCACAGCAAGAAGCCCCCGGGTTCGATTCCGAGCTGGTGTGCCTTCCTGTGCAGCGTTTGCATGTTCTCCCCAATGTCAATGTGGCTTTTTGCCGGGTCCTCTGGTTTCCTCCCACCGTTCCAAAGACATGCTGCCGCCTAGGCTAATTGGCCTGCTGACTAAATTGCTGCCGGTGCCCTGCGATTGACTGGCATCCCATGCTAGGTGTATCCCTGCCTCGCGCCCTGCGTCTGCCGGAAATATGCTGCTGCTTCACCATGACCCATCCCCAGTATTACGCGAGTACTGATCATGAAATTGAATGCACTTTGTTGCATATCCCTTTGGCTCGAGGGGGGGGTCTCTATTTCCGCCCCCCAAACTTGAGCCCCTATCGATTGCTTTGTGTGTGCGCGCGCGCGTGTGTGTGTCTCTGTGTACACGTGTAAAATAACCAGCGTTGCCCACAAATTAATGCCTTTACAATTGGCGTCATCGCTCATGGTCGGAACTGCAGCTGTGCCCACAATGGCCCGACCCAGGTGCTCGCTGCTTTACACAATGTTGCTGCCGTCGTTGTTGTTATTGTTGTGGCCGGTAACTCTATCCCACTGCCGCGGAATGGGCCCTCTGTCATCACAATCCGTTCCTTCATTGAGTCGTTCTCTCGTCGAATGAGTACCTTCGACAGTGAATGAATATGTGCGCGCGTTATAAATGTAAAATCCATCCATCCATTTTTATCCATCCATCCATTTTCAGAAACCGCTTAATCCTGTCCAGGGTCGCGGTGTAAATGTAAAATTATTATTATTAATTAAAAGCTCAACGCGTTCGGAACACGCTTTCAACGCGCTGCAGACATCAGACGGCGTGTTTCAGCTAAACCATTTAGAACGCCTGATGATGCCTTCAACGTGGGAATCGAAACCTCGCGAAGGAGAGAGGAACACTCGACACGGCCGAAGGAACAGGTGTGGAGAGCAACGCTCAACACATCGGTCAATAGCACTGCCTCGGAAAGAACAAGTATGTTACGGGCGACAGCGCGTACAGACGTGGAATTCACCTCTGTGCTGTGAAGAAGGGGGAACCAACGCTTGAAAATATGCCTCGAGGCGTCTTCAGGCCTCCAACGTCGTCGCGAAGGACGGAGAAGGAACGCTCGACACGGCTATCCTGACAGAACAGCTTTGGAGAGCAGTTCTCATACATCGAGCCGTGACAAACCTCCATCGCTACAGTAACAATTTCTGTCCAGTCGTGCCGTCCGAACCTGGTGTTGTCGCCGGCTCCCGGCTACCGTCTCCCCCCACTGCCACCCCCACCGCTCGCCCCCTCACCTCGGTGTCGCCCACCCACTCCGTGCCTCACTTTGCCCATCTCGGCCGCGCGTGTGCCCGCCCAGCAATGCGGGCAACTGCCCGGACAACGAGGCGAAGGCTGTAATTTAACAAGCGCCGAAAGCTTTCATTGGGTCGAACCGTGACCATTATAGTCCATCTTTATATGATGGAGCAAGTGGGGGGTTTAGAATGTGTGTTTTTTATATCATGTATGGATGTCCGCACGTATGGCACCGGGTTCGAATCCTTCGTAAGAGCAAATGTTATCAGCAAATTAGCAATGTTTTTACGTCTTATTTCAGCTTTACCACTTTCAGTTTTAAATTGCCAATTTTGCACCAGTACCATCAACCCTCTTAAGCCACTCTACCGCCTTTATTCAAGAAGAAATACAGGTCAAGGCAGTTATATCAGCAGAATACGTTTTCAGCAAGACACGTCGTAAGAACGTGTTACACGCTCGGAACAAGATCGCCCCTGGGGCGGGTACTCTGCTAGGTTGTTTTGTTTTTTTAACAAGGTAGCAGAATGGCTGGGAATGCATTCCCATTCAATGTCGTGGCGGCATCTCGGCACTTTCCTTACAGCCAGTGTTGTATTCGACCAGCCGGTCAATTAGCGTTGCTTTTTGACTCGATCTGTTCAAGCATACACCCTGCGCTCTCGACAGACAGCCAGGGCTGGGTGTTCAACCCAC
This sequence comes from Geotria australis, assembly GCA_036362915.1. Taxonomy (NCBI): domain Eukaryota; kingdom Metazoa; phylum Chordata; class Hyperoartia; order Petromyzontiformes; family Geotriidae; genus Geotria; species Geotria australis. The sequence goes on along the minus strand of JAZEWU010000030.1, from coordinate 4,968,629 downwards.
GCTCTCCAAACTCTCGTTCAACTCGGGCCTCTATCGCACTCAAGAGATCCCATCACCGGCCTGGGGGTCAAGGTAGAAGCGTTCACGTCGCGATCCCTGTCAGGTAGTACTTGGTGTTGCCTGCGAATTCTACCAAACACTTCGAAGCCGAGCTGAAAGACAACGATGATGTCCAGAGGCTGACCATCGTGCTTCGAAGAATCGCAAAGAAGAAGACCGGCCGGCCAGCGATGTTACAAGCGAGCGCCAAAAACACACATTAATTAATGACTGGCAGGCAAGAAGAGAAATTTACGAGAGGAAAAAATTAAATCCCTCACCCCGAGGGGCGCAGGCTTGTGTAAGTGAGACGCACGACGCGATAGGGAGACAGAGAGACACTGCAAATAAAAGGACGATTCCAGTAACAAATCACGAGCAGGTGTGTTGCGGCACGTCTCCCGAGCAAGTCGGCGCCTCGGGGACGAGAGCAAGAGAGACGGAGTCAGTAATCTGGGGAGGCGCTTTCGGCGATTTGCGCGCTGCTTGGTTTCAGCACCGCGGACAGCTCCGGTGGTCTCGTCACGAGCGGCCGAGGCTTCCAGTCCCGCGTTCAGCTCGACTCAGCGGTGGGTGTTGGCGGTAGTGGCTATGGTTTTGGTGGTAGCTGTAGGCGGTAGGCGTTGGTGGTGGCGTTGGTGGTAGCGGTTGGTGGTGGCGACTGTGGGCGGGGGAGAGTCGGAGGGAGGAGGAGGCAGTCTCATTTTGTTTCAGCCAACTTTCCTTCCTTCCCGACCGCGCGCTCTCTTTTGATTTATATATATTCTCTTGCAGAATCCTATAGTGTGTGTGTGTGTGTGCGCGGGGCGGAGTGGGTGGGTGGGTGCGTACGGCGGCGGCGGGGGGGGGATGGGAGTTTCTCTCAACAAAAGCCATTGCGCTTCTCTAACGCGTCAAGGTTAATAATAGCTCTTTCGCTGTGTACGTCCCGGCACAATTACATACAGCGCACTGCCCGCCGTCTATTTTTAAACATTGCGCCGAGCCGGGGGGAGCGTTCGCCAGTTTTTTTTTCTCATGTTGTTGCTGCTGCCTGCTGCCTGCTGCCTGCTTTCTGCTGCAGCTGCTGACTCCTGTGAGCCATAGCGCCCCCCCTCCCCTCTCCTCTACTCCTCGCCACAAGTTGAATGTCTCTCGTCTCACCGATGCCGTTGAGTTGCGCGGGCGGTTGTGGGGGCTGCTGCGGCGGCGGCGGCGGCGGCGCCCCGCGCTCCTGATGCCGACCCGAGCTCCTCGCTCATGGCTCTGAACCGGGAGAACTGCCTCGATCGCATCCTGCGATACCTCGGCTTGCGACTTCCGGGCACTCGTCGTTCCAGCAGCCTGCTGTGCCTGTCGAGTCGCTCCGAAGACCTCATCGACCGACGAGGACAGCACCAGCATCATCACCAACAGCATCATCATCATCAGCAGCAGCACCATGGAGAGCACCAGCTCTCGCAGCCAGGGCTCCGTGGCGGTCTCGGTGTCGGAGGCGACGCGCGTCGGTCCGAGCACTTCTGGATGAGCCGCGCGCGAGACGCGTGCAGCGGAGATGCGATGTGGATCCGCCACGTGGTGGAGGCGATGCAGAGTCAGAACGCCCGGACCGTCACTCTGATCGGGGTCACGTTCGCCTACCTCCTGCTGGGAGCCGTGGTGTTCCGGGCCCTCGAGTCGGACAACGAGGTGGAGGAGCGACACAAGCTGAACGGCACCGAGGACAAGTTGCGGGACAAGTACAACATCACCGAGGAGGACTACCGAGCCATCGAGAGGCTCGTCATCGAGTCGAAGCCGCACAAGGCCGGCTTCCAGTGGAGATTCTCGGGATCGTTCTACTTCGCCATCACGGTCATCACGACCATAGGTGAGCATTGCAGGGCTCGTGAGTGTGTGTGAATGTCCATCCATGCATCCATTTTCTGAAACCGCTTAATCCCGTACACGGTCGCGGTGATCCGGAGACTATCCCGGCAGACACAGGGCGCAAGGCAGGGGGATACCGCGGTTGGGACGCCAGTCCATCGCAGGGCACCTGGGACAATTTTTATTCAGTAGGCCAATTAACCTGGCAGCATGTCTTTGGACGGTGGGAGGGCGTGTGAATGTCACCTAGCGGTTTTAACCATGCGGCAACCAAGGCAATTGAACGGGGGGACCGATTGGCAGAGCGACGTTCATGTCAGTGTGTTTTAATCAGTGTGAGGGGGGGGTCGTCATTGAATTCTGCCGGGAGCCACATAATCACTTGGACCGCATCTGGTGAATGTCCGTGCGCACCTGTTGAGTGTTCCTTGCGTGGCCTGCTCAGTCTGGCCATAACACCTGCGTCTGTCGCGTGACGTCCTGTTGGTGAGGCTTCGACGCTTCACGTGGCCTCAAGGTGCACCTGGCCTGGCACAGGCGCAGTGCTGACGTCACCGCCACTTAGTGGCGAACGGCGGCTGTTGTTGTTGTGTGTCTGTCCCGCGTATCTGTGGCGTGTGGCATGCGCCTGGTCCGTGTTCCCGCGTGGCTTTGTGGTGTCTGCGGTGTCTGTGTGGTTTGTATCTCTGTGGGTTGTGTCTGTGTGGGTTGTGTCTGTGTGGTGTGTGTCTGTGTGGTTTGTATCTCTGTGGTTTGTGTCTCTGTGGGTTGTGCCCAGGTGGTTTGTGTCTGTATGTGTGCGTGTGATTTCTATGTGGTTTGTGTCTATGCGGCTTTTATCTATGCGGTCTGTTGTCGCTGTGATTCGTGGTATACGACTGCAGGTGGTGTGGCCGTGATATGCACTTGGCAAAAAGCGTGACTGTTGATAACACGTGTGGTGTGCGGCTCCATTCGGTCTGTGGCTGTGTGGTGCTGAGTGTACGGTGCGTGGCTGTGTGGTGTGTGTGTGTGGCATGTACGGTACCTGATCCGTGTTCCTGCCTGGCTTGGTGATATGTGACTGTCTGGGATGTGGGTGTGTGATGGCTTGCTGTGTTGGTCGTATGTCTATCTCGATGCGGTACGTGGCTATGCGGTCTGTGTGGTCTGTGTCTCAAAATTGTGTGTGTCTGTGCGGTGTGTGGGTACGTTTGCGCGTGTGGTTGCCTTGGCGATTCGGTGTCATTGTGTGGTTGTGTGATGTGGTGAGCGGTGGTGTAGCTGTTAGCGAGCCGCGCTACGAACCCGGCCACCCGAGTTCGATTCCCGCTCACGCCCAACACCAGTAACTGTTTTCTGAACCGGTCCTGGGCCTCCCCTAGGTCGGCGCAGCCTCATATTAGTACGCAGTGCGATACGCTGTGTAAACATCGCCACGTACTGCTAGCTACCAACCACCACGTGTGCCGTGCTGGCCTTCATAGGTGCTCGCTAACAGCACTTGACCCGACAGTCCGTCAAGCCTAGAGGGGGATGTTTGTCTGTGCACTCGTTTTGTTTTGCACGTTTGGGGTTGTTGTGTTCTGAAGAGAGTCTGTTTGTGTTCTTAATACAGGGAAAATGCAAGTAAATAATAATATAATAGTACTACTACTCCATTGGACCTTTTTTTGCCGTTGTACAAAAACTAAAATATATACGAGGTTTAACCCTTTCCGGCAATGAGAAAAAGGTGTCCATTTAGTGTTTTTAAGATCTTAACATTTTTTGTCATTGCCGGAAAGGGTTAAACCTCGTATATTTTACCAAGCTGTTCTTTCGGGATAGCCGTGTCGAGCGCTCTCCCTCTCTCCCGCTTGGCACGGCTATCGCGAAAGAACAGCTTTGAAGAGCAACCATCATGAATCACGAATCGAGCCGTGCAAACCCACATCAGCACAGTGGTAGGGGCCTCATCGTGCCGTCGATATGTGTCGTGACTTCATTTACCCAGCCTCTATGCTGCGGGGTTAATCAGCAGATTCACCTGCCAGGGTCGCCACCTGTCCTGTCTTGTTTCCCACCTGTCCTGGGAAATATGTAGGTTTTCACAGAACAAGTCATTAATTCAAAGTCCGGGTTCTCGACAGTTACACAGGGCAACAGTCATCTCTCTCTCTCTGATTCTGTTTACCCCCGTGCAGGAGATGTCCCGGTTTTTGTCCCTTAGAGGTGGCAACACTGCTCTGTGGTCAGACACGCAAGAAGCTAATGGCGCAATGTCCCCTTGCTGTAATGTTGGAAAGTCTCTTTAACGCCGAACATTTAATCTGTTTCGTTCGTGTTCATGTCCTTTTGCAGACTACGCTTCATTTCCAACGTGGGGATAAAATAATCACGAAAATAGTAATGTAGGCGATGATCTATATTTAGTGTCCGTCTGTGCGCAGTGGTAACAACTGCGCCTCACAGAAAGAAGGTCCTGCCTGTGTTCGATTCCCACCACGGGCGCATTTCTGTGCGGAGTTTGTGTGTTCTCCCCCCGTTCCGCGTGGGTTTCTCCCACATCCCTCCCGCAACTAAAATCGTCCGATACCATCGTAACATACAGCACGCGTTATCTGGCGTGTTGGCGCCGGCTAACCGCGTAACCGCCTTCCTTCCGCCTCTCTGCGGTTGCCTGCAGTGCCTTGGGGCGTCTGTGTGAAAGGCGCTGCGGTATAGACACGTAATACATTATTATCATTATCATCGACTTGATCTCGACTGTATGGAAAAGGTTCACACGCTGCATAGGCCGGTGATCGATGAGCGGGGACACGAGACGGATTGGTGGGAAGGGAATGGGAGCGACGGCGCGCCAAGATGATGAAGCCGCGGCTCGAGAGCAGGTGCAGGATTGACTGTCAGCATCGGGGGGAGAAAGTAATGCACCGAGTCACGGCCTCGTGATGATTAGATATTCTGTCGGAAAAATTCAATACGCAGGTTGACATCGCAGTTAGCGGCTGTCTAACCGACAGGGAACCTTATCCGGGAATAGAACTCAGCTCGGGCGTTGAGGATTCGGCTCAGTGCAAGAGTGGACTGGGCGGGGGTCTAAGTCTGCGAATAGGGGGCTGCGGTTTCCAAGTGAAATCGACATTGAATTGTGTGCGAGTGTGTTGATGTAGGGCGCCACGGTGGCGCAGTGTGTAGCACTGCCGCCTCACAGCAAGAAGGCTCCAGGTTGGATTCCCAGCTCGGGTGCCGCCTTTCTGTGTGGAGTTTGCGTGTTCTCCCCGTGTCCGCGTGGGTTTTCGCCGGGCACTCCGGTTTCCTCCCACAGTCTAAAGACTTGCTGTTGGCGTGTGTTCACCTTGGCAACTACATATCTGTGCTGTGTGTTTGTGTGCTGTGTGGTCGTGTGCTGTGGATGGGCGGTAGTGTTGCGGTTAGCGCACTTTGCCATGAACCCAGCGACCCGAGTTCGATTTCCGCTCAAGGCCAACACCAGCGACGATTTTCTGAACCAGTCTCGCGCCTCCCCTAGGTCAACTCAGCCTCAAATAAATATCTGGTGCGGTGTGTAAATAACATCGCGGCTAGGGAGACAAAGGCGGCCGGGCGTGGTGCTGGCCACCCAACCGCTCGTGTGCCGTGCTGGCCTTTACAGGTGCTACTCGCCAACAGCACTTGGCCCTACAGTCTGTCAAGGCCATACGGGTGGCAGTGTGCGGGGTGGCGTGGGCAAACAGTGCCGCTCCCAGGACCCGCGTGGCAACTGCATCTCGGTCCCAGTGCTGTGGCGACCCAGAGTTGTCTTCTTCTTCTTTGCTATTCTTCGAAGCACGATGGTCAGCTTCTGGACATCGTTGTCTTTCAGCTCGGCTTCGAAACCCGTAATGCTCTCGACCTCGTAATCACGGAGAGACCCACCTCAATTTGCACCTGTTTCTAAGATTTCCACCTGTTGTGGAAATCTTAAATCTTCCCGGTATCAGCTGTACCGATAGCTCTCTTAAATCTTCCCGGGAAGACTAAGATTGAGAAAAACACAGCGAGATCGTTTCCTCCCACAGTCCAAAGACATGCTGCCAGGTTAATTGGCCTACTGAGTAAATTGCCCCAGGTGCCCTGTGGATGGACTGGCGTCCCATCCGCGGTATATACCCCTGCCTTGCGTCCTGTGTCTGCCGGGATATGCTCCGGCTCACCGCGACCCCGTACAGGATTAAGCGGTTTCCGAAAATAGATGGATGGATGGAGTTCGGCAGATCATAGCAACACACGAGGGCGCTCAGTCTGGAGCAAGAAGAGAGGCCAATGCCCGCCTTTAAGGCCAGCACTTCTTCTTCTTTGCGATTCTTCGAAGCGCGATGGTTAAACTACAGTTTCCCATTTCTTTACACTATTATATCTCTAAATGTTGAAGGGCTGTCTGCAACTAAAGAAGAACTTCTTGGTATTGCCTGCGAATTCTACCAAACACTTCGAGGCCGAGGAGCTGAAAGACAACGATGTCCAGAGGCTGACCATCGTGCTTCGAGGAATCGCAAAGAAGAAGAATGCGAAACTGTCATATAACCATCACGCTTCGAAGAATCGAATCGACTTCGACGAGGGCGCTGCTTCATCGAGCAGCGGATGTTGACCCCGTGCTCGCGTCTCTCCCCCACCTCGAGGTTACGGCCACTCGGCGCCCAACACCAACACGGGCAAGGCGTTCTGCATGTGCTACGCGTTGCTGGGCATCCCGCTCACGCTCGTCATGTTCCAGAGCCTCGGCGAGCGCATGAACACGTACGTGAAGCGCCTGCTGCGGCGGCTCAAGAAGTGCGCCGGCCTCCGGAACACCGAGGTGTCGACGCGCAACATGGTGACCGTGGGCCTGCTGTCGTGCGCGGGCACGCTGTGCATCGGCGCCGCGGCCTTCTGTCAGCTAGAGGACTGGCTGTTCTTCGACGCCTTCTACTTCTGTTTCATCACGCTCACCACCATCGGCCTGGGCGACTTCGTGGCGCTGCAGAAGCCCAACGCGCTGCAGCACAAGCACCTGTACGTGGCCTTCAGTTTCATGTACATCCTGGTGGGGCTCACGGTCATCGGCGCGTTCCTAAACCTGGTCGTGCTGCGCTACCTGACCGTTAGCGGCGAGGACGAGGATGAGGAGGAGGCGGCAACGGCGGCTCCGGGCGACGAGGAGAGGGAGTCCCTGCGGCCGGCCAAGGGAGCGGTCCTCCTGCGCCTCCACAGGGGCTCCGCGGACAGCCCCGACCTGCAGTCGGTGTGCTCGTGCGTCTGCTACGGACACCGCGAGCGGCAGCAGCAACAGCAGCAGCATCATCGTCGTGAGCAGAACGACATCCAGCAGCAGAATCAGCAGCAGCCGCGGCCGCGATTCCTGGACGGGTGTCGCTCCAAGGTGGACGCCGGCGGTCTCGTGTGCGGCTCGCTGTCCTACCAGCTGGAGGAGATCTCGCCCAGCAAGCTGACGAGCAGGCTTCACTCGTCGGGCCTCAGTTCCACGTCGGGTCTCCACAACTCGTGGAGAGACAGCGGGAGGTTTTCGCGAAGGAGTTCCATGTAGGACGAACACACCGCACCCCCCCCCCGCGCGCACACCC
>JAZEWU010000030.1:4938201-4950887 GCA_036362915.1 Geotria australis | reverse complement strand
AGGTCGGGGGGGGGGGTGCCCGGGTAATGGGCCGCATTGACGCTAATGGTAATTTATGGTGAGGCCAGCTCAGCGCTAAGAGCTGCCGACTGTAGATAATGTCGCGATTTACGGGGGGCCGCCGGCTCCGCTCCGTCAACAGTATCGCCCCGCGCAGCCCGAGCCCGGATCTCCGCGGCCGCGTCGAGGATCGGAGACGGATGGATTAACGAGCGCTGCCGCTGTGAATCACCGCGGGCGGGATCGAGCCGTGTGTGTGAGAGCAACGGAGCGTGTGGTTTGTGTGTGGGTGTGTAGGTGCGTGCGTCCGCACTGGAGGGTGCCGGGTTTGTATCCTTCATCCTTCATGAGCGCATATTTTAGCAGCACAATGCAAAGGCTTATATATGTCTTTTTGTTTTGCTTGATGTAAAAAAAAAACACTTGAATTAATGGGGCAAGTTTATTATTGATAATATTAATAATTTACCACTTTGCTTCTGAGTTATTGACTACTCTTCTAAAACCTTTATACTATTTCCATTTGCCAGTTTCACGACCTTTCAGTATATTCGAAGTAGCTTTCACGTCGCGATCCCTGTCAAGTCATACTTGGTATTACCTGCAAATTCTACCAAACACTTCGAAGCCCAGGAGCTGAAAGACAACGATGTCTAGAAGCTCAACAGACGCCAGAAGCCCCTCAGTCTGCAGCATGGAGAGAGGCCAATGCCCGCCGCCTCTAAGGCCAGCACTTGACTATTTATATCTCTAAATGTTGAAGGCCTGTCTGCAACTAAAGAAGACCTTGGCGCAATGGGAAACTGTCGTGTAACCATCACGCTTCGAAGAATCGAATCGAATTCGAATCCGGAAAGCAAGGGCGCAGGCGAGTGCCGCTTTTTTTTACCGACAGGTCGGCGTCCTCGGCGCGCAGGTGGTTGGCGATGTACTGCACGCCCTCGACGGCGAGGAGCAGGTTCCGCGAGAAGGCGCAGCAGCTGCAGTCGGCGTATTCGTCCCCGTGCGACGAGGACGACGACGGAGGAGGAGGAGGCGGCGGCGGCGGCGACTGCCGGCGAGCGGATTGAGGAAGCTGCTGCGGCGCCTGAAGCGGGAGAGGGCTCGCGAAACCGCACGCGGTCGGAGACTCGCGCGCGGCGCCGGGCGTGGTCGCCGCCGCCGCCGCCTCGCCCGCGCGGCACACGTCCTCGTGGGAGCGCCGCGGCGGCGAACGCGGCGCGCCGAGCCCGCCGGGGAGCCCGCGGGCCCTCTCGGCGGGCTCCCCCGAGAGCGCGCCTCCGCCAGGCCTCGCGAACTCCGGCTCGAAGGCCCCGGCGGCCGATTCGTCCGCGGCGGCGGCGGCGGCGTCGGCGACTCCCGGCGGCCTGCGCATGACGAGCCAGCGCGGCACGCGGTCCAGGAAGACGCGTCGCACCCACGCCGGCATGCAGTGCGTGCCGCGCGAACGGTGGTGCACGTTGAGCACGAAGACCGTGATGACGATGGAGAGCGTGACGAAGATCATGGTGAAGAGGAGGTACTCGCCGATGAGCGGGATCACGAGCGACGTCGACGGGATGATCTCGGTGATGAGCAGCAGGAAGACGGAGAGCGACAGCAGCACCGAGATGCACAGCGTGATCTTCTCGCCGCAGTCCGACGGCAGGTAGAAGACGAACACGGTGAGGCACGAGATGAGCAGGCACGGCACGATCAGGTTGATGGTGTAGAAGAGCGGCAGCCGGCGGATGATGAACGAGTAGGTGATGTCCGGGTAGATCTGCGGGCAGCAGTCGTACTTCTTGGTGTTGTAGGTGCCCACTGCGTGCACGATGGACCACTCGCCGCTCTCCCAGTAGTCCTTGAGGTCGACGTTGCGGCCCATGCTCTTGAGGTCGATCATGGCGCGGTCGTAGGTCCACGAGCCGAACTTCATGGTGCAGTTCTGCTGGTCGAACGGGAAGAAGGTGACGTCGATGCTGCACGAGCTCTTGTAGATGGCCGGCGGCATCCAGCTCACCGTGCCGTTGTGCTGGACGTTGGCCTTGGTCATGTGCGTCACGATGAAGTCGCCGTCGGCACTGCGGACCGCGGCGGGGCGAGGGACGCGCACGTCGAGCGTTACTTCTAATAATCATAATTATTTACATTTATAATGCGCACATATTCAATGTCGAAGATATTCATTCGGCGAACATCGCTCGGCCAAACGGCCCAGCCATCGCCCCCCCTACTCCGTGTGCTGGGGGGGGGGGCGCCCTGCAATTGGCTGGTTTGCCGCACGGCCAAGACCGCTGGCGCCGGTGCGTGCGATGGTGTGTGTGCCGGCGAGGGCACCCACTTGTTGTAGAGCACTATGTCTGGGATCCAGATCATCTCGGACGGCACCCGCAGCGAGGTCACGTTGGCGTAGTCCGCGGGGTCCCAGCGCAGCTTGTAGTCGTGCCACTCCTGCGGAGGAGGGGGGACGCCAATTGCGCGCCTTTAAGGCCAGCACTGACTATTGTATCTCTAAATGTTGAAGGGTTGTCTGAAGCTAAAGAAGAACTAGTTGCAATGGGAAACTGTCGTGGAACCATCACACTTCGAAGAATCGAATCGAATTCGGTAGAGAATCGTAGAGATGCATAGAGAGTCATAGAGATACAGAGAGACTCGTAGAGAAACACACACTCATAGAATCCCGTAGAGATACATTGAGACCCATCGGGTCTGCGGGTCCTTGCGCAGAGAACACATTTTGAGATTATGACAACGCTTTTGGCGCGTTTTATGACTTACAAAATATTAATTAACCATCCAGATGTAAGACCGTTAAAGCCGAATACGTTCCCTCTTGGAATTTCACTCTGAGAACAGCGTTCCCGTGCGTTCTCGCCCCGTTTCACCCCTGTGTTACCGATGTAGGTTTCGACGTAGATTCATCACGACTCGATGTGTGAGAATTGATTCCATCCGTAATGTGTTTCTTCCAAATCCAACCTGCTGACGCTGTCGTTTCCGTGTAATTCCGAGCATCCTGTGTGAGTGCACTTGCATTCCAAGCGTCGGAGGATTCTTTACTAATTGCTTTTCTAAATCGATCCACCCATCGTATTGAGGTATGTTTTTACGGTTGCAGAATCGCTCTCAAGAGCTGCTCTCTCGGGATAGCCACTTTGGAGGCATCATCGCGAGGATTCCGACTGATGATGCCCCCAAAATTGGAGGCGAAACGTCGCGAACGAGAGAGGAGGAACGCTCGAAAGAGCAGCTCGCGGGATCAATTCTAGAAGGGCAGTATGGTAATATACTTTGCAGCGCTGCCAACCTGCTGCCCCCGAAGTGAGTCGCGGAAAGGCTCGGTCATCTCAGCTAGCGAGTGTGCAGCCGGTGCAACTGCACTGGAGCCTACGGGTCGGAATGGCCCAGGTGTTGGGATGTGAAGCGTTTGTGAAATTGGTCAGGTGGGGGCGCTCATCGCTTCCCTGGGTCCAGCAGCACCGAGCACGCTCACCACCATCACCACACACTCCAAACACTCATCACACTAACCGCTATCGCTACACACTCACAACACTTACGACGCTCACCACACACCACTCATCACCACACACTCGCCACACGAGCACCACGCACCTGCTTGAGCCACACGTTGGTCGTCATCATCTGGTTTTTCTCGTCCTTCGAACAGAAACAGAGGCACGGGGTGAGAGGGCATGAGGGACGCTCGACACGGCTATCCCGAAAGAGCAGCTCTTAAGAGCAATTCTCATACTTCGGCCATTAAAATCCTACATTTAACACACCGGCATCGGATATGTGATTGACGCTGTTTTATTAGCTAGTGCCTGATTGTAAAACACTCCGGTTATAGAAATCTGTCTCACGCAATTTGACCCACCCGTACGGGTACTGTACTGAACGCTTCAACCAGGTTCTTACAGATTGTATCGATGTAGATTTGTCACGGGCTCGATCTATGAGGATTGCTCTCCAAAGCTGTTTTCGTCGGGATACCCGTATCGAGTGTTCCTTCTGTCTCCTTTCGTGACGTTTCGCCTCCCACGTCGGAATCATCCAAAGGCTTTTCTGCCTTCTGAGAACATCTTGGGAAAGCAATTCTCAGCCATCACACATTTTTCTCCTAAAACAGCTTCCTAAAAAACGAGGACCAGGTGGCGACCCCAGTCGCGACCCACCGGTTGAGAATGTCCGGAGATGGACACAACGACGCCGGAGCTCACCACGTCGATGAGCTGCGCGATGGAGAGGCCGAACTTCACGTTGACCACGTCGGAGATGTTCGCCACGGGACGAGACCACTTGTTGTAGCGCCTGAAGAGGCGACGGAAGAGGCGGCTCTCGGCATGGGAGCGCCCCTGGTGCACGCCGTGGCACAGCCCTGGACAGCAGTCCAACAGCACATTCGCAGCAGCCTTAAATCGTTTAATTTTTGTTGCTTTGGTTTTTATTAGTTTTTTTTTCCCGTCGTTGTTGATATGCCGTTCTCTCCGCGGCCCTTGTGCAGCGCTTTGTGACCCTCGGGTGAAAGGCGCTCTATAAAATGCTATTATTATTATGAGTCCCCAATGATTAACCCTCTAAAGCGGTGGTTCTTAACTCAGAGTGCACGCTACTCACTGCTGGTGCGTGATTTCTTTGCTGGGGATGCGAGACGTGGCAGATTCTTTATATTTATTGTATTACATATGTATTGTATTATATCATCGGCATTGTCAGAAACCGCTTAATCCTATACAGGGTCGCAGTGAGCGGAAGACTTTCCCGGCAGACACAGTGCGCAAGTCAGGGCTAAACCCAGGATAGGACGTCAGTCCATCACAGGGCACCGGGGGCAATTTAGTCAGGAGAATTAACCTAGGCAGCGTGTCTTTGGACTGCGGGAGGAAACCGGAATACCCGTCGACAATCCACACAGACACGGTTGAGAACACGCGAACTCCGTACAGAAAGGCAGCACCCGAGCCGGGCGTTGAACCCGGGAGCTTCTTGCTGTGAGGCGGCAGCACTGCGCCACCGGCCGCCTACGCTAATTGGCCTCCTGACCAATTTGCTCCCAGCGCTTTCCGGGGGACTGGCGTCCCATCATGCTTATAGCCTTGCGCCCTTTCTGCCGGAATAACCTCTGCACCCCGCGATTCTGCACATGATTTAGTGGGGCTAATGATCATGACTATACGAATTTAGAAGCGGGGGGGTGGGTGGCAGGGGGCTGAATCTTCCTCCATCGCCACCCACCTCCCTCCCTCACCCCCCCTCGGCCTCCTCACCCACACCCCCCCCCCGAAAGCCCACGATTATATGTGGATGTTGTAGACCCACTCGGAAACACGAGGCGAGTGCTCTTTACGCAGCTGTGCACTCGGCCTTTTTAAAACGCAGCGATTCTCGCAGATTCCGTGCGCTTGGCTTGAGCCCTTCACGAGTATAAAAGACGTTTGGGGAAAGCTGCTGCTGCTGCGTGTTTTTTTTTATTGCGCTGAAAACGCCTATGGGCTAAGTGTAACGAGCGCGGCCCGTGTTAGTGCGCCTGTTTCGGTTACATTGTCATTGGTGGTTATTGTGATGACGGTTGTGATCACTGTGATTACGATGGTTGGGAATTGCTCTAAAGAGCGGCAGTTTCGGGACAGGCGTGTCGAGGGTGCCTCCTCTCTCCCTCGCGACGTTTCGCCTCCCACGTTGGAAACATCGTTAGTGATTCTCACGCTACATCGAGCCGTGAAAACCTTCATCGCTTGATTGCGGTGATTGTAATGGCGAAGGTGATTGTGATGATAACGATGATTCTGATGATGCTGATTGCGATTATGACTACGGAGATGATTTTCATCACGACGATGGTTGTCATAAAATAATTCTGATTATGCTCGTTACCACCATAATCACGACGCCTGATGATCATGATTCAGATACTTGATGATGTCTCCAACGTGGGAGGCAAAACGTCGCCACGGTTGTCCTAAAAAAAGAGCAGCTTTTGGGAGCAATTCTCAATCGTCGTACCCAGTAAAAACCCCACGCGGGCACGGTGAGAACGATACAGGCGTCGCATTCGGGATCGAACCCGCGCTCTCCTGCTTTATTGGTGTCGCCACCGTGACCCCCCGAGGTCGTGAAGGTGATTGACCCGCGGTGTCTCGTCCCTCTTACCCGTGACCCCGAGCAGGGCAGCCAGCGCCACGAGTCCAGCCCGCATGACAGCGGTTCACGGAGCCTCAGTCTGTCCCGGCAGAGACGTGAGCACCTCTCCTCCGTGGCACCCAGACATCATTACTCTGACAGCGATGGCAACGCGATCGCAAGCATCGCCACCGCTTACTGTTGCTGATTTTCCGTCCTCGGTCGTTGTTGGCGTGCAGTTCTCTCCGCAGCCCTGTGCAGCGCTTTGTGACCCTCGGGTGAAAGGCGCTCTATAAAATGCTATTATTATTACTGCTCACGCGACTCGATACCACCAACATTGACTGTTACTAGCGCCACCACTGTTACACACCACCGCGACTACAACCAAACACGAACACCTACACTCACCGCCAGCAGCACCACTATTACTGCGATCACTGCTGTACCCGCTGTCTAGCACTTACATCACCGGCTCTCGACCGCTGTTCACTTTACCCACGACCACTTTGACCACCACAACCACCGTCACTCACTCGTAGCACCGTGCAGACCGGCTGCCGCCTATCACCTCCGACCACTCGCATCCACCGCCAGCGAGGTCAGCTTAGGCTCGGCTGGAATGAGCGTGCTCTCGCATTCCGGTCTACCTTGTCACCCCCTGTCTCTATCCCGACGCCTGCGACCCCGTCTCCACGTCTCCCCTGTGCCAGTGCCTCCCCCACCTTATGCCCGTGTCTCCCTACCTGCGCGTCCCCCTCCTGGTCTCCGTGTCTCACAGTCTCCCGTCTCGCGGCGTGCGTGTCTCCACCGCGTCTCTCCGTCGCTTCTCCACCGGGCTGGAGAGCGTCTCGGCGTCGCTCCCGCGCGCCGACCGGAGCTCCGCGCACTCTGGCCGGACTGCCGCCCCTTCCACCCGGAGCAGCGCAGGCAAGGCGAGATTTCACACGGACTGTAGTGGACACCCGTAGCTATAGACTGTATGTATATAAGACTGGCTATAAGACAGCGCTAGATCCAACCCACTCCCCCGGTTTAAACGTACAGAATCACGGTTCCTCGTATAGCCACCGGAAGCTTCTGCTGCTGCTGTCAGTGGTGGAGGCTTGCAGAGGACTGGAGGCACCGGCGGCGGGACGCGGCACCCCTTGGCTTTGCGGGGGTTGGAGGGGGGGTGAGGGGGTGTTCTGCTAAGAGCGGTGGAGAACAGCGCCACGCTATGCGCAGTCAACCCGTTCGGCCGAGAGAGGGCAACCAAGACCACGGGCGTAGTTCATGGTGAACATTCATGGTTGCCTTGCCGTGTGGAGTTTTTGTATGTCATCCCAAGTCAATTTCGGTTTTCGCCGGGTACTCCGGTTTCATCCCACCGTTCAGGCACGTCCACACGGCGCCTGTGCCAGGCCAGGTGCACGTTGTTCTTCTCTGCGATTCTTCGAAGCGCGATGGTTAAATTACAGTTTCCCATTTCCTTGCACAGCCCCTTGCATTTTCATTGAACTCCGCAAGGTCTTTTGAGCTGCAGAGGTTGGGTAGTAGAGCACAGACAAGGCAGTGTTCCATAGTATGGTCTGCTTCTCCACGTTGGTGCACGTTGAGGCCATGCTAAGTGTCGCGAAGGCTCCGCTTCTTCTTCTTTGCGATTCTTCGAAGCACGATGGTCAGCTTCTGGACATCGTTGTCTTTCGGCTCCGCTGACACGAGGTGACGGGACAGACCCAGGTGCCATTGGCTGCTTTGATGCGACCACAACCCCCCCATGACCCCATTGGCCCCGGGACAATGGGATACGCTTCCGAGTCGCGAGTGACGCCACGGGAAGGAGACACGGGAAAGACATGGGACCGCGTGTGTTCGGACTTTGAGATGGGAGCGGGCGGGTTGGATAGATGTTTATTATAAAGGGAGAGTGGCGACACAGGGGAGAGTGTGCGTGGGGGGAGAGTGGGAGAAGTGATTGTGAGTGAGAAGAAGTATTTGTGTGTGGGAGGAGTGAGGTGAGGTAGAGTTTGAGGTGTGTTTGTGATGAGTTTGAGACGTGAGTGAGTTTGAGTGTGGTGTGAGGAGTGTAAGACACATGAGTGTAAGACGTGAGTGAGCAAAAGAGTGGTGTTTGTATGAGGAGTGAGACCATGAGTGAATGTGAGTGAGGTGTAAGTGAGTGGTGTGTGTGGAGAGTGTGCGAGCTTGTGAGAGAGAGAAACGAGTGTGTGAGGAGTTTGGTGAGTGAGTGAGGAGCGTATAGTGAGGTTGAGTGAATGAGACTCAGTGTACACGTGTAGTGAGGGTTGAGTGTGGTGAGTGACCACACACTGTGACACGATTTGGGTGTGGGTGAGGGGACCTGGTGTGTGGGTGTGATTGTGATGAGCCAGTAGGGGGGTGTGTGTGTGTGAGGCGGCGGCGGGGCGGCTTTGTAAGTACGAGGGGCGTGAGCGAACTTGTGCCGCCGAGTTGGTAAAAAGTTGTGGCCGATGTTGCGGTTTAGTCATTACTGAGTTATTAGTAAGTGTGAGGAGAGACGGAGCCATGTCTCTCCGGGCCGCGATATTTGATATTGGCGGGGTGTTGATCACAATGCCAACGAAACAGCGCTTCGCCGAGAGCTTCGGCCTGCCGAGGTGAGGGGTGTGCGGTGAGGGGAGCGCGGTGAGGGGTGTGCGGGGTTATGGGTGAGGCGTGCCAGGTGAGGGGGTGTGCGGAGTGAGGTTGTGTGAGGCTGTGTGCAGGGTGAGGAAGTGAGGGATATGCGGAGTGAGGGGTGTGCGAGGTGAATAGGGGTGTGATGGCGGGTGTGAGGGCGGGTGTGGAGCGCTGGGTGAGCATGGACAGGAGGTGTGAGGTGAGGTGTGGGGTGTGAGGGAGTATGCGGGATGAGTAGGAAAGCGAGGTGAGTAAGGGGTGTGCGAGGTGAGGTGTGCGAGGTGAGCAGGTAGTGTTAACCACCTGTCCTGGATCCTCCATTTTAAGGAGGCAGCTGTCCCGAGAAAATCTCTACGTTTTCACGGAATTAATCATTCAAAGTCTTGTGAGGTTTTTTTTTCAGTTATAGTGTTATACGAACAGCCCTCTCTCCCTGGCCTATTTAGTTTACCCGCACGACATGTCCAGGTTTTTGTGCCTCCGAGGCGGTAAGCCTATATGTGCGGGCTGAGGGGTGGTGAGGATACGGGAGTCAGTGAGCTGGGTAGCGGGTGTGTGGACTGAGTGTGCCAGTTGTTAACACCAGCAACACCGGTGACGACTTTCTGAACCGGTGCTGGGCCTCCCCTGAGTCGACTTAGCCTAAAATGAGTACCTGGTGCGGTGTGTAAACATTGTCACTAAGGGAGACAAAGGCGGCCGGGCGTTGTGCTGGCCACCCACCCCGTCGTGTGCTGCGTCTACATTAATAATAATAATAATAGGATTTTATAGAGCGCCTTTCACCCGAGGGTTACAAAGCGCTGCACAAGGGGCCGCGGAGAGAACGGCATGTCAACGACAGACCCAACAGTATGTTGATGCTATATGGATGAAATGTATTTTTGTGTCTAGGGTGCGTTGGTGGCTACAAGGGGGTCTCAGTTGTGTGCGTGTGTTGTTGCAGGCGTGTATGGTTAAGTGTGATGTTCTGGGTGTTCAGATTGAATGCTTTTGGGAGCTGTTTGTATTTACTGAGTATCGTCGTGTGTGTGAAGAATGTTGCATTTTAGGGTAATGCCCAGGGTTGAATTTGCTCAGCAGAGATAACTTGGACAGTGTTCGTCCAATCCACTGCGACTCACAAGTTGCATAATTGACCTCTGTCAGGGAGGGCACTGTAAGTGCAGAGCTCAAAGCTCACGCCAACAGTCGTTTACGTGCGATGGCTCTAAAGAGCCTTCTGTTTCCGAACAGCACCAGTTCAGTATTTACGAAAGTGACGTTAAAGCAAACACAGGACGAGCCATTTTTCAGACATTTAATCGTGTTTTGGCCGCTGCTTCGAACCTGTTGGGGTAGAGTTCAATTCCTTCCCAAGGGTAACCGTCAGTCGGGCACGAGTCTAGCTGGATGCCATCCATCACTAACCCGTACTGACCGGCGTAATGAGCTACGATGCAATTAATTTGTGATGCAAGTCATCACAAATGGGCGGCACGGTGGCGTAGTGGATAGCGCTGCCGCCTCACAGCAATATGGACCCGGGTTCTTATCCCGGCTTGGGGGCCTTTCTGTGTGGAGTTTGCATGTTCTCCCCGTGTCCGCGTGGGTTTTCGCCGGGCACTCCGGTTTCTTCCCACAGTCCAAAGACATGCTGCCAGGTTAATTGGCGTACTGACTAAATTTCCCCAGGCGCCCTGCGATGGACTGGCGTCCCATCCTCGGTGTTCACCTGCCTTGCGCCCTGTGTCTGCCGGGATAGGCTCCGGCTCACCGCGACCCGGTACAGGATTATGTGGTTTCTGAAAATGTTTTTTTTATGGTCATCACACATTGGAGTGATAATTTATCTCATGCCTAGCTGGGTGGATCATTGTAACGGGGGATCGTGAACAGGTGTGGGCAGCTTGTGACGACCTTCATCCAGCAGTGAATAGCTCATGGCTGCTTCTGCTGCTGCGGATGATGATGAGTTGTACTGAAAGCACACACCCATTAATGTGCAGTATGCAGGAGAAGCCTCTTGCAGTAACAACAGAATATCTAGGTCGCTTCATTGTGCAATCCTTCCAGCGCCTCATTCTCTGTGTTTTGGCAGAACGCCACGCAGCACAAGGCATTTTCTATTAACACGTGTCAAAGCAAGGCTCTGTTTGTGGTTTCCATCTCTACAAATATTGTTCGACTTGTGCCTTCGCCGTCAATGTGCTAAGGTCAGCAGTACGCGTGGAACTCTCATGTTCGACGCGTGGAATGACGTTTGATAAAACTACTGCCGAGTTCCTTTAAAGTGACCTCTGGTCCACATAGGCGAGGAGGGGTCACTGTCCCACCCAGCTGCCCCGCTACAGAAAATAAGGTCCTTCGCATGGCGACCAAACTAATATGTTTAATCCTCAACGCTGGAATGTATCCTTAGTAAGTGTAGAACCAAAGCATTGTTTGATGTAGTTTTTCACGGCTCAAAGTATGTTAATCACTCTTAAGAGCTGCTCTTTCGGGATAGCCGTGGCGTGCGTTCCTCCTCTCGCTCGCCATGCCGTTCTCTCCACGGCCCGTGTGCAGCGCTTTGTGACACTCGAGTGAAAGGCACTCTATAAAATGCTATTATTATTATCCTGAAAGACCAACTCTTCAGAGTAATGCAACACATTTTTGGTGCAATCGTCGGTGACTGGGCTGAGACCATGAGCTTGGTTTTCACCGACTCACAACAAACCGACTGAGCAGGGCTCCGCGCCTCCGAATCAACGGGTGCAACGCGCCCGGTGAAAATGCGCGCGTTACAAAAGTAGATTATTATTATTATTTAATCACGGGCAGCTGAAACCTAAATTTGAGCTCAGGATTTCAGCGGTGCCAGCTCTGGACTTTGACATCTGAGCCACCCCCCTTCCCGCCCTACCTCCTCGTTATCCATTTATGTTGTTGTCCTCTCACGACCAGAGAGATCCTGGAGGCCGTGTTTGATGTCAAGAATGAGAAGAACGTTTCAATTCACAAACTGGAGCGAGGGGAGTTCACTCTGGAGCAGGTGAATGATTTACCACTTGCTTTGCAGCTTCGAACACATATAGGTATACTTTGCCCTTGCTAAGGTTTTCCAAAGCAAAAGTTGAGCTTTGATACCTAAACTGGTATGTGTAGGTATCAAAACTCAACTAAATGTCCTAAAGTTAAGGACACAGTATCCAAAGGCCAAACGACCTTTGTCCTCATTTCCAAATAGATTTTGTTGGTAAAAATTCTACATTCCTGCCGCGCCAGGAGATCGTATCGAACCGACGACCTCTGGATTCAAAATCCAGTTTGCGAACCATTACACGCAAAATTGCATTACGGCAACATTCCACGTACACAATAAATAAAGTCAATGGTCCCCCGTATAGATTTCCCAGACTGTAGGGTCAAGTGCTGTTAGTGAACACCTATGTGGGCTGGCATGGCGCACGAGAGGATGGGTGGCGAGCACCTCGCCCGGCCACCTTTGTCCCCCTAGTGATAATGTTTACGCACCATACCAGATACTAATTTGGGCCTGAGTCGACCTTGGGGAGGCCCAGGACAAATTCAGACAACCGTCACTGGTGTTGGTAACCGTGAGAGATAATCGTACTCGGGTCACCGAGTTTTTATCGCACCGCGATACCTGCTCACTACAGCTTCCCCCACGTAAACATCCCTCATATAGCCTTAACAGACTATATTGTCAAGTGCTGTTAGCGAGCACCTTTAAAGGCCGGCACGTGCATATCCGGCACCACATACACGAGCACACATCACATGCATGCAAAACAAAATGTATAGATGTTTATTATTACAGCATAAAATACCCAGCAAGGCAAAGACATAGATACACACGCATTACATATATATGGCGAGTTATGGGCGGCGGTGGTTGTAGTGACGATTCCGGTATCCTTGGTCATGCAGTTCTACCCGGAATTCGAAGA
>JAZEWU010000030.1:4913744-4927486 GCA_036362915.1 Geotria australis | reverse complement strand
GGCTGCACGGGCTGTCCTAAGTAATTGCTGTTAGTGAGTACAGGAGGACCTCGTCTGTAAAACCGGTTTTGCAACGCACAATGTGAGGCAAACCTGCTAACCGGTTCGGCGGCAAAACCGCAATCGGGAAAGATGAGGTTGGAGTGGTCCTTCTGTACCGATTAAGTCCTGTACAGGCAAATTAATAAACATTGTGAATGAAGAAACACCGGGCGGCCTTTGTCTCCCCAGTTACGATGTTTACATACCACACTAAGCACTCATTTAAGGCTGACTTTACGGAAGGGAGGTCCCAGGATTGTTTTTTGCTCTTTCGGCACAGCGATGTTGAGCATTCCTCCTCAACACGGCTATCCCAACAGAGCAGCTCTTGAGAGAAATTCTCATACATAGAGCCGTGAAAACCTACATCAATACATCATTCAGATTGTTCTTGTCTGCGCTGCTTTTGATCCTGCAGGTGCTGAACTTGACTCGAGGCCACATTGCTAACTGTGGCCACTGGACTCAGATGGAGTGGTGAGATCGCCATAGTAACACATGTAGTGGTGCTCCTGCTTTAATGACTAGATTGCCTGTAGGATTTATCAATAGCTTTAGGAACCGCGTACATTGCACCACTCAGCCGCCTCATCGACAGTCACGGCATACGGCACTACGCCGACGACATCCAACTCTACACCACCCTTACCTCACGCAACCTAGAATCCCGCACAATAGCACTAAAGAACTGGCCACAGCACAACAAGCTCCTGCTCAATCCTAAAAAATCAGTCACAATATACGTCAGCACTAGCAAGCGCCTCGCCAACACTCAGCTCCCCAAACACCTCTGCATCGCCGGCTCTCACATTACACCCTCAGCTCGCCTAAAAATTCTGGGAACACTAGACCCCACACACTCACTTTCAGCACCCACATAAACATCACCGGATTGTTTACGTGGGAGGCGGTAAGAGGTAACAGGGGGAGGAGAGAGAGAGGAGTGGCTGCATCAGATCAACCTCCACTGACCTGACTCGTTGGCCGGCTTGCTTGGCGGCTTACTCTTCAGCTTTAACGCTTCTTGTCCCCGTTGGTACGCGTATTGCAGCCCCGCAGAGCTCAACAAGATCCTGGTCGAGTGGCTGGCGAAGGTGCACTTGCCCAGCGCGGCCCAGAAGCAAGCCAAGCTGTAGCGGCCGGTGTGCCGCTGTGCGTGGGGCTCACGATGTTGACGCGGGAGTGCCAACGGCGGGGTTAATCACTGCATTCGTCTGCACATGCAATAAAACAAATCCGCACATGCAATAAAGCAAATAAATCGATGAATGTCCTGTGTAGAGTTGCTCCCTCTCTCTGACTGTTCTCTGTCGTTGTTGACATGTTCTCTCCGCAGCCTTGTGCAGCGCAACAAAAAATAAACGATTAAGGCTGCTTCGAATTACACCGAAAGGTCGTGAAACTGGCAATCTTAAGAGTGGCAAAAATCTGCCCGGGTCCCCTAAGATGTCCGTCACTTCCTTAAAGACTAACAGGGAGGGAGGGTGAGCAACAGGGGGGGACGACACAGGGACACAGAGACAGGAAGACAGACACGAGGGGGAAACAACGCCAATCTAAGACCTCTGTGTCTTAGAGGGAGGGAGAGAGAGAGAGACACAGGGAGAGACAAGCAGAGAGAGAGAGGGAGAGACAAGCAGAGAAAGACACAGGGAGACAAGGAGAGAGAGACACACAGGGAGAGAGAGGGAGAGACACAGAGAGGGAGAGACAAGGAGAGAGAGACACAGGGAGAGAGAAACAGACAAGGAGACACAGAGATGGAGAGAGACACAGGGAGAGAGAGGGAAAGAAGGAGAGAGAGATAGACACGGAGAGACAAGCAGAGAGAGAGACACACAGGGAGACAGAGGGAGAGAGACACAGGGAGAGACAAGGAGAGAAACACAGAGAGGGAGAGACAAGGAGAGAGAGACAGGGAGACAAGGAGAGAGAGACACAGGGAGAGAGAGAAACAGACAAGGAGACACAGAGAGATGGAGAGAGACACAGGGAGAGAGGGAAAGACAAGGAGAGAGAGATAGACACAGGGAGAGACAAGCAGAGAGAGACACACAGGGAGACAGGGAGAGAGACAGGGAGAGACAAGCAGAGAGAGAGAGGGAGAGACAAGCAGAGAAAGACACAGGGAGACAAGGAGAGAGAGAGGGAGAGACAAGGAGAGAGAGACACACAGAGAGGGAGAGACAAGGAGAGAGAGACACAGGGAGAGAGAGAAACAGACAAGGAGAGACAGAGATGGAGAGAGACACAGGGAGAGACAAGCAGAGAGAGAGAGACACAGGGAGACAAGGGAGAGACAAGGAGAGACACGGAGAGAGAGACACAGGGAGACAGAGGGAGAGAGAGCCACAGGGAGAGACAAGCAGAGAGAGAGAGACACAGGGAGACAAGGAGAGAGAGGGAGAGACAAGGAGAGAGAGACACAGGGAGACAGAGGGAGAGAGAGCCACAGGGAGAGACAAGCAGAGAGAGAGAGACACAGGGAGACAAGGAGAGAGAGACACAGGGAGAGAGAGAAACAGACAAGGAGACACAGAGAGATGGAGAGAGACACAGGGAGAGACAAGCAGAGAGAGAGACACACAGGGAGAGACAAGCAGAGAGAGAGACACAGGGAGACAAGGGAGAGACAAGGAGAGACACGGAGAGAGAGACACAGGGAGACAGAGGGAGAGAGAGAGACACGGAAAGAGAGGGAGAGACACAGGGAGAGAGAGGGAGACAGGGAGAGAGACACACAGGGAGAGGCAGGGAGAGACCCACAGTATTTAAGCAGATGCACTGGTAGTTGAAAGGCCCTACTTTATGCATAGACACCCTGATAGAGCGGGTGGGTTTGTGAGTGGTAAGCAGCATATCTTTGGATGGTGGGAGGAAACTGGAGTACCCGACGAAAACCCACGCGGACATGGGCAGAACATGCAGACTCCACACAGAAAGGCACCCATGCCGGGATTCCAACCCACGTCCTACTTGCTGTGAGGTGGCAGCATTAACCACTGATCATTGCTATCAAGTAATCTTTTATTACGGGTATAATAATAATAATTTTACATTTATAATGCGCGCATATTCACTGTCGAAGGTACTCATTCGACGAGAAAACGACTCAGAGGCGCGAGGAAAGCGCAGAGAGGCGGATGAGGCAGCCAGGCGGTGTTGCCGGCGCCATATTGCCACACACTGCTTCCTATGTATATTATGATGTTATCGGCCAAATAATTAATGAGTGTTTTTTTATTAAGTAGCGGGAGGAAACTGGACGAAATCTACGCAGAACAGGGGGAGAACACACAAACTCCACACAGCAAGGCGCCCGAGTCGAGAATCAAACCCGGGGCCTTCTTGCTGTGAGGCGCAGATTGTTACCACTGCGCCACCCTGCCGCATGACAATACTGTACTCTGCACAAAAAGGGTTGCAACATTACATACGTCGAGTCCCCCTGTTTCCCATCGGCTGTTGATCTCGCGGAGCGCGGATTTGCCTTTCACAGCGTTCAGGAAGAAGGCTGCCCCGCGGCCGTGGAGATCCTGCTGGCTGGAAGGAGGGTGGGAGGTAAGAGGGGGTAGACGGAGGGACGGGGAGAGAGAAGGGGGACGGGTCAGTCCAATACACGTACTGGTTGTGAGTCTTCATTAAAACACAACAGGGTGGTGCTTTTCGAATTCGATTCTTCGAAGCGTGATGGCTATATGACAGTTTCCCATTGCAACGAGTTCTTCTTTAGTTGCAGACAGCCCTTCAACATTTAGAGATGTAATAGTCAGTGCTAGCCTTAAAGGCCGCGGGCATTGGCCTCTCTTCTTGCTCCCTACTGATGGGCTTCTGGCATCTGTTGAGCTTCTGGACATCGTCTTTCAGCTCGGCTTCGAAGTGTTTGGTAGAATTTGCAGGTAATACCAAGTACATTACTTGACAGGGATCGCGACGTGAACGCTTCTACCTTGATGGGCTGCAGCGAAAACCCTTTCAACGTCACCAATGTGTCTCTGCGTGAGTCTATGGCTTCTCAGACGTAGCTCTGCACCATCTCCGCACCACCGGTTAATTAATTTAACATTTATAACGCGCACATATTCATTCACTGTCGCAGGTACTCATT
This sequence comes from Geotria australis, assembly GCA_036362915.1. Taxonomy (NCBI): domain Eukaryota; kingdom Metazoa; phylum Chordata; class Hyperoartia; order Petromyzontiformes; family Geotriidae; genus Geotria; species Geotria australis. The sequence continues at coordinate 4,923,336 of JAZEWU010000030.1, read as the reverse complement.
TGACGAGAGAACGACTCGGAGGCACGAGGATAGCGCAGAGAGGCGGAGGAGGCAGCCAGGCGGTTTGCCGGCGCCATATTGCCACACACTGCTTCCTATATATTACGATGTTATCGGTCAAGAAATGAATGAGTATTTTTTTAAGTTGTGGGATGAAACCGGAGAGCCCGGAGGAAACCCATGCAGAACAGGGGGAGAACACACAAACTCCACACAGAAAGGCGCCCAAGGCGGAAATCGAACCTGCTCGGGCAAGACCATTCATTCTCTGCGGCGCAGCAGCAGTATAGCTGGTGTGGTCACAGCAGCGGGAGTATAATATAAGCAGCAAAAGACAACTGTCAAGATGCGCAGACAGCTGGCTGGTATTGCCTGCGAATTCTACCAAACACTTCGAAGCCGAGCTTCTTCTTTGCGATTCTTCGAAGCACGATGGTCAGCCTCGCTGAAAGACAACGATGTCGAGAAGCTAGCCATCGTGCTTCGAAGAATCGCAAAGAGGAAGACCAAACACACACCAACCGACACACCCACACCGAGCCACATAGACACAGCGACCCCAGAGAGATACAGCTATTGACACACACCACACGGACACCCACACACATACCCAACGACTGCCACAGTTCGCCACTAAGTGGCGGTGACCTCACCACGGCGACTGCACCAGGCCAGTTGCACCTTGAGGCCGTCGCGTAAAGTGTCAAAGGCTCACTGACAGGCGGTCACGGGACAGACTCGGGAGACACCTAATTTAAGAGCGTTCGCAGGTGAAGTTTGGAAATTGTCTGAACAAAACCAAAGGCTCTTAATGGCCTGTCAATCAATTTCTGAACAAAACCAAAGGTTCTAATGCACTTTCGGAAATTTTCTGAACAAAACCAAAGGCTCGAATGGACTGACAATCAACTTCTGAACAAGACCATCCATCCATTTTCAGACACCGCTTAATCCAATACAGGGTCGCGGTGAGCCGGAGCCTATCCCGGCAGACACAGGGCGCAAGGCAGGGGAACACCAAGGATGGGACGCCAGTCCATCGCAAGGCGCCTGGGGAAATTTAGTCAGTACGCCAATTAACCTGGCAGCATGTCTTTGGACGGTGGGAGGAAACCGGAGTGCCCGGCGAAAACCCACGCGGACACGGGGAGAACATGCAAACTCCACACAGAAAGGCACCCCGAGCCGAGATTCGAACCCGGGACCTTCTTGCTGTGAGGCGGAAGCGCTACCCACTACGCCACCGTGCCGCCCTGAACAAGACCAAAGGAACCAAATGTTCTAATATAACGCCTTCCATACACTCGGGTTCAAAGCACTTAACAGTCAGAAATTGAACAACACAGTTAAAAGTCTAAGTTATAAAAATACGCATTGAGCTTGGGACTCAAAGATCTCAACAGAGGAAGAAAAACAGCGAGAGAGAGACAGGGAGCGCTTGTGACAAACTCAGGCAGAGAGTTTCCACAATTGTGGGGCTTAAGCACAAATAGGGGGTCAAGGTAGAAGCGTTCACGTCGCGATCCCTGTCAGGTAATACTTGGTATTACCTGCGAATTCTACCAAACACTTCGAGGCCGAGCTGCAAGACAAGATGTCCAGAGGCTGACCATCGTGCTTCGAAGAATCGCAAAGAAGAAGCACAAATAGGCTTGCCTCCTCTCTCTCTCTTAAGCTTCACCCTCGGAACACAAAGCGCACAACTAGCAGACCTCAATGCCTGCCGAGGCTCATAGAGACACACAACATCGCCATCAAATAGCTTATAACCATTCTGTTTAGAAAGTTAAAAGCATTATTTAAGCTTCATACCTGCCGCCGACTCCGACGCCCCGACCGCTGGCAGCAGCTGCCGCCATACGGCCCCGAGTCGCCTCAAAACGGCACAGGCCCCAGCTCCGTCGGTGAGGCCTATGGAGCAGGCGCGGCATCCAGCCTGGCCGCCGCTTCCGGCAGAGCCACAGGCCGCGGAGCGGCAACCGGCCTGGCCGGCCCCACCTGCGAGGCCACTGGCCTGGCAGCGCTCTCCGGCCTGATCGGCTCGCAAGGCAATGGGCCTAGGCTCGGCGACTGACCTGAGGAAATCGTCGAGCAAGCCATGGAGAGACCAGCCGCCACGAGGCTGGCGCCAGCAGCCGACGTCAGCAATGGGCGCGGCGGGGCGGAGACCAGCGAGGTACCCCCGGGCCGCTCGCCCGGCGGCGCCCCCCTTCGCTCGGCCGCGGGATCGGCATGGTCCGACCGGTTTGGAGCATCCAGCCATTCATTTTCTAAACCGCTTGATGTGTTGTAGTGCAAAAAAAAAACAATAACGTGGCACATATTAAATGCTACATTAATTTAAATGGAAAATGTGTTTCCGACAACGTTGCACTTTTAGGGACACGTTAATGACGTTGTAAGATAACTTAGTGTACTAGCCGACTGCAACTATCGAACCCACGTCGATACAACAGACAAATCACGCTAATCGCATGCAATTGTATGTTTATTGTTGATTTGCATATTCGAAAATGTAGTCGACTCGAAAGAGGAATGTCCTGCAATACCACTAGATGTACGGAGAGTACGTCATGCATATTTTAACACGACGTCGCGATGATATGAAACGTGCGGTCACTGTGAGTTGTTTTGTTTAAATGTCGCAATTCAAGCAATGCAGTATACAACTTCCATACGGGCACCGTCTAGCCTGGACATCGATCGGGAAACTTAGCAGCAACATTCATTGCAACATCCGTCTCTTGTGATAAATGTTTAGTAGTTACTGAAAGATGTTGGTAACAATACCACAACACCTATGCTGGTTGGCTGAGATGCTAGTAGCAAGGTTTTGAGTGATTACTGGATCTCGGTCTGTTTTTGCCAGGGCAGAAATTGCTCCCACCTTAGTTAAAGCACAACTTTAGTACTGTAGTAGTACCGATGCATTTCTACGGCGAACACGTGGATCATTTGATAACCTCGCGAATTTCAGACGGATATCATACAGTCAACCGGAATTGGCCAGGTACTGGAAGCGCCAATGTCACGCTATCCCGGGTGGTACCGACAAGTAAAATACCTGGTGTTGGGCTCTCGGAATATCTAGGTTGGCATTAGAGGCACCACGAGTGGCCTCTGGAGAGAGGGAGGGAGACAGCGCTGCTGCCTACCGGCAAATTACCAGGTCCTCAAAAAATAACACGAGCAGATACATATATATACTGTCACATAATAGCAGGGTTTTAGAAGGGGGTCAAGGTAGAAGCGTTCACGTCGCGACCCCTGTCAGGTAATACTTGGTGTTGCCTGCGAATTCTACCAAACACTTCAAAGCCAAGCTTCTTCTTCTTTGCGATTCTTCGAAGCACTATGGTCAGCGTCTGGACATCGTTGTCCTTCAGCTCGGCCTCGAAGTGTTTGGTAGAATTCGCAGGCAATACCAACGTATTACCTGACAGGGATCGCGACGTGAACGCTTCTACCTTGACCCCCAAAGCCAAGCTGAAAGACAAAGATGTCCAGAAGCTGCCCATCGTGCTTTGAAGAATCGCAAAGAAGAAGAAGGAGCCTTGTTAAACGTGAAAAGAATGGGGGTTTGGATTGAATGGCAGTGTCCCAATGCTGAAACATCGCACAGCAAGAAAAACACAATGCTGACTTTTTGTAAATGACCGCATCCCCACGCTGCCTCGACACCCCACGTGCCAGGTAGTAACTACTCCCGACAGCTGGACGACTCTCTTCTACAACTTTATTGTAATGGGCTTGTGGTGGTTATTTGAACTTTTTGTAAGCGATATAAATAACATTACGAACTGAAAATGGGCTAATGTGGTCTTCATTGAAGTAACAGGGTTAGAATTAAGAACATTTGTATCGTCTGGGGGCGGCACGGTGGCGTAGTGGGTAGCACTTCCGCCTCACAGCAAGAAGGTCCCGGGTTCGAATCTCGGCTCGGGGTGCCTTTCTGTGTGGAGTTTGCATGTTCTCCCCGTGTCCGCGTGGGTTTTCGCCGGGCACTCCGGTTTCCTCCCACCGTCCAAAGACATGCTGCCAGGTTAATTGGCGTGCTGACTAAATTTCCCCAGGCGCCCTGCGATGGACTGGCGTCCCATCCTTGGTGTTCCCCTGCCTTGCGCCCTGTGTCTGCCGGGATAGGCTCCGGCTCACCGCGACCCTGTATAGGATTAAGCGGTTTCTGAAAATGAATGAATGAATGTATCGTCTGGTATACCTCAAGCACGGTATTTCGAGAACGCGGCGTTATTACCAAAGCAGGTGACGCCGACTGAGCACGCAGAGAATGGACACCGGACCTGTCAAGCGGTGGATCGAGCTCGAAGCAGACAGCACTGTCTCCACAGCATCTACCACTCTCAACACCGTGGGGCCCCTGTAGCCCACAGCAAATACAATGTTCAAAAATAAAGGTGAGGATTGCTCTTAACAGCTCTTATTTTAGGTTCACCGCGGTGAGCGGTATTTTCTTGGTAATGTTTCGCGTCCTTTGTCAGAAACATCTTGAGGCTTACGAGTGACTCGTAAGCCCGCAGCGACTCATTTGCCTGAAGAGGTGTCGAACAAAGGGGCTGAAACGTCGCGAAGGAAAATACGCTGGCCACAGCCAATCCAAAAAACCCACAGCTCTATGGAGTAATTCTCATACACTGAGCCGTGAAACCCTACATCAACACAATAATAAACGTTTCATTCTGAAGGGTTACCGACATCAACAACAACAAAACTAATACAGAAACATGAACAAAACGTACAATTAAAAACCGGCTTAGGTTAGCGAACACGCGGCCACCAGAGACATTATTTGACTGCGGTCGTTCCTGGCTTCTGATCTGAATCCCAGCCACGAGGCCGGTCGACCCAGAAGACGCGGTGGTTTGTGGACGTCTCCGACGGAGACTCCGAACATCGAGAGGCGTCGATCCGACCCCGGTCATCACATCCATGCGGGTTAGATCAGAGTGCAAGTTTGCTGCCGTCCGTTTCAGTCTAATGCGACGTGAGCGTTCACAGCAACGAGATCAAAGCCCAGGCGACGGGGGTCACCGGGTCGCACGCGCGCGCGCGGCTCGGACGTTCCCCCGACAGGTCAAGGATCGCTCGGACCAAGTCTGCAACAACGTAAACTGCCGGTCATCCACCCAGACACACAGAGAAATGCAGATAACGTTCGGTAAACAAGGCAAACCCGGGCGCCTGCACGTAGACAATCCATGTTAAGGCCTTTACATGACAGGGCCCCCCCGCCCCTACCCACAACCTCCTTTCGCGAGCAAAAATCAAAACCGCTTTACAATCTGTCAAAATTAAACGCGCCTTCGAAACGTTTTGGTTGTAATTGTGTCGACAACGCAGCGCGCTCACTCCGACGTGATCTCGGGTCGTGACCGATGCTTCCACTCGGATCGTGCCCGATACTTTGCTCCGCGCGCTAGCCGCTTCTTCGGGAAGCGAACGCGCGTGATGTTAGCGCGGAGCTGCGCCGGCACGACCAAAAAATAGCGTCGGAGAACGGTGCGGCAGACCGCGATCGCCCACCGCAGTCATTCATTCGTCACGATGTGCGTGAAACCACCGTGCGGAAAAGTCAGGAACCCTGCGTCCGTTCCGTCAACTATAGAATCGTCTCAATCGGCGCCACACAGGACGCTTCGACATTCGTCAACTAACCGCTTTTCCACTGGAACTTCGGAGCCGCGCCACTGTGGGGGTTCCTCGCGGTTCAGGTGGTTTACAACTAGTTATTAACCAAGACCGAGTCGTGAAACTGGCCTCGTGAGGCATTTAAACGTGGCTCGAGGCCAGAGGAGGCCCAGGGGGCAGGTTGATAATTTCGATCACACGGGGACCCCGTTCAGCGTGCGCGAAGTCAGCGGCACGGTTCGGATTCTGCAGAAGATAAAAAAAAAACCTGGCACCTCGGCAAGGATCGGGCAAAGATCGAGCACGGCTCGGGCACGGCTCGGGTTGTGCAGTGGAAAAAAAAATTTGAGGTAAAAATATCCACATTGACACGGCTACGGTTCCTGACTTGTCCGCCGCACCCTGTACGGGGTTTCCTCCAAGCCTCGGCTGCACGACGAGTGAACACAACCGGAACCCGTTGGCGATTATTTGCGCGAACGCAGCCCGTGCGCCGTTGGCGAAACGCGCGCAAGCTCCACGGTGGGGCGGCGGCGCAATCCCTGCAAATGGTAACTGGGCAGGGCCCACCCGCCCAGGTAGTGCACGGCAATACTGGCCGAAGACATTCGGTTCATGCAGAGTATCAAACGCAGGCTTAACATCGCCGCGCGTCTCGGTGGAGGAGGGGGGCCCGCGGAGATCGACGTGCGAGCCCCCGGGGCCCGCGCGAGGCTCCGCCGATCTCGCGCCAAAAGCGGATGAATACATTCACGATGGATAACAGAGCGGTGGCTGCGGTGGCTGCGTTTGCCACGGTTGCCGCCGCATCTATAACTCCATGCAGTCGTGTACATGCAAGACGGAGGCAGCGTTATTGCTTTAACGGAAGCGCATCGCGGTGGGACACGGCTGGCGGGCTGGGGGACGCGGCGGCGGCGGCGGGCGCGCGTCGCACGATCTCGCGCTCCTCCGCTCGTCGGACGACGATCGACTGCGTCAACTGGGTTTTTCAAATGCTGTGCGGTGGGATACGATTTGCGGATGCGGGTCCGGTCCCGCGCACCGCGCATCTTGCCGGCCCGCGCAGAGGGTTGTAGTCGGGAGAGCCTAGCGTTTGTGACGGTCGTTATGTCTCGACGATCCGTGTTAGTTAGATTTCAGGTCGGACTCAATGGGGATTGACGAAGCTCCGCGGGTATGTCGCTGCGGTGACAAACAGCGTCCGTCGCGCGTGAGCTGAGACAACGATCGCAGCATGACGCAAACATAAGAACAATTTCAACGTCCGTCTCGTCCCAAAACGGCGAGTGAATTTCTCCCGATGGGTAATGGTTAATTCACAGGTGGGATCCGTGAAGTTCGCGCCCCGACACAGCAACACGCTACTCCATCAATACTGGGCCTGCTGCCCACGCGCTACCGTGCAGCTGAAGATTCCACCATCATCGTCATCAGCCTCTCTGTCACCTTGTTGAACGGAGAAATACGAAGCGTTTTTTACTTTTTGCCCAAAACAACTAATGCCGTGACTCGGCAAGTGTTTGGTAAGCGAATGCTGTGCTGGAACAGAATTGGGGCTCAATGTCAACCGGGTGGCTTCGGGCGAGCGGTCCGGAAAGTCTTTCCACACCCGGCACACCGCATCCAGAAGACTTCTCGCTACGGCTGCAAGCTTACTTATTAATCACACGGTAGCATCCACTCCGGTCGGTCTCTCCTAACCCGCGGGGTTGGAAATAAACATCCAGCGAGAGAACTCACCAAGCCCTGAGTAGAACACGTGTTTTGCCTAGTCCGGTAACGAACGCCGCGTCGCAGCAGCCGCGATGCCGAGAACGAGCGCTGAACGAGCGCGGAACATCTGCGCGAGCAAGACATCGTGTGGCGGTGCGGGCAGCCCCTCGTGACGGTCGGCGCCGTGCCCGCGTGAGGCCGCGAGGGAGGAGGCCGCGGGGCCGGCGCGGTGGCGCGGGCGCCGCGCGGAGTAGGCAGCGGGCACGGTGGGCACAGGGACGCCGATCGCGGCTCCGAAGCGGCTCGCGCGCCGACAAGACACGAACCGCACGCACCCCCGCCGCCGCATCGTCTTGTAAATTACGTCACTCAGCAGCCGTAGAACGAAAATATACGTCGACTATTCGCTTAAAATTATACCATACGCGATATATATATACGCTAATAAAGCATCTTGAATTTTTCGTACATTCTTAATAGTTTGTTTTTTTTACACACACACGCGCACACACCGCCGACGTATGCCGGATTACGGTTCACGAGCGATCGAGCGACCGGCGACCGCGTTGCGGCTCAGTTCAAGTCGTGTCCCAGGTTCACGCGGGACGTTCCCGCCGGGAACCATCGGGGGGAGCGGGCTCCGTCGCCGGGGGAATCGGTTTGAATGTCGACGTAACGCTGCGGCCGCAGGAGGTGTCGACGGTATTGTGCTCATTAGCAGTGCTACGACCGAACCCCGGGGGACGACCCCCCCCCAACATCTGTGTGCCCCTCTCAACCCGCCCCCCCCTTTTCAACAACACCAAGCGCGCGGGAGCGGTAAAGTGCAAAAACGAGGGCGGTGTGGCCACCACGCACCGGCTGTGGTATGTCGCACACTGCGGCGCGTCACACACCGCGGTGCGCCGCGCCGCGAATGGAGCGGCGACTTTTCCCGGAGATTTTTGATCCAAGCATCGAGAAGATTTTGGACCAATCGCAAGCCACCACTGACTGGGTTGTTATTTTCCAATAGCGGTCCTTCAAGGGTTGTCCTTCGTTAGCTTTCAGTTGACGAAATGTGAATTGTTAAGGGGTTTGGGGGTCAGAGTTTGGTTTTCGGGATTGGGTTAGGGTTTAAAGCTTAACGGTTAGAGGTAATGACAACGTTTTATGGTTAGAGGTTATGATTAAAGTTATATTTAGGGTTACGGGTTATAGGTTAGGGTTAAGGGGCAGGAGTTTAGGGTTAGCGATTATCACTATTAGGTTATGCGATAGGGTTTGGGTTTAGGGTTAGCAGTGAGGGTCATGTTTTGAGAAATAGAGTCCAGGGTAACAGTTAAGCATTTCGCGACTAGGACTTCGGCATACGCTTAGCGTTCACGGGTCAGGAATACGGTCCAGCTTTAGGCGTTACAGGTTACGGGGTCAGGGGTGAGGATCGACGCTTAAAGTCTAGAATTTCGGATTACGGACAGGAGGAGCACTTAAGACTTTCTTGTAGCACATCCGCAAAAAAAAACGGCGGCGTCAGCCTTCGACAAAAACCCACCGGTAGCGCGACCGCGGGCCCTGCCGCGTCTGCTGGAAGCCATACAGTGTTATTGCTGGGGGCAGGAGACGCGTCGGAATCGCCAGCGCAAGTCGCCGAGAGGGGAAGGAGAGAAGGGAGCGAACCGACGAAAGGGATGCGATGACCCAGCGAGCGAGACCGAACGCCGGGCCGGATCCCGTCGACAGGCGGTGAGAGTAACGCGAATTTCACACCGGTACGGTCGGGAGCGCACGGCCTATTCCCACCCCGTACCGTGCTGGATGCTTCGGCGACTTTCTTACCGGTAACGCCGTGTAATAATATCGAATAATAATAATCCATCCATTCATTTTCAGAAACCGCTTAATCCTGTACAGGGTCGCGGTGAGCCGGAGCCCATCCCGGCACGAATAATAATAATGATAAACTAGATTTAGAACGCGCACGTATTCATTCAATCGCGCGTGGAAACCGCAGACAGGCGGAGGAGGCAGCCAGGCGGAGGAGGCAGCCAGGCGGTTTTGCCGGCGCCAACATATTGCCACACACTGCGTCCTATATATTACGATGTTAAATGCCAATTAATTAATGAGCGGTTTTGTTTTTTCAGCAAACCTCCTCGGGCAAGACCATTCGGACCGTACCGGCTTACTTTCACCTCTGCCTGTTCACCAATCTTGACATAAACACAACAGGCACCCCCTCCCCCACACC
>JAZEWU010000030.1:4827877-4851114 GCA_036362915.1 Geotria australis | reverse complement strand
GGGGGGGGGGGGGCAGCCACGCGGTCAGCTGGCCAATCGGACTCTTCAGGCTGATACAGGTGCATAGCCACGTGATCGGCATTCGGCAGCCATTCATTGCCTTTCTTCGTCAACAGAAACGTTGTTTGCAGGAGTCGCTGTGGAAACCGAGGACAGGGCACCTCGTCCTGGCGCTAGCATCGAGGGAAATTGAAAACAGAGGACTGTACCGTACAAGCTAATTATCGACATTACATGGCTTGCCAGTTCGCAGTTGACATTTGCTTCAACAAAGCAACAATGCTTCCCCCCCAACTCCCCAATGCTGAAATCTGGGCCACGGTAAACCTCCCGTAATGAAATGCGTTCTCTAAAGTGGTTCGACGAAGAGATTGAAAACATGAGCCGTCAGCTACATTGGATTAATAGCGATTTGATATGCGGAGCGGTTTTTTTTTTACCCGAAGGGGATTCTGAATCGGTATGACGCGGTTCACGTTGCCCTGTATACCTCACATTTCCGTCGGTCAGCGCGGCAACATCACCAGCGCGGGGCTGAGGGAAATAAAGTGTTAATACGCATCTTTATAATAACCAATAAAAAAAAGACAGCGAGAAAAAATTCAAATTCGTGTCACCGAGGGCAGTCGATAACGCGGCGATTGCAAGTCCACTGATAGTTTGGCGAGTATCGTGCATGCGTCGCAAAATCCACGGCCTGTCTGTGTGGAAACGGCGACGCCACCGCGTTTGCTACGGATACATTATTCCAACGCCACTCCACGCGAACTGTGCAGCCAGAGTCTTGCACCGCTGTACAAAACGAAACGATAAAAAGCGCCAAATATATGACGAAATTATAGGAGTTTGGATTAACATGGGATGTGGCCTGGCCAGCCTTTCCAGGCATAATCTGTACATCTCATATTCTACCAGAGAATATTCATCTATTATAATTTACCTGGAATTTTTTATCTCGAATAAAGGGAGCATATATTTGGAGTCGATTCTTTTTAGAAAAAAAAATGCAAATATACAGTTACGAGAAGAAAGCAAATATTTCACGAGCGGTCTTCTACATTCTCCTGTGGCAGAAGCAGGCTATAAAGTAAAGAGGAGACACGGAGGGATGGGCGCCAGGCGAATGCGCGTGGCGCCAACCACGTGTTGGACGCTCGCCGTGAAGGCAAACTCGAGAGCTAGGGCCCCCGCCAGAGTACAGAGAGCACTAACAGCAATCCATCATCACGCCACGCTCAAAACACTCATGCATAAGAACGACGTAAGCGCGGCTCCGCTTGAAACCGCGGCTCCGCTTGAAACCGCGGCGTTAGCGGCTGCCGCCTGTCGCTCCCGGACGGCTAACGGAAACCCCCGGAAGAAAGGAGTCGGCGATAAACGCCGTCGTCGCGAGCGAAGGCACGCGTGCGATTTTTTTGCGCAAGCCGTGCCACCGAGTTATCAACCATCGGGGTGGAAGGTGGGAGGCGGGGGGGGAGGGGAAAATCCGTGAAAGAGAAAAAAAGCAATTCCAGTGTGAATACTGTTACAGCTGCCGAGAATAAAGTTAATATTTAATGTACGATTATCCAATGCCAACATCGTATATTTCGGAGGAGGCTGCGCAGGTCGGAAGCGTGGCTCGCGGATAATTGTGAGCGTTTCGATAAAAATAAAAGGTTGTATTTGCGATCGCCGAGGGTGGTTGAACGGTTAGCGCCCCTACGCTGTTTGGCCGCAGGTTACGCGGCTGAAGAGTTAACGGGTTGGTAACGTGCGCCGACATCGGAAAAAAACGGTCGGGTGGATCGATGAAAAGCGTTCGCTCAATCGTGAGAGACGTGCCCTTAAAACCGGTTGTAGGATTTGTTACTAAGCTGGTAACGTTTTGTACAAAAAGGACTTTATAAAATGTACAACAGACACAAACCACCCTATGTTTTGACGACTCTAGTACCAATCGCTGCATTGGCAAATTGACAGCTGTTTGGAAACAGAACCTAAAATGTAGGTTAGCGCACACCCCCTGCCAACACCAGTGTTGCAAGAACATGATATCACTTTAATATAATAACAATAACCAAAAAAAAGAGACAGTTTGTCGGGTAACATTTGGTTAGCAGACCTGCTTTTGGGAAGAGCAAGTACACGAGCACTTCCAATTACATGTGCATTACAGTATATAAACGATTCGTATAAGCCACTGCTATACAGGATATAATAAACGGGTGTAGCTCTTGTTAACATGCGAAACAGTACTCAAGCCTATGCAGTCGTGCACAAGACTTTCTTGCTAATGTCAAACCGTCATCACTCTCTGACCCAGATTAATTTGTTCCCTTTTTTTAAAAAACAAAACAGCAACAACACGCCAACGTTAATTGGGCAACTACCGACCGCGCTGTCGGTCACAGTTTCGTTTCTCCGCCCCGGGGCCGACGCGATGCGCGGCGCCCTTTCCTCGGCGTACCTTTCTCGTCGGGCGGCGGTTCCCCTCCGTCTCCGCGCCGACTCACAGAAAAGCTTCTGGGTCGGCTTAGAACGTAGCAGAAGTGTACAGAGCCTGACCGCGCATTCCATGCAAGGTAATCATAACAACAGCGAACGCGTTACCGTCTTCGTCGAAATAAAATCTCACAGCATCGTTACTCGGGAACGCTGCCCCCTCCCTCGTCTTGCTCGTGTCAGCCTTAGTAAGAAGGCGCCCCGGCGACTCCTGTCGCAGGGCAGTAGTGAATATCGACGGACGCCTCGCGGACGCGTGTCGGTCGAGCCGTGCGTTGTGATTTTTTTGGTACGGTCCTAGCAACAGTTTCGGGGGGTGCGGGTCGCCCCCCAGCTCAGGCCGGGTCGGCAGCACCTAATCCGTCGTCGCGCCGACCGGGCAGCACTTTGTCGGCGCGATCGCTGACCGCGCGGCGATTCGACGGGGCATGCCGGCACGACGCCCCTCGAACCGACCCGACGGTCGAGAAAATCGACAGTTCTTAAAAATAATAAAAACCCCTCCGCGGGGCGCACTCGGGGGGGGGGGCGGCCCCTCGACAGACGCGCGATCGGCGACCACCAACCGAGGGAACTTTTCCAAACCGAGGAAAGTTTTCCAAACCAGCGCTCTTGCGTGGACCGGCGGGGGCGCCGGGGGCCGAGCCTCGGGACGGGGCCGACTGGCCAGGGCTGGCATCACCAGCGGGCACCCCCGGCTGGTGCGACTGGCGCCATGAGGCGGATGCGGGCCTGGTCAACGACATCGAGCAAGCTCTTGGCGTCCATGGCGAGCGCGTGAGCGGCCGTCAGCATGTGCTTCTTGTAGTCGTGCTGCAGAGTGGTCATTGCGTACTGCTGCGCCAGTTTCATCTTGCCGATGAGCTCGGCCAGGTCCGAGTTCAGCACCTTCTGCGCCATCTCCACCTGTAAGGAGCGTGCGGTGGGGGGGGGCGGCGCGCAGTGTGAAGCCGGTCACGTTTGGGGAAATTATTGAGAGATTAAATTTCCTGAAACTCGTCACTTGTGCGACAGAGGATACACCCCCCCCGGTTTGCCTTACAGACCACGGGGGCAATTGTCGTTATTGGGCACGCACCTCTCTGTGGGACGAGGACGGCAGCGTGGGGATGGCCTCGTCCACGCTGGCCAGCAGGGTCCTCAGCGACAGCCCCACGTCCTGGCGAGGAACGGCGACAGGGTCACTCGCGACACCCACACCGCGGTCGCTCCGCACGACAACCGCAGCAGCAGCCGCAGCAACAGCAGCAGCCAGGGCGGTAGCGGCAACACCAGCATCATCCACAGCAGCAGCAGCATCCATAGCAGCAGCAGTATCATCATCCATAGAAGCAGCAGCAACATCCATAGGAGCATCATCAGCAGCAGCACACCACACCGCAAGCGGCAGGTACCAGGGCAGCACACACCAGCCCGTCGCGCGCCCGTCGCCAGCCGGGGCCGGCGGCCTCACCTTGACCATGGCGACGTATTCGTCGGGCGGCGCCGGCTGGATCTTGGCCGACATCTCGAGCACGGCCTTGACGAGGGCCGTCACGTTCTCGTACACCTTGTCGTTGGTGCGATCCAGGTCGGCCGTCGGGGGCGGCGTGATCTCCTGCGGGGGGGTCTGGAGTCACATCAATTCAAATTCATTGTCAATTCTGCCAAATGTACAGGACATATAGAGGATCGAAAAGCCGTTTCTCTCAGACCCCGGTGTTGGCATATACAATGGACTGGTACACAACAACAAGGGTTTAAAAATACTTGGAAAAAAAAAATGGCGGGGCGTTTCACTCGGGGCCGTGGGGGTGTGATGGGGAAGTGGGGGGCGAGCGAGGGGGGCAACTCGTCGCGACTGTGTGGCGAGACGACAAACGCGACACAAGCTCTGCTCGGGTGTTCGTCGGCGGGACTATTTAACCGTGACTCATCTGTTGTTCGACACGATCCGAGGTTGAGTCGTTCTCTCGTCGAATGAATATCTTCAACATTGAATGAATATGTGCCACGCGTTACAAATGTAAAATTATTATTATATATGTGTTAGCGCCGTCTGTCGTCTTGTCTGTCGGTTATGGGGAAGCGGTGGTGGGCACTAACTAGTTAGTAATAATAATGGTACAATTTCTAACGCGCGCAAATTACACGCCTGGTCATGGACGGGACGTGGATTCGGAGGCGCGATGAAACCGCAGATGGGGGGTGGTGAGTCAGCCACGTGGTTAGCCGTAGAATACCCGCCAGATACTGCTTCTTATATATTATCGGCTAATTAAGTAATTCGTGTTTTTAAATTGTGGGAGGAAACTGGAGAACCTGGAGGAAACCCACACGGAACAGGGGGAGAACACACAAGCTTCACACGGAAAGACGTCCTAGGTGGGAATCGAACTGCCCGAGGCAGGACTTTTGTTTTCCAAAGATGTCACCACGTGTGCCATAGATGTTACCATTAGATACAGTGGCATTAGATACAGTGGCATTAGATACAGTGAAAGCTGGATACAATCACAGCTTGTGTAGGCACAGTTCACAAATAAGTAACAGATTCTTGCATTATATTGGTGGTTAATCAACTTCCAATAAAAGTACAAGTGGTCTTGCTCCGAAGAGGTGCGCTTATAGTCAACCTCTACTGTATCGTACTCGCGCACTTAACATAACGCGGGTTGCAAACGGGTAATAATCCATGCGTGCGTTTGATTTTTCCTCTTTAAAAAATGTGTATTCATATTCAATCGCCAAGGCTGTGCGAGTGCCGGGGTCTTCCAAGCACGTAGGCCACAGACAGATCACAAACAACAAGCTGCATCACAACAACAACGCGATCATGAGCAACACGCTGTGAAATCGGCGGGCACGCGGAATTATCGCTCGGAAGTTGCGGGATCCGAGCGGGGTCAAAGTGACCCCGCAACGGTGAGAAGGTCGCGTCGAGACACAGCGAGAGCGGACAGCGTGCACGGCTCAGCTTACCCTCCACAGCTGGCAGGCACCGTAGCAGATATCGGCAGAAGATATCGGTAGCAGATATCGGTAGCAGTAGCGGCAGCGGGCAGAGCAAATAAAAGAAAATATAACTGAACATTAGTAACAGGCGCGGACAAGGGGCATTGCGTAAAAAAATGCACAGACGCGAGGAAAACAATTTGCCTCGATTTGGCGATGACAGCACGCAGGTAGACATCGGTGGAAGGTCGACGCATTCGGACATTATCCCTGAAAACGTATGATCGGGCCACACAGCGCGAAGCGTCGCTTATGGCATGCACCGTCAATAAGCAAAAACGTTGCACCAGAAAAGCAATTAAAAGCAGAGTGCTCATGCAAAAGGAAAGAATTTCAATTTCAATACTGATTTAGAAGTGTAATTAATTTGTTCTGAATGTTATTATAAACAGTCAAGTATTCTACAGCAACACACTCACTTCATCTCACAAAATCATATTTACTCGTTAAGAGCAAATTGCATTCAAAAACGATTAATAGATGTATGGCCTATGTTACAATACGAGATGTTTGCCTGCGAAGGGAAGGGGGGGGTGTGGAGAGGGAGTCGTTACCAGTTTTTGGCCCTCATAAAAAATAAGTTCTGCAACCCTGATTTATATGAAAGCAAACATACGCGTGTACTTTATACGTATTCCAGTTAATAACACCCTGCTGTTGTTTCATATCAACCGCTGCCATTCTGCACAGCTCGTAATTTGAGTCTGTCTACCTTGAATTCCGACAAGCGTGAGAGAATATTCGAAAAGCAATTGCCAAACCTGTTCTGGTCTAGTAAGCATCCAGCAGCGAGTGGATTTGTGAGCCAAATTTCGACACTGATGAAGAGTGGACAGCAAGCTGCGACCAACAGGAATTTTAATTGCACCACGCGGGTTTCCGCGTTTGTGCTGCACGGCTCTGCCAATGGCGGCGAGCAGGGTGTGGCGAAGCGGGTAGCACTGCCCGACCCGGCTGCCTTTCTGTGCGGAGTTTGCATGTTCTGCCCGTGTCCGCCTCCCCGCCACCCCCCCGCCACCCCCACCCCTCCCCAAGGTCTGCTGAAATCTGTTTGGTTTGTGCGGTGTGCTGTTCGACGGTTTAGTTCCTGAAGAATCGTAATGGACAGCACGACAAACAACCCGATAATACATCGGCGATGACTAAACGACCTAAAGGTTCTGCGGTTGATTTGTTGGGAGTCCTGCATAGCAGCTGCATCGCCTCCGAGTCTCTGACGTGTGGGAGCCGAAGTCTCCTACGTCAACTCAGAGTAATTTCATTAGTGATGCCAATTTACCTTTTAAGGCAAACAACTCGTACAATCCTAAAAGCTATTTTCAAATGCGAGCCACGCTAGGGTAAAATGCAAACACAAGGAATAGAGTAAAATACACAAGGTTTTACCTTTTCTGGCAATGAGAGACGTGTTAAGATCTTAAAAGGTGTCAATTTGGTGTTTTAAGATATTAACACTTCTCTCATTGCCAGAAAAGATAAAACCTTGTACATTTAACATTATTTACGCACTGGCAAAAAAATTGCCCATAGAAGGAATAAAGCCTCATGCATGTGCATGTGTGCATGTGCAAAATTGTGCTTAGCAGATTTCTTTGTAACACCTCCATGCTGTTGATAACAATGATGGGGGGAGGGTGTTTTTTGCACGTTTAAAAATTAATAATAAAATCCTAATTGAATGTGCTCGTTGTGCCGGAAGAAACCTGAAATTTTCATGAGGTCAGAGTTCACGAGCATATTACACGAAAATGTATTCGCAGAGAGCAGTGACACGTGCACCTCTGACCTCGTGACCTCAAGAGTCGATCCCAGATGAAATGCTGCCAGCATATAAATTGTTTCGTGAAATTAAGGTGCGTACTGACACGAGAAAACAATAATTTCTCGCCCGCCGTTTTGACGGGAGGGGGGCGGCAGTGGTGGCACACTGTAGACTGAACTGTTCAGATTCGCTTTTGGAATAATCCTTTCAAATTGATGAATCACTCGATTTGTTGCGGCCCGCGTGAGCACAGAAAGGCACAGAAACACACCGGTCTCATGTACCACCCACACACAGCTTGAGCGCGGGCCATCAGGAGACCTCACGATTGATAAGCCATGAGGTCACCGCGAGTGGGCGAACGAACGCAAACCACAGACGTCACGTCGACAACCGGGAAGAGCTACTGTGCTACGCCGGGAGACTTCGCTCGACGGGATGACGGATGATGGACGAGAGTTGTGACGGGGGTGGCGGGTGCCAAGGGGACGAGGGAGCACATCCGAGCGGCTGGCGATTAATTGGATAAATTATATCGCGCCACACTGTGAAAGCTACGCCACGAAGGCACTTCACAGAAAAGCGAGAGATAAATAGAAGATAAATATTTTTAGTTTTTTTTTATGATAGCGACGGCGTGGGAAGGCTTTCGTGTGGTGCTGGATGGACACCGGTTGATGATGATCATAAGAATTCCCTTGGCAGGCACGGCAGTGACACGGCTGGCTGTGGGGGGTTTGCTGCTCGTTGCAGAGGTTCACGATTTGAGCCCAGCAGCAGCCCCGTGGTTAACACCTCGGGTGCATTATCAATGAAAACCTTCATTGGAACATATAAAATATCCGCCGTCTGCTTCTAAGTCAAATGTACAGATTCCGTGATGTCAATTTAAAAAGGGACATCCATGTATGATGACGTTAATACAAATTTGATCAATAACTTGGTCGGGAAAAAGCACGTAACAACATCGACCCCTATTGGAAGACGAATGCCCATTTGCAGGCCTGTATTGCGTACACCTTGTGTCGCACATGGGACAGCTGTCCACTGGGAGTCCCCTAGGCCAGACTGCAGCAGGCCAATGCAATGGTCGAGATGTGAGGCTACGGAACTGAATACGGTTACAAATCGTTCTTTCTAACTGAATCCGACAGCCAGTTGCCCCCACCGAGGGCAGCTGGGAATGAGCACGCGGTGCCATGCGGAGGGCCCTCACCCACCTTAGGGCCCCCGTTCTGGGCCTCGGGGGCGGCGGTCACCATCGCGGGAACGACGGGCGTGTGAGACGGGGCGCCGGGGCGAGGCGGCTTCCTGGGCGGCGCTGGTGGTTCTGACATTGTCGGCAAAGGACAGAAGTGCGCTTTCACACACATGCACATTCGCTTTTTCACCGCGGTGCAAGGAGGGGTTTGTGAGCTCCAACGAATCCCTGAGCTATGTCGCCTGAAGTCTAGCAACCCGTTAGTGTCCCTCTTGGTGAAGAGGTCTTGAGTCCAGCACTCACTCCTGTTAGGGTATCCCTTGGTGAACAGGTTTGGAGATAGCTGTAAATTATTTAACGATCCAAAGACCCTCGCTGACTAAAGGAGGTTGGCTTTGGGAAGGGCATTCGGCCGTAAAATTCAGCTGCATTACCCCCACCATTGGGGGGCAACTGGCCAACCTGGGTCAATCTGGACACGGGCCGTTTAAACCAGCGACATCTGCCGAGTCGTGCCACCCCTCTGGTGGTCAAACACACCGAGGACACTGGTGGTGACACGCGTTACACACTGCGAGGGATCTTCCCAGATTAAAAGTGTTCCAAGTGAAACGTGTAAAATTGGACGTTTTTATGTGCCCATCAAATCAGCTAAAACCTCAGGTTTTTAGAACGATTTGTGCCAACGTTGTATAACTAACGTGACTTATCAATGAATAAAACACGTATCGACAAAAGCAGAACCCTTGAGAACTGCTCTCAAGAGCTGTCCTTTTGAGCACTCCTGTTATCCTGAAAGAGCAGCTCTTAAGAGCAATTCTCATATATTGAAACGTGAAAGCCTACATCAATAAAAACCCTTGAGTTTTGAGAAATTTATTCTCATAAATCTGCCTGGTGATTAAACCAAACCACTCACCGGGTTTTCCCACCGGCTGGTAAACGGGTTGGTGTTCGGAGCTCTGTTGCAAAACATAAGTTTGAAACAATAAATCAGTAAAACATACAAGGACTTCAAAACAAAACGTGAAAAAAACGTGCGTGGATATGTGTCGGCTGTCGTGCACAAGCGCGAATAACAAACGCTCAACACATTCGTCAATAGCGCTGCCCGAAAGAGGAAAAGATATCGTAGCCGACGTTTCAAGCAACTGACTTTCTTCATAGCAGAGAGCAAAAAAAACCAAGTTGGAAATGAATTTACAGCCCGATTGTTTCAGGATAACAGGGAGAAGGGGTGACCCAATAAAAACGAATAAACGGATAAGTACAAAAGCGTGTGTAATTTTAGACTGTAAAAAAAAAAATCTTTATTGTTTACCTCCGTCAAACGGGGGGGGGGTGAAGACAGAATATGTCGTCTGTAATGTTTTGTTTCTTAAAGTAACCGCTTTGCTTGTGGTCAAGTGTGCAGCGAGCCACCAACCCTCGGCGAGCGAGGAGCGGCTAATAGCGAAACCGAAAACGTAAAGTTAATCCTACTTATTTTTGTCGTGAGCGTGACAAATCCGCAACCCGGATATGATCCGTACGCTGGCTGTACTAGTGGGGGACTGTTTAGGGGTCAGAACGGATCACAGCACCATTCCGCGATATCCGCTGTCGTGAAGGCCGTCACTGTTCCGGGACGTCCAGTGATCTGGTTTCTGGAGAAAGAAAATCTTGATTTAACAAGAAAGAAGAAACCGTGTACGCTGCTGCCAACACTGTGGTTTTCCATCTGAAATCATTAGCTACGCACTGCTGGACAGCGTGTATCATTGCAGCCTCTAGACAACCCTAGCCACCCAGAAAAGTGGAGTAATCTACATGGAATTGCACTCAGCCTATACACACCCTGTATCTAGGTTGTGCTATAGCCTGGGCTTCAATAATTAAGTTATGCTGCAGACTGGAGTCCTTTGCAGCACAATGAAATCTGCAATAACATCCAGTCTTAACGGGGGTTACCAACATTCTCAAGAAGGTTATGGGATGCTGGATGGTTTGGGAATGTGTTAAGAAATTACAAACAATATGCAATCAGAGGGGCTATGGAGATGTCACCGCAGCGGGGAGGAAGGAGTAGAGAGAGGGATCGACGGGGAGACAGCAGCATGCGGCGGAACGAGACACGAGGACAGTGGATGCAACGAGAGATCAGGCACAGAATAGGAGCTCATGGAGGGACAACATCTGAGCAGCTGACCACATGATGTCGTGGGATGTCTGATTTAGAAGATCATATCCTCAATACCCATGGGTACTGAACTATTCTAGATTTCCATCATCGTTATCAGAACCCGCTTAATCTTGTACAGGGTAGCTGTGAGCCAGAAAGCATCTTGGCAGATACAGGCCGCAAGGCAGGGCTATACGCAGGATGAGAGGCCAGTCCATTACAGGGCACCGGGAGCAGGCCAATTAACCTATGCAGCAGCATGCCTTTGGACTGTGGGAGTGAACCGGAATACCAAGCAAAAACCCACGCGGACACGGGGAGAGAACATGCAAACTCCACAGAGAAAGGCACCCGAGCCGAGAATCGAACCCGGGTGCTTCTTGCTGCGTGGCGGCAGTGCTAGTCACTGCTCCACCGTGCCGCCCCAGATCTCAATCATACAACCGCACAGTCGCGGGCGGAAAACGGAGTGTGTACCAGCAGACGCTCCTCGTTCTCGAGCCACTTCTCGTCGGCGACCATATCCTGCTGCTGCTGATGCAACCGTTGCTCCAGCAGCGCTTGCTCCAGCTCCATGACCCGGCGAGCATGCTCCGGGCCGTCGTACGACTGCCGAAGAGAAAACGCATCGTTGCTCAGCTAGGTAACGCATAGGTTTTGCCGGTGAACGGATTCACTACGCAAAGAAGGCCATGCGCATGATGCGGCGCGTAACGTAATACTTTTACGCGGACAGACAAATGTGAGATGGTGGCGTTAAGCCTGTTATTTATTTTGTTACTTATATTCTCTGCAACGACGATCAATCGTTGTTTCGTGTTGCGTTATATAGTTTTGTGTAGAAATAATTTCTAACACAGTGCCCTCGCCTTTACAAATTGTGCAGTTCAGCAACGTTGGTTCAAGCAAGCCTGACGTTGACAGGATGATGAACGTTAAAATCAGCTAAGCGTTTTGATGTAGTGAACCTATGCGGCTGAAGCAATGCACTTCCAGAAGGCTATTTTGGCCAATGGGATGTGTAAAAGGTATATTGATTTTTTTTTATGCAGAGACACTAAGATGAGAAGGAGGCATTACGTCTACTTATTAAATTCACTCCGTATATTCTCTACAATGACAGTGTTGTAAAGAAAAGCGCTATCTATGGGACCTTTTCCTAGTAACAAGTTATTGAATGATAATAAAGGCTTTACCACCCGTTTCTGGCATAAATGCAGGTGTTAAGATGTGTGCATTGTCCTTGTACTGTTTGTGGGCCTTTGTTTGATAGCACTGGTGAGACAGGGCCATAAAAGGGGCTGTCTGCTGCAGGCCAGTTTCAAGGACAGTGCGGACATTATCAAAGCCTATACCGCTTGCATTTTTTTTACCACAAGTCAGTGTAGCCAATGCAGACTTGACGCCTTGTAGTAGGTGTTTATTTGACGTCTGAATATATTAAGAGCCCCTGTATTCAATTCAATCGTCAATAATATAGAGGATCGAAATGCCGTTTCTCTCAGACCCCGGTGTTGGCATATACATGGACTGGAACACAACAACAAAGGTTTAAAAATCCTAGGCTAAAAAAACAAGACTAACAATTTTTAATCTTTAGAAGTTAAGCTAAGCTGGGGGTCGGGACAATAACAATAACAAGGACTATTGATGCGGCTCAATGCTGCTGTGCCAGGATGTTGGCTCTCTTCCTACCTGCGCCTTCATGGGAACATTTATTCCTTCTCCTGGCTTGGACTGTTGGTGCGGGTCAGTTTTGCCGTGCCTCTCTCTCTCTCTTCCGATCTGCTCGGGTACATCTGTTCCCTCCTTGCTTGTTGTAGAATTATTATTAATAGCTATTGCTTGACTCGCAGTTAATCTGCCTTGATGTTATTGACATTTAGTTCTCTCCACAGCCATGTGCAGCGCTTTGTGACCCTCGGGTGAAAGGCGCTCTATAAATGCTATTATTATTAAGATCTTCACACTTTTTCTCATTGCCGGAAAGGGTTAAACCTCGTATATTTTACACTATTATTATTATTGTTTGCGCGCGGCGTGGTCCGTACCTCGCTGCTGATGGGGCGCGCGGGGGAGAGCTCGCCCGAGTGCGGCTGGATCCACGTGTCGCTCATGGGCCCCGTGCTCTGGTAGATGGGCCCAGCCGGCATCGCCACCGACGGCCCCACCGCCTGCGGGACACAACACATCGATCGTCATGATAATAATAATGGGGATCAAGGTAGAAGCGTACACGTCGCGATCCCTGTCAAGTAATACTTGGTATTACCTGCAAATTCTGCCAAACACTTAGAAGCCGAGCTGTAAGACAACGATGTCCAGAAGCTCAACAGATGCCAGAAGCCCCTCAGTCTGGAGCAAGAAGAGAGGCCAATGCCTGCTTTTAAGGCTTGCACTTACTATTATATATCTAAATGTTGAAGGGCTATCTGCAACTAAAGAAGAGCTTGTTGCAATGGGAGGCTGTCGTGTGGCCATCACGCTTCGAAGAATCGAATCGAATAATAATAATAATAATTTTACATTTATAACGCGCACAGATTCATTCAACGTCGAAGATATTCATTTGACGAGAGAAGGACTCGTAGGCGCGAGGAAAGCACAGAGAGGCGGAGGAGGCAGCCCAGGCGGTTTGCCGGCGCCATGTTGCCACACGATGCTTCCTATATATTATGATGTTATCGGCCAACTAATGAATGGCTATTTTTGTTTTAAGTTGTGGGAGGAAACCGGAGAACCCGGAGGAAGCCCACGGAGAACAGGGGAAGAACGCTGAAACTCCAAACAGAAAAGTGCCCGAGGCGGGAATCAAACTGTCTTGGGCACGACTCTGTGCGGTGCAGATGTTATCACTGCGCCACTCTGCCAATTGCAAGCTGCTACTGCTGCCGCCAGCAAACGTACCTGGTGGTGGTTGATGTGGGGGTGAACTGGGCTCGAGTGCGACATGTCCACCACTCGACCTCCTGGAAACGCCGGTCTGCTCGGCTGGAAAATTAAAAAGCATTCCTTCATTCACTCGCTCACTCACAGAAACGACTCGATCCTGATAATCTCTCGTAGGAGCTGCTCTTCCGGGAAAGTGTTCAAAAGCCTGATGATGCCTACGACGTGGGAGGCGAAACGTCGCGAAGGAGAGATGAGAAGCGCTCGACACGGCTATCGCGAAAGAGCAGCTTTTGAGAGTGATTCTCATACATCGAGCTGTGAACCCCGACGTCAACACAACACACGTTTTATTTTTTTGCTCGTGTTTATGGCTGGAGGCAGGGACATTAATCAGTCGTTACATAATTGATGAATTCGTAGTCCGTGACAACTCGAGCAGGAGTGGCCACTCGAAGCTTGGAAGAATTTATGAAAACTGCTCAAGTGCACATACGATGCTTACTTTTTTCCTTCACGACCAAAATTGACACTTGAGTTTTGAAAGCTGCAAATTGCTGGAAAAAATAAGCACTGCTGCCAAAAGCCAGTCTGGAGATTGCCTTTGCCAAAAATCTATTTTAGATTTTTGAAATATCAGTTCTCGAATGCAAATGATGAATTGCCTAGAATCTCATCTGGTCACAGCTGGCAGAGAAATAAACTGATATATTTAAATAATATATTTGCAGACAGCGTTGATGTTGATGGTGTTGTGCTGTGCCCACGCCGCGTTTAAATCCCACGGAATGACATGCAATGAGAGTTGTAACTTCCCCATCTAAAATAATAACATTCGTCTCATTCAAGACATCATTTGCTCAATGAATGGCAATTCCTGCATTTTAAACACAACACAATGAGAATATATAAATGCGACCCCGTCTCAAGACGCTGTACGGAATCACCGGGCGTATTTATTTAATGGGCAGCGACAGACAGGCATTCATATGTAGAGGAAAACAGGTAGGTTTTGAGATTGTATGAAACGTGGGCAGGGAGTCGACAGCCATGTATGGCTGGGGGAAGGGACTTCCAGACAAGTGAGTTTCATTAATCTATGGCAGGAAATTTGAATACCCGGTGGAAAAAAACACGAGGACATGGAGAAAACACACAAACTCCAAACAGAAAGGCGGCACCCAAGTCCGGATGAGATGGGGGTAAGAGGCTCGACAGAAATAGACATAGTAAAGATATAAAATAAACCTGGCGAGGAAACCTGGTGACAAATGGGGTTTAAGAATCCCTCTTAATTCAACTCAATTCCACTTTATCGTCAATTCTGCTATATGTACGGGACATGTAGAGGATCGCAATGCCGTTTCTCTCAGACCCTGGTGTTGGCATATACATGGACTGGAACACAACAACAAGGGTTTAAAATACTAAGATAAAAAACAAAAATACTAACAATGTTTTAATATTTACAAGTGAAGCTAAGAGGCATCATTAGAAGCCCGATGATGCCTGACAAATGCCTCCAAAGTTGGAAATGAAATGTCGCGAAAGAGAGATGAGAAGAGGAACGCTTGCCACGGCTATCCTTAGAGAGCAGATCTTAAGAGCAATTCTCAAACGTCGAGCCGTGAAAGCCCACAATATAAATGCGGTTTAAATGTTCTTACTTTGGGGGGCGCCTCGTCAGCCCCTCCAGCTGTCCACGGCGGCGCTATCCGCCGATGATCCCTCTTCTGCCGGTCCTCCTGCTGGCTCTTCTCGTCCTCATAGATGTCACTGCACCCGGCAAGGTCACGGCAAGGTCACGGCAAAGTCACAGTGGGGTCCCACAGCATCCCAGCGCAGGTCAGTTACAAACCGAGGTGGCTGTCACCCAGCACGGCTCTACGCTATCAAATCGTCGTTAATTAAGAAGCACAGGTGGCCGGCTAGCTCGGAGATAAGGGCGTCGAGCCGGTTACAGCTGACAACGCGAGTTCAAATCCGGGCAGCCGCCTGTGATTAAGACAACGGATTCAGTAGGCTGATGAGTTGAGAATCGAAGCCAGGTTCACCGATGACTACAAAAATAATCGTGTTAAATTTGCTCCTGCTTTTACTGAATTTCAACTGTGATGATTAATGATCCGTTTGACTGTTTGACAAATATTACTGTCATACGCAGAGCAGGTGGAAAAGTGCTGCCCTCTACTTTTTGCACATCCACTACCGTGGGCTGTTCTCGATCGACAAAATAAACAGATGTTTATTATTACGGCAGAAAAAAACCCAGTGAGCTTGCAAGCTCTTTACAGGAATCCTGTGACAAGGGATATACTGCTATGTGAGGGTTTCGAGGCAATGTCTGACGGGTTGGCACCAGCTGACCGTTTGGCTGACTCCCCCCTCTCTTTCTCCGCGCCTCCATATCCGTGTCCTGCCCCACTAGGCGTGGATTTTCACGTGCCTTCTAAATCCTACCACTATTTTATTTTTACAAAAACAAAGGCTAAGATCCCTGGTATAGCCTTAACAGACTGTCGGGGGTCAAGGTAGAAGCGTTCACGTCGCGATCCCTGTCAGGTAGTACTTGGTATTGCCTGCGAATTCTACCAAACACTTCGAAGCCAAGCTGAAAGACAACGATGTCCAGAAGCTAGCCATCGTGCTTCGAAGAATCGCAAAAAAGAAGAAGAACAGACTGTCGGGGCCAGTGCCGTTACCGAGCACCTATGAAAGTCGACACAGCACACGAGGGGGTGGGTGACCAGCACCACGCCCGGCCGCCTTCGTCTCCCTAGTGGCAATGTTTACACACCACACGAGGTACTCATTTGAGGCCGAGTCGACCTAGGTAAGGCCCGGGTCCGGTTCAGAAAATCGTCACTGGTGTTGGCCGTGAGCGGGATTCGAACTCGGGTCGCCAGGATTGTCGCCAAGCGCGCTAACCACTGGGCCACCGCACTCATAATTATTATCACAACAACAACCGCCATTCGACACTAAGTGGCGGTGACGTCAACACGGCGCCTGTGCCAGGCCATATGCACCACTGAATTATTATTATTACGCGCACACACACACACTTTAGCTGCTGCTTGAGGTCGAGGAAGCGCGGCCGCTTGCTGGGATCGTAGGACCAGCACTTGGTCATGATGCTGTAGAGCGTGGGCGGGCAGTTGTGGGGCATGGGCAGCCGCTCGCCGTTCTCGATGCGCCCGATGATGTCGTTGTTCTTGACGCCCTGGAAGGGCTTCACTCCGAACATTAGGATCTCCCACATGCACACTCCTGCGAGGAGGGCGACACAACGGCTCGTTTTAATTACATTTTATAATTTTACATTTTTTTTAACGCGCACACACTCATTCGACGAGAGAACGACTCAGAGGCGTAGCGAGCAAAGCGCTGAGAGGCGGAGGAGGCAGCCAGGCGGTTTTGCCGGCGCCATTGTGCCACACACTGCTCCCTATATATTATGATGTTATCGGCGCGCGTGTGTGCGTGTGTGGGGAGCGGTGGCCCAGTGGTTAGCGCTCACAATCGGGGGTAAACTGGCCAACCTGCGTCAACCGACGTGTTAACTTACCAAACATCCAGACGTCACTGGCGGAGGTGAACCTTCGGAAGTTGATGGATTCAGGAGCCATCCACTTTATCGGCAACTTCCCTTTGGAAGCTGTGAAAACATTATTTAATACGTATACATATTTCAGTCTGTTATTCTGTGTAGAAGATTATTCATCCCAAGGGAGCCTTGGAATACAAATTATTTTACAAAATTTATCCGTGCCAAACGCAAACAAAATACAAGCAAGAGCTGTGAATTATCGCCCCAGCTGGCAAAATGTTTCGCCTTCCATGCTGCAGGCATCATTAGGCTAATGCCTCCAACGTGGGAGGCGAAACATTGCAAAGGAGAGAAGAGGAACGCTCGACACGGTTATCCAGAAGGTCCAGCTCTTGAGAACAATTCTCATCCACTGAGCCGTGAAATCCAACATTAAAACAAAATATAACCACAAATATAAACATACATTGAGGCACACACAGTGCGATAAAATTGCTTTTTCCTCACAGCGACGATTAATTTGAGGGCCGCTTTGAGCGCGACAATCGATAAAGCTATAAAAGATAAAACTAACAACCCAGTTGTACCACCTATACATGCCGTCCTCTTCGCGGCCCTTGTGCAGCGCTTTGTGACCCTCGGGTGAAAGGCGCTATATAAATTGAATTATTATTATTATTACACACACATCGACACATCGACCGAGAGTCAGCAGGAGGCCCTGGCAATTATGGCCGCGTAGGTTCCCACAGTGGTCCCATTCGAGGTTCGCTTCAGGCACTGAATTTGGAATTCAGTTCTCGGACAAGCTCCTACGGCGCGTGGATCTCAACATTGGACATCGTGCCAAACAACACGGGGCACGAGTGTAGAACCGCGCGGACAGCTGCACCGCGTCATCAATCGGCAACAAAGTCACGGTCCTTTGACACGGTGGGTAACGGACACCGGAAAACACTCCCCACCGGCAGCAGGCAGGCAACAGTGCACACGCAGAGGCAATAATAATAATATTCATTTGCACCTACTAGGCGCCTTTCACAGTGTCTCAAGGCATGAAAAGGACAGGTAATAAAGAAGGAACCGGGTGGGGCAATTTAAGCGCCACAGAGGAACAAAGCTAATTAGAAGAAAGCAATTTTAAAGTTATAAGCATTTTATCGGGCATTGATGTATCAACACTGAGAACCTGATATCCATCGGTAGGGTGTTGAACAACTGAAGACGGGCGTGGGGGGGTAGGGGTAGGGGGCAGCATCAGTAGGTAGCTCCTCAAGCGAGGGGCCACCACAACAGACGCCCAATCACCCCAAAAAAGCAACAGACGTATACACAGAACAGCACTATCAGCAGACATCGAGAACCTTGAAGGGAGGCAAGAGATTGAATTAGCTGCTGAAGAGAGTGGAGCAAGCCGTCGCAAGGCCTTAAATATAACATTCCCACTTGTCTAGAGACAGGAAGCCAACACAACACGTCCAGCAGCACCAGCCATAAGAACTTTTTTACACAAGCATATAAGCACACACACACCTACACTCAGCACTAACCACTTTGTTCAGAACACGACAAAAACTGCTGCTAACTACTCGTCCTGTAGTTGGCATCTTACTTGCACATCTTTTCATCTATATCTGCACTGTATTAGTTCTATTTTCACTATATTTGTTGTAATTATAGTTTTTGTTCTAGATCTGTGCCTTGTTATTGTCCCCCCCCGACCCCCAGCTTAGCTTAACTTGTAAAAATAAAAAAGTTAGTATTTTGTTGTTAGTATTTTGCTTTTTTTATCCAAGTATTTTTAAACCCTTGTTGTTGTGTTCCAGTCCCTGTATATGCCAACACCGGTGTCTGAGAGAAACGGCATTTCGATCCTCTATATGTCCCGTACATATGGCAGAATTGACAATAAAGTTGAATCGAACGGCGTGTGCGCTGCGCCAACGGCCGCGACAAGGCGATCGCTGGAGGCGCGGGCGCCCCGTACCCTTGTAGTAGGTGTCGTCCTCCATGTGCCGCGACAGCCCGAAGTCCGCGAGCTTCACGCACTCAGCCGACGACACCAGGACGTTCCTCGCCGCGATGTCCCTGCCGTGGCGAGCGCAGGACACGAGCCCGTCAAGCAACGATACGTTCACTCCGGCTGGATGTGTCGCTGCCACACCGACCGCCCCCCCCCGGCCACGTTTGTAATGATACCAATTTGTTTTTGACAGCGTGCCCCAAGGACTGGCGGCTCTCAAGGGAATTTCACGCGTGATAGGAGACTTAATTATAAAAACAGAGAAAACGTTTTAGCCTTTCTGGCAATAATACAATTGTTATGTCGCAGGAGTCCCATAAACAGCTTGCGAGCTCACTGGGTATTTTTCTGCTGTAATAAAAATGTATCAATCTACGTTCAAACACCAAACAGACATATTTTACGAGGCATCGCCTGTATTACTGCCAGAAAGGGTAAACAAACCTCTCTGCTTTATAATGATGTGGATTTTTCATCATCGGTGCACTGGCAAAGAGGTCCCCACTGTCTAAAAGGGAACCAATTAGTAGCGCCTAGTGGCAGGTGTCCCTGTGTGGTGGTACAAGGTGACTCAGCACCTGACCAGCCAGCGGGCATTAGTCTGAGAGTAGGGAGTAATTCAAACTGTGTGTTTTGTCAATTCACCGCTAGATAAAGGCCTCTCCACGCAGTGTCGGTCACGGGGTTGGAAAAGCTCACGATGAGCAGCAGATATCACCCGCCAAGGATATTAGCCCTGGCCAGGAATTCTAGTCAGGTTGCCGAGTTTATATCACAGCGCGTTAACCACTGCACTCTGTTGCTTCGCTCTGCAACCAAATAACCAAGGCTAAAGAAAAAGCACACGAGTGATATATTTTCAATTCGAAAAATATACATTACTAAGTACCTTAGAAAAGTAGTGTGCTCTTGCAAGTTTACACTTAAAACAAATCAATATAAATATCCAAGAGGACGTCGAACAAGGAGAAGCAGCAATACAAATCAACTCGTGTGCAGGTACAGGGTGGACTATTACATCACAGGATCACGATACACATACAAGATATATTCCAAAATGTAAACAAAAATCAGTGCTTGCGCTCGCTACCTGTGAACGATCTTTTTGCTCTCGAGGTAGGACAGGGCAGTGCTGAGCTGGTAGATGTAGAGAATGAGCGTGCCCAGGTCCAGCGTGTAGCAGTTTGACTGCAGGTACGAGCGCAGCTGCAAGCAACACAACGAGAGAAGGGCTCACTAGCATCCTCAAAGACGAACATTTACTCGTAGAGCCTTGTAGAGGCTGTTGGGGCGAGTGCTGTTAGCGGAGCAGCGCCTACGAAGACCCGGCACGATACACGAGCGCGGGTGGGCGGCCACACCACCCTCCCGACCGCATTTGTCTCCCTAGTAGCGATGTTAGCACACCGCAACAGGTCCTCATTTAAGGCCGAGTCGACCTGGCGGAGGCTTAGGAACTGTTCAGACGCTCGCCAAATTGAACTTGGGTCACTGGGTTCGTGGCACAGTGCGCTAACCACCACACTGCCGTCACCCACCCACGTCCCCGCCGCATACGATGCACAGGACACGCGCAGGTTAACAACAGCATTTTCATCACATCCTTGCAGGGAAGGACTCATTAAGCTCCCGGGCATTTAATATAAATCAACTCTCGAGTTCTGCCAGCTCACGAATCGATATAAAATTGCTAAGAGACAATTAACGGAAAGCGTTCAAACGAAACGTACTTTTGCTTTATGTTGCGTTAAAACAGTCGTGGCGGCATAAACCGCCGGAGGGAAAATCGTCCGTTTCGCGCCGCGCACTTACCTCCCCGTACTTGCACAGCTCCATCACGATCCATATGGGCGGGTCCGAGATGACGCCGATGAGCTTGACGATGTTGGGGTGATCAAACTGCCGCATGGTGTCTGTTGTTATGCGTGCCCAAACACAACAAACGATGCATGCCAACGTGAATGCCATGTATGGTTCGTCTCCGTGACCTTGTGGTAAAAGGCGCTCGAAAAACGTAAACTATTATTATTATGACCTAAAATACACTCTATGTAATAGGTACAACACATTAAATTATTTGGACGGCTTTGTCAATCCACTGCTGGTCCAAGGCCTCCCCACACCGTTACCGGTCGTGAGAGTTGTTTGACCTGTCTTCACCACGCTGGTTAGCGCAGGTTGGTGAAGGGAAGGGGCCTAAGGCCGATTAAGATATCACTCGGCACTGAAGTTTGCCACGGCTGTGAATCAAACTCATGTTGAGGATTCATCGCTCCGTGTGCGAACCACTACACCACCGATCAGCGCTCCCTGAATATGTGCATAGCTCTTTAACACATTGACTGATTTGTTTTCATTCAGGTCGCGTGTCCGGTGTGTTGTGTGTGTCGGGCTGCTGTGCTGGTCACAGACAACTGTGCTACAAGCAACGTGTTATAAGTGGGCCTTCAGGAATGTGGGATAAGAGATTAGGGTGAGGGATACTGGCCCTTAACGAACAACGGATAATGGACTAGTGCGTGGTATTATGGGCCTACGAGAGTCTCAGCGTTGCTACGTACACGCCTCTTGAAGGAACTTCTCCCGAACACTGTCCGAGCAGCTCTCCTTGCAGGTCTTCACAGCCACTGGCATGTTCGGATCGGTCTGTGTGCGCACACGTGCGTTTGAAGAACGAATATTTAATTGTGGGGAAAAAAGGGTGTACGGACATAACTAAAACATTTTTGGAATGACATAAAGCACACAGCGTTGGTTCACGCAATAATAATTTAAACAACGCACGTAACAAACAAACGACGGCCTCGAAAAATAATCCGGAGAATGCTTTTGCGTGCGCGGCGTGGGCTACTGAATTATTCGTTTTAATCCGTGAAGTACATTAATAACACAACAAAGGGGGTACACGGTAGGCAAACGCCAATGCCTGTTACGTCTCGCTGGAATTCCAACCTCACGTGCATAATTCATTCATTCATTCGTTACTCTGCCAGCTGAGAATAAAAAAAAAAAATTCGAAAAGCAACACATTGTTTCCTGTGTAATCCCGGTTGCAGCAGGCGCTGCCTTATACGGTTTCCAGCGCCGCAGAGTTACGCGGGGGCTCATTAGGCGACGGCGCGTCGACGTGGGAAGGAAGCTCACCAGACTCTTGTAAATGCCCTTGTGAACGTCTCCAAACTGCCCTTCCCCTATACAGGTCACCAGCTCCACCTCGTCCCGGGGGATCTCGTAGTCCCTCGCTGTAGCAACACAAACAAGCGGAGAAATAAACACCGCGTCAAAGCGACCGCTCGCCAAAGCAGATGGGACACACTTAAGTGCCCACCTGATTTGATTAACCGCTCCCAGCCCGCCGCGGAGCCAAGGGGACGTGTCACGGGGAAAGTGTACGCGACAAGCCTGACGTTTGCGAGTATCATGCCGTTTAAAATTCGCTCCGCTAATAAAGTGCACATTTCCGCTCGTGCATAAAACAACACTTGGCGATGTTTCTTAACTCAGCCGAAATGTGCAGCGGTAACAAGAAGCTCGTCATGCTTTTAAATAACAAGGTGACTCGAGAACTCTCAGCTTCACGATGTGTCAGCGTGTTTACGTATCTGTCGGTTGGAGGGGGGGATGATGATTAAAAATAAAACAAGAAACCATAGCATTTATGTTTTTGGATGCACGAAGCTCACAACAAAACGCATGCTTTCTTTCCCAGCGTACAGAAATGAAACGGCAACGTAAAAGGGCACGATGCCTTGCGCGAACGACACGAGCAAACGGAACGAGCAGTTGTGTTCGAAAAGAGCGAGGCCCATACCTTCAACTATCCCACTGCTTTCTGCATTGCCATTCGGGGGAAAATACCAAAGAAAGAAGTCCAGTTTATGTTTCTACCAACCCTCGCACAGAGACCGGATACACATAGCACTGCAGAAGCATCGCAAATACAGGAAAGATATATATACACGGTCAGCCTTGCACCAAGCTGGACAAAATATTG
Organism: Geotria australis; assembly: GCA_036362915.1. Lineage (NCBI taxonomy): Eukaryota > Metazoa > Chordata > Hyperoartia > Petromyzontiformes > Geotriidae > Geotria > Geotria australis. The sequence continues at coordinate 4,828,056 of JAZEWU010000030.1, read as the reverse complement.
GGGGGCTCTCATCACCGCCTGGAAGCCAGGCTGGCAAATTAAGGTGAAACCGCGTGCAGCATCGCGGTAATGATCTCCGCTGCGGCCTGGCGGCTCGGCGGATTTACTGCTGAAAGTGCACAACCAGGGCCAAGCATGTGCTGCTTGGCATACCCTGGCCCGTGTCAGAAACCCGGGGG
>JAZEWU010000030.1:4800021-4814810 GCA_036362915.1 Geotria australis | reverse complement strand
AGCCCCCCCCCCCCTGCCCCACTATATTACTGTGTCACGTTCGCTTAAGTTCACACGAGATATATTGCTCGCAATTTATTTATTTTAGATTGCGAAATTAAAAAGTACATTTTCTTCGGATCGTCCCTCATTCGGCAGGCATATTGCCTCCATAGGCTCCTACATGACTATAAATAAACTGCCTGCCGTTAAATTAAAGTGTTTGCAAAGACCCAATAAAAAACATACAACTGTGTAACCGCTTTTGCAAAAGTTCAAGTACCTTGCAATCGCCAAGCACTTGCACATAAGTGTGACTATGCGGGACACTGCTGGCATATTTTAATGATGTTCAATGTTTACCCGTAAAAGCCACCACGCACCGCCCCCCCCAGTGAGCCTCAAATCTCTTTTTCAAAGGGGGTATGCATTGGTCATCATCGTCAGCGTCACCATTATCACCATCTCGAAGCCGTGATCTATCTACTGCTGGATGAAGCCTCCGCCAAGCCATCGCCATCTCTCACGGTCTCACGTTGCTGAAATGGGTGACGGTCGGTGGTTAAAAGTAACGACAGGGTGGCAGCTTGCAGTGGCGTGTTGGCTCAATACTATTAATGACTGTTTGGTATGTGAGATTAAACTAGAGTGCCTGCCAAGTAGAAGATGAAACTCAAAGCTCCGCACAGATGTATTCAAGCCACCTGCTGTAACAACATCTATCTTGGCCATAGTGCTATACCGTTTGTTGAATGAGCTATTTTTGCAACGGTCCAGATTTTCAAATTTATCTGAAAAGTCTAAAAATTAGACCCAGATATAACATTTTGGGCTATCCGAATTTGTTTTGTTTTGGCTTTATTTGAAAAAGTTCCCGTGGCATCACTTCCGTGCTTTTCCTGGCAAAAGTGCCTTCACCTGATGTTATTTTCCCAATACGTGACGTCAATGTTACTTACAATCTTATAACATTATGAAACATTATACCCAAATTTCTCATTTTACTAATGGATCATTAGCCTCCAAATTTCAATGAAACTATTAATTTTTAAAAGCATTAAAACTATTAATGCTTTTCGTAGGGCATGGGTTGGGTAAGTTATTTAACAGTAGGGCATGGGTAGAGTAAGTTATTAAAATTCTATACACTTAAATCCAAAAAGGTCAAAATTTAATATTATTCATTACACTTTTAATAGTGCTGTTCCTGTTGGCTATTTGGCATTATTGGGCTTCTACTCTGCAACTGAAATTAATGAACAAGTAGCAAAGAAATGAATTCAGTAATTGGGCCAAACATTATTAACATTCCAATATTCTTATTTTAGATTCGAAACTCATCCCTAACGTCTAATAGCATGGCTCTCCAGCGTTGCTCTTTCAAAGGGGGCACATTCGCTTGTCATCTGTTGATTCCTGCTCTTTCCCGAGGCAAGCCCCGGGGGAAAGAGAGAGGCATAACCTTGACAAGTCACAGAGGAATTGCTCGCATCTCAACTTGCAACCTTGCGCCAGTAAACTGCCACATTGCGGACATTCTTTGTTTGGCTCCGTGGTCAAAAAGAATATGTGAAAGCAAATGGGACGCCTAACCCTTAATTTTTAATGCAATCTCTAAAAGTTTAGTAAATATGTTTCGACAAACTGAAGAAAATGCAGAGTACGTAATGAGACTCTAAATTGTTTCCTCCAAATTTTATAAAGAAACCGCATTTATTTCGTTCACAGACGATAGTATATTTCTTGTAAAAAAGACATTACTTGTATGAAGCCACTGTGGAACGCATTGCATATTTAGTCTGCTATGCAAAGGCATGACCTTTTGTCACTGAAAAGGCCAAACTGCACAGTCAAGATGCACGTTCTGGAATAAATACATCTTCGCTTGACAGATGGAATGGGACGAACAAAACAATTGGACAGGCCTAGAGAAAATCCTTAGCGAGGTGTCCAAACCAGCACATACACACTGGCACACAGACACACGGATACAGACAGAATGAGACGAGCAAGCATGCAAATGTGCAGACAGGAAGACGCACGCAGAAACTGGCAAGTAGACAAAAGACAGATAAAAATAAACAGAAACGCAGACAGGCAGGCTGACTGACTGACGGTCAAAGAGACTCGAAGACATACAGACAAAGACAAAATGAGACCGGCAGACAGAGCGATAGATGGGGACGCAAGCTGGATGCAAAACTCACCGAGGAGCCCTTATCAGTCAGGTAGCTGATCCCCTCTTCAGGGCCAATGGCCAGCTCCACAGAGATGCTCCATCCACTCTGCCAAAGACAAAGATCCCCCATATAGCTTCAACAGACGTTTGGAGCAGGTGCCGTTAGCAAGCACCTATCAAGGCCGGCACAGCACACGAGGGGGTGGGTGGCCGGCACCCTCTGCACCAGGTACTCATTTAAGGCTCAGTCTACCTACAGGAGGGTCAGGACCGGTTTAGATAATCGTCACTGGTGTTAGCTGTGAGCAGGAATTAAACTTGGATATCGGGGTTCGTAATACAGTGTGCTCACCGCTATACTCCCGCTCGCTCACCCACTCTGTGCACACACACACACGTGGGATATTTAATCCTGAAATATGCACACCACAGGGATACATTTGCAACCATTGTTAATCTAGAACATTGAGAATTGCTCTTAAGAGCTTAACTTTCAGGATAGCCGTGGTGATCGTTCCTTTTTTCTCCTTCACGACATTTCACTTCCCATGTTGGAGGGATCACTAGGAGAAGGAAGGAATGCTCACCAGAGCTATTCTGAAAGAGCAGCTCTTAATAGAAATTTTCTTACATCAACATAATCAAGAACAATACTTGTGTTGTCATGAAAAAGGCAATAGTTTAGCATTTTGATTATGCTGCACAGCATAGAGAGATGGGCTTTTGTTTCATAATAGACTTGCTTAAAAAAAACATTCTATACAGAAAAAATCTTCAATCGTAGCCTATGTTGGTTTGTTCAAATCGTTATTGAAGTTTAGTTGGCTTAGGCATATCATAACACAATAGCCATACCCAACAGTTTGTGATTGAAATTACAGGTCAACGCTAATGCATGTATTTATAACTACACATACGAGGCAGTCAGAAGAAAAACTATAAATAGGCGCATTTGCAACATTATAAATACCCTAAAATTACATGCTCAATCACGGCCATGCAGAGGGAATTTAAAATGCATTAAATCAGAATTTTAATAGGGCCAAATGTGACCATTAGTCTCTCTGTTCAAAGCCGGGGTAATAGCAAGTGTCATATTTCAAAGCGTGACCACTCGTGCATATATAATGGTTTTTAAAAGTTTGATATGATAAAACGGCCTATATGTACGTCCTAAATATTTAATCAGCGCCACTAAATTATTCAACTGCGGCCACGTTGGCTGCAAATTTTTAGACGACTCAATATTGTGCAATAAATAATCATTAAGAGCGAGGAGACGAAAAAAAATCGGTGTCATTTTCACCGAGAAAATGTTTACGACCTACAAGGCATGTATGCGTAATGTAAAAAAAAATCTAACAGTTTAACCGTGAATAATCGGGCTACCGTCCAAATGAGGCTCGTCGTTAGATTACGGCTGTAACGTCACCGTGCCCCCGTTCACTTTAAACGCCGTCACGTCTTAAGCGTAGCGTTTCAAGCATGTCTCGAGAGAGAGCTCGCAAGGCCTGACAGCGCAGCCGGCGTTTTTACTCGGGACCTAATGCTCGGCGGAGGAATAGAGGCCGTCGAAGGCTGAATAAACGCCAGAGGAAGGGTGACACAGACGTGACTAAACAAGGCGAGACACCAAAACGTGACCGCACGAGACTGCGGTACAACTGTACATAGTACGGCGGTACATACGGCGGTACGTACAGCTGTACATACGGCGGTACGTACAGCTGTACATACGGCGCACTGACACACCAACGCGCCACGCTGGAATATTAAGTATCTGTACAGCAGCGGATGTTTTGAACAAGCCGACACCGGCGTGCACAGTAGGATACGATTTAACTTAAGTCTGCCGGTGTTAGATTTCCACGCCGCATTGTGGTTGACAGCAGCATTTAGTGCAAAAGAGGCAGTCCTTTGAACCCATCTGTAATCGTAAAGAGCTCTGCAATAACACGGAGTTTTTGCATCGTGCCAAATGCAATGGCATCTCTGGACAATTCGCAGGCATGACAGGATAATATATGCATGTGTCGTAAAGGATTAACAGACAAATATGTTTTGGTGGGTATTAGTTAGTGGGAGAGAATCGCAAGTATGCATGGTAAGTACTACATTATTTCCAAACTGAGAGCAGTGGAAAAACTGTGATCTATTATGTGCATGTTGATGGCTAATTGAGAGCGAATGCAGTGTTTTAACAGAGACTGTGCGAGGGCAATTGGGAGTATAAATAGGGTGATGCAATAAGATCAAGATAAAATGTACTATTTCACACTCGTTCTCAGTGACTGACACACGAAGCCTGGCAATTCTTTTGGGAGCATTCGAACTGTAATTTGCAATTATCATTAATGAAACACGTTTCAAACCATTCTATATTAATTGCGTTTTCCGCGCACGGAAATGCTACGATGGGAAAACCAGAATGGCTCGCTTACCCCAACTGCTTCTGAGACCCTTAATCACATCCCCACTCGATTACTGTAACTCTACTGCCTCCCCAAATCCCTCATCTCCAAACTCCAGATGACCCGAAAATTCCGCTGCCGGCCTTCCCCACCTGCGCACACAAACGTGACCACGCCAGCCCAGCTGCACCAATCATCGGCACTGGCTCCCAACCCAATACTAGATCAATTTTAAGATTGCGCTCACCGTTCTCAAGACCCTCCACAGACTCACCCGCGTCTATCTTTCAGCTCGCTCTAATCTCCTGCGTGCGCTTCGTTGGTCTGGCAAGCGAGGCTTTTTGTCAAAGTGGCCAGTCAGCCGTCGGTCAATAGGAGGTCGCTCGTTCTCCTCTGCCGCACCAAGGTCTGCAACTACATTCCCCCCAGCCATCTGTGCCTTCGACTCCCCGTCTCAGTTCAATTCCAGGCTCAAGAGCATTAATTTATTTCCGCTGCCAATGAGCGGCAGCCTCATAAAACACCACTTGAATGCCTATTAAGATGCATAAAAATAAATACGGCATTGTTCATCACCGTCATCATCGATTAATAATGATAATAATTTTACATTTATAACACGCACATATTCATTCACTGTCGAAGGTACTCATTCGACGAGAGAACGACTCAGAGGCGAGAGGAAAGCGCAGAGAGGCAGAGGAGGCAGCCAGGCGGTTTTGCTGGCACCATATTGCCACACACTGCTTCCTATATAAAATGTTATCGGTCAAATAATAATTATTAAAAATAATTACTTCATATCACTCCTCACACAAGTACAAAACAAGCCCCGATGCACCGACGCATCGCACTGCAGCACCAGAGCTTTGTTTTCTAGCTGAAAGTAATAAACACTCAAGGTGAGGTGCAAGGTGGAGCGACAAGGCCTCACCCCAAGGCCACACTTGTAGTTCTCCTGGTCGAAGCGGTATATGCAGGAGAATATCTCGAAGAACCTGAGCATGCACTGCTCCTCCGTGAAGCTGGCGTACTGCCGGAACGACTGATGGATCATCCTCCGCAGGTTCTTGGCCTGACGAGGCACGCGCAGCCGGGAAAAGTCAGCACGGACATCGCGGCGTACAGCTGCGCCGGCAACGGCGACATCTGGTCCTTTCAGGATTCACGATTTATAATTGCAAAACGTGAATGATGATGGGAAGCAATATGGAAACATTAGCAATGAAACGGATACGACTCGAAAGTATGGCATTCACGATCGTACGAACAGATGGACCGCCGATCCATCTGAGAATTTAAGTGCATTAAAACCCCACTGCACGACACTTACACATGGCCAGGAGAGCAAATTAATTTGTCCGACCCCGTATTTAAGAACGCATTATAGCTAGGTGTACGATTGCCATCGTTACCAAGAGAAACATAATACAGGGTGCGGCATGACCAATAACTCCAGGAATAATCAAACCACATTGTGACGAATTTTTATTAGTTATAAAATAAATTGACAAAATGTCATCCGTCATGTTGAATACACATGTTGCATCTTTGCACCAGTGAACAATATATTGCGCGGCACAGTTCCCCGTTATTATTCAATGTGTCAAACTCTTGGTGTATCAAGTGATTATTCTTGGTAAAGCCATTTATGCCGCACCCTTTATATATATAAAAACCTAAAAATTCAGCATGCGAGCCCACAAGTATATGCCATGACATTACGGATTGGTTCACCATAGCTCCTCAAACTCGTGTGGTGGGGGTACCGCCACCTACTTTCAAGACATCTGGCCAGCGCGGAAGAGTAGGCCAACGTAACCACTAATGGGGAGCGAGTGGCCGGGTAACTAGAGCTCCCTCTAGAGGGAAGCCCTTCCACCAACGGTGGCGTGACCAAAACATTACAGGGCTGCAACCTTGCCTTTATTTATCCACAAGCACCCACACGCCAAATGCAACGCGACGTCGTTCTTAAAGAAGAACGTTCCGCCAACGAGGTTACAGCGGAACTGCGGTCACCTTGCACGTGTCGAGGATCTGCTTGGGAAAAAACCTCCGCAAACCCACATCCCTCCTGCGGGCGGCACGCGTCGGCGAGCGCGCGCACGAGCGGACGAGCGGCATTGGCCGCAAACACAAGGGGGTCAGCCACAAGGGGAAGCGGAGGAAACAAAAAAGTCAGACGCAATGTTACCAAACGGCACCACCAATACAGTTGGCGCGAAAATTAACATTCCTGAGAAATTTTTTGATTCTGCCGTCGTGGTCGATTGCACAAGATTACAAGCGAGGGTGTGTACGTGTGTCTTTGTACACATACCCAGTCAGTAAAAACTAAGGGAGCTGCACTTTGCCCCACCTGTAAAACCTCACTGTGCCAGATTAATTGATGGAGAAGTAAATATACCTGTTGGCGAGTTAATTATTAAACAATGAACTTGTTCACTCTTTGATGCTTTCCAACGAAGGTGGGCGGCACGTTTACATTGCCTATGTCTGCTGTACAAAGGTGTGTTAATGTAACTCACTTATTCGATAGGACTCGCCCCATCGCTAGGAGGCAAGATGGTTGCTGGCCGAGATTAACGAGGGAGCCGCAAGGAACACACAATCTGGGTTGATAGTTGATTAAAGGATCAATATTTTTTTGTAATCGTGATGAACGTAGCAGTATGTTGTGCAGCGGTTCTTGAACGTTTCGTATAACGGCCCTGCCCCAAATCCAGACCACTGGCCACCAACCCTCCTTCCCCCAGTTTGCTAAGGTCACAATGCAGAGGTTCACGATTCGAATCCAGCTGCTGCCCTGATTAATACTGCACGGTCAATTAACCGTACTAACACTGTGTGCTGCCTGCTTCACACAGTGGATGTTAAATATGTTCCTGACGTGGTTTGTCTAAATTTGAAAATTACACCGCAGATAACTCAACTGGGATTGAACACATAACAGCAACCATCATCCCCTACTGGCAGACTAATGCCCTAGGTCCGCCATTCTCAACGGGCGGTGGGCCAGCCGCGAGCACCACATAGTGGTCTGTGGTGAGCAGACCTGAATGGGCCAAGTGGGCCTTGAGGTGAAAAAGGTTGAGAACCCATGCCCTCAGTCAATTTTGCAAACTTGACCATCACCTGGTCTCTTGAGTTCTCACCCGGTCAAACAAAATAAATTTGAAAATTTTAAACGTACAAGCGTGTGATTTTGCTACTGTTGTTCAATAGGAAAAAACCTGCTCACTCGTTCACGTGCCGGTGAACTTGTAGAAAATACTCCGGGTGAGCGATCGCAAGGCAGCTTTACCACCCCCCTCTGATACGACAGGTGTAAATTACCAGGTTGTAAACGTACCACTTTACACACAGCCAAGAGAATGAATGGGAAAAAGACATGACTCACTCGAGTAGCTCGAAGTTTGATTTCTTATCCAGTGCCATCTGTGGCATCTCCTTGTAGTATCTCCTGTTGGCAAAAGGACAAGTCACGCTTGGTGTCACTTGAAATATCTCACTTTGCATGACAGTGGAAGACAGACCTCAGAACGCCATAACTCGCATCGTTGTGTTACTGCTTCGTAAGGTATATGTTATATTGTAATAAGAATACTTTCTTTGAATCAGATAATAATAATAGCATTTATAGAGCGCCTTTCACCCAAGGGTCGCAAAGCGCTGCACAAGAAGGTGGAGAGAACAGCATGTCAACAACATCAAGACAGATTAACTGAGAGTCAAGCAATAACGATAAATTATAGGACATAGGACATAAAGACAGCAGAAAAAAATACAGATAGTACAATATATATGTACAAATACATTGCAGACCACAAGCAGCATCCATTGTAATTAAAGCAAGTATATGAAATTGGAGTTTCAGTGCTACAAGTGTACATGCGACGTTTGATTAATGCGTACGTATCACAACGTAACAAAAATAAACTGGCAACAAGCATTTGCTCAGGCTACGATTTAAAACCACACCAACAGAATTTGATTAACTGACAGATAACTTAATTAGATGCTTCCCCTTCCTGTTATAAGCGGAATTCCCCGATGGTGCATCACAACAGCATCTTGTTAGCAGCCCGTTAAGTGCATGAGTCATGTGGTTCACTGTACGACCGCACGGAATGCAAATTGTGTAATTTCGAAATTCAACACCACTATCCATAGTGGTGGAGGATTTACAGCAGCTCGTAAAGTATGACTGCGGCTCGTGTCTATTTCAGAAGTGTCTGTGTGTGTGTGCTAGTGTACAAAAGTCATCACCGGATCTCTAAGCAGCCCAGCTGCACCGCTGTGTCATGATCAACCCGTTCCGCAAAGTCTTGCATGTAGTCGCTGCGCACCTGAGAAGTGAACGTGTTATGAGACGACAGCCACTAATCATTACTTTACCATGCTGTGCTCGATCAGAGCACAATCATATGCAGTGCGACGCAAAGGCCCAGGATTCGGACACAGAGCTCACCACTAATCAATATATCGGGGATCAAGGTAGAAGCGTTCACGTCGTGATCCCTGTCAAGTAATACTTGGTATTACCTGCAAATTCTACCAAACACTTCGAAGCCGAGCTGAAAGACAACAATGTCCAGAAGCTCAACAGATGCCAGAAGCCCCTCAGTCTGGAGCAAGAAGAGAGGCCAATGCCCACCTTTAAGGCCAGCACTGACTAATATCTCTAAATGTTGAAGGGCTGTCTGCAGCTAAAGAAGAACTTGCTGCAATGGGAAACTGTCGAATAACCATCACGCTTCGAAGAATCGAATCGAAAAAAAATCAATATATCCTAGATGGCACGTCATGACAAAAGCGGTGGTGATTTGAGTAAATAAATAAATTGAAATCGCTTTGCTTCTCCCCTGTTGGATAAAGGCTTCCCCACATTGTGTTAGTCACGCGGATTATTTCACCACAGTTCATCCCAACTGGCTCGGTGCAGTTTGATGAAACGAGGGGGAGGCCAGGAGCGGTTCAGATATTACCCCGCCACTGACGTTAGCCGTGGCTGGGAATTGAGCTCAGGTCACCTGGTTCATTACACATAAAGATAGATGTTGTATTATTACAGCAGAAAACACCCAGTTAGCTTGCAAACTCTGGATCCTGGATTCCTGCGACACAACAAATGCTCAAACGTACTGTTTATGTTGGTTAATTCGCACATTTGTTGTATCGCAAGAATCCCGCTTCCAGAGCTTGCAAGCTAACTGGGTATTTTATTTTGTTGTAAAAAACATCTATCATCAAAATATCTAAGGCACACAATATATAAAAACGCATGCATTAGCGCACGCACGCATAACATGGCGCCACCGCTAACCGCGAATTTAAATTTGCGCCAACCACTTCCGTCGATTACCATACCTGGTGGTAAAGGTAGGTGAACGTCGGTTTGTCTTTGGCGAAGAGCTCCAGGTAGCCCTTTGGGTAGTATCTCACTCTCAGTTCATACCTACACATTGCAAGAGAACATTCGCTTCAGTGTGGGCAACGTGACTCACGTATTAATGCCGAGGGCTTGTTGCGGTGGCAATGCGCGGCTCCCCGATATGGTTTTTGGGTCGTTCTGCGTGGGGTTCGGCATTGCCTGACATTTCCTTCACAGCACGTGGTGTTCTCTTGCCGGTTTAAATGGCCGTTATCCACGTTGACCCGGGTTGGAGCGGAATTTTTACGGCCGGATGCCCTTTCTGAAGCCAACTTCCTTTAGGCGGAGGGTCTTCCAATTGCTATATATCCGGAACCTCTCCCCAGACCTGTTCACCAAGGGAGACCCTGGCAGGTGTGCTAGACTCGAGGAGTCATATCTCTGGGGCTCGTTGGAACGGGCAAACCCCTCCACCCTGATAAGGTTACGATGTGGTGCCACAAGATATGAGAACGGTGGCTGTGTCGGAGAGAACATGCCGGCAAGAGAAGCCCAATTCAGGGCAGTGGCCCCGAATTAGGCAGTGGAACCCGTCCAATAGTGGAGCTTTTGGCTAAGAGAATGGAAAACGCCATGGAGACGTGTAGAGCACGACCAGTGTGCGTTCGTTGAATACTCATCGGATTTCAGCACAATGATCTTAAAATAAAACTGCAACGAGCGAGCTAGGTAGCTAGCTTAGCCAGGGTTGCCAACACGTGGCGCGGCGGTGCCAACCACCAAAACAAAGCGGCATCTGGCGCGTTGGATCTGCCTTTGTGTTAATGAGGCGGTAGAAGGTTTCAACTCGTAACACACGGGCAGCAACACACCGGCGACAGCTCCGTGGGGATAACATTAAAGTCACCAACCGCTCGGCCGCTCACGCGATCCCCAGCAAACAACCCACAACAAACACGGGCAAAGCGTCTGCGGCAAGAAAATAGATAAGTAAAAATGTTGACGGGACTACGGTGTTCATTGTTTTCCTGAAAACGGTCATTTAAATTCTCGTTGCTTTTCTCGAGCAGAAGGCTAGGGTCAGGTTCGATGACGGGTCAAATAGGGTTGTTGTGCCACGCAGTTTAACGTCATTCAGTCGTTCCTGCACACGTATTAAGGACTCGGACTACGAGACTGTCTCATCTCATCCACCACACTGTGCTCAATCAACACCACACCCTGCAAGTCACAGCAACAATAATACAAAGATCCACTGGTATGTTGGAGAGCGAGCCCACAACATTTACAATGAAGGTACTTCCAGTGTGCTGAAGTCGTAACGAATTGGCACGTTTTTGTTCACGTGACAACCCTCTACTGATTGGCTGTGTCGGGTGGAGGCGGGTTTACGACACTTATGCATATTTACGTGACCTAACGCATAAAAAGAGCTAGGCTGTGGACATTTATAATCTTGTATATATTTAAAATGTTATCAGCAACTCGCAATGCAGGAGTCCCGTAAAGAGCTTGCAAGCTCACTGGGTATCTTTTCTGCTGTAATAATAAACATCCATCCATCCCGGTGTGGGGGCCCGCAGGGCAGCACGCGCGGCATCACCTCCACTCCTCGGGAGGGTGGGCCGCCTCGTACTTCTCGCGCACGTACGACACGGCGTGGTCGGGGTGCAGCCAGTGGATCTCCTCCGACTCGGTGTGAACCAGGCGCATGCCGTAGTGTGCCTCGAACTGCACGCTGATCGACGCCACCACCGAGTGGATGATGTTCTGCGGGGAAAACACGAGGCGCCCAGAAGCTCAACAGATGCCAGAAGCGGCCCCTCAGTCTGAAGCAAGAAGAGAGGCCATTGCCCGCCGCCTTTAAGGCCAGCACTGACTATAATATCTCTAAATGTTGGAGGGCTGTCTGCGACTTAAGAAGAACTTGTTGCAATGGGAAACTACTGTCATATTACCATCACGCTTCGAAGAATCGATTCGAATTCGAACGCTCTCACTCGGGCAAACGCGAGCGTCGGGGTTTTTTTTTGGGACAAACGTATTGTAAGTTTGAGCCCAAGCAAGGGAGTGATTCTCAAGAAGGTTAAGGGAAGATGGACTCGGAATATTTGGGAACGTGTTGAGAACATGGAAATAAAATAGAATTTAAAGGACGACAAAGATGCAACTGGTGCCTGGATAGTGCTTGGGTTAGGTGACGGACCGCCACGTGTAATGGGTGTTAAGAGGCTGGAGAAGAATGTGCGCAGCAGAGGGCAGCGCAACCAACTCCAGTCGTACTGTACGTATGTGATCTCACATCTACGACAGCCCGCTACACAAGCCGCACTGACCAGCGTCGTAAAGCGTTATCCAAAACACCCCTCCTTCCGGCAGAGGACTGACAAACGGCTGCTCGCGTGGTCGTTAAAATATTTTATCTCGTGGAACGAAATAGTCAACGGGGAAAGAAAAAAAACCACGAGACTGACCAAAACGCATGTCCGCAAAAGATTCAAATTCACACTGACGTAGCAGCATGTTGCAGCAAAACACATGTTTTTACGCGATTACTCACAGATGCGAATTTGAACGTAATCGTGCGAGCACACGACTTATTCCGTGGTCGCTGCGTCTGCCAAAATTAAAATACGTGCCGTGCAAGCGGACACGAAGTCACAACCACACCCCACATGGGTTTGTTTTGAAACGTGGTACAGGCGGATGTCGGCACCGCACTTGGATAACTCGATCGCAAACCCCGAAAGCTTATAAATTTAAGTCGTACGGCTCGAACGAAAGTCAGAGAAAGTGAAACGCATCTGCGTCCGACCGAAACGAATTATTCCTCGGTTAAAACCGTGCGACGCCTGCCATGTGTTGTTGATAAACCATTTTTACTTTAATACCCAGTAGACAAATGTTCCATTTTCACATATGGTTGAATGATTTTTTTCCTTCTTTTTCTTAAAGGATGAAAAAAAAAAGCAGTGGGCAGGGGTGACGTCGCGCTTATTTTCAACTGGAGCGGTACGGCCTGCAGTGGTGGTTTTGTGGGTTACATTCTTCAAAATCACACACCGAATCATCTCACCTGCAATTGGCTGTGATTTACTGCATGACTCTTGCACGCACGGCAGGCGCAAGACTTACAAGCAGTGTCCCCCCCTCGTGCCGATCGTCTACGCTGGCTGAGAGATTTACATCGCATGCGTGCGTAGCTTATCATCCGTACGTACCTAGCTGGGGTTGCCACCTCTACGAGCTATACATAAACGAAACGGGATGTATAATGTGAACGGAACGATCTCGCAATATGGGAAACGTGGATAACCGCGTGTGACCCTCGGGTGAAAGGCGCTATATAAATGCTATTATTATTATTATTAAACGCGTTGTCTTGAGTGGTGTATTATTATGCAAGAGGCATTATTTTCTTGTCCGCAGGGAATACTTGCACATCTAACACGATAGTCATCTCAAAGAGAGGCCGATCCTAGGAAAAACAGGACAAGTGGCAACACCAGTATCTACGCGTGCCGAGATAGTGGTGGAGAATCACTGACCAGATCTGAATGAAAAGCTTCCGTATTTTGATATTCAAGATAGACGCATAAAAATGAGAGGACCATGTGTACACTATGTATGTAAATTACTGAATAGCTCACCCCTGAAAAAAGTGCCATATTACTTCAAAGCACCCTTAAAAAAATTAGATTCTTTGATTCAAGTCAAAGTCAGATCGAAAAAGCTGATGTAAAAAAAAAGATCCGTACAAAAACTCAGGCCAAATAAAACTATACGGTAAAAACATGTGGTATTAAAAGCCAGAACCTCAAGCAACGTTATTTCATCTGCTGCCAGCATAAGAAAACAAACCTGTCATTAACTCGACAAATTTAGAAAAATCGTGCATTTGCATGGATTCTGAAACGCTTTTCATCGTCTGTTTGTCTTCGTCAGTATTTAATTAGCAGGTAGGAAGATGACGACTGTCAGAGAAAATGTGTTTTTGTGATTGCAAACAGTCGTTTTACGCTCTGGATTTCGTCTCCAAGTTCTGAACAAACGCTTTGATCAATTTGGCTGCTCTTATAAAAGAAGGCAAGTCCTTAATATAAACACAACTTAATACAGATGTTTCATTGAAATTGGATCAACTTCACAAGAGTGATTGTGTGCCCCTCCCATTACAGAGACAAACAAACAAATACCCCCCCCCCCCAATATAGCCGTAACAGACTAGAGTCCAGTGCTGTTAATGAGCACATATAAAGGCCAGCACCATGCCCGGCCGCCTTTGTTTCCTTAGTGGCAATGTTTACACACCACACCATGTATTCATACGAGGCGGTGTCGACCTAGGGGAGGCCCAGGACCAGTTCAGATATTCATCAATGGTGTTTGCCATTAGCGGAAATCCAACTCGTTGCACAGAGCACTAACCGCGACACTACCGCCGTCTGTCCGACTGTCCGACACAGACACGGACACTTCCAACCCTTAGGTGCAGGGCGATTACAAAAAATGCCAAAGCTTAAAAACTGGCACACGCACTTTCCCATCCCGTGTGTTTGCGAGGGGCGCCTCTTAAAGCGCTCTACTACCCAACCTCTGCAGCTCAAAAGACCTTGCAGAGTTCAACAAAAATGCAAAGAACTGTGTAAAGAAATGGGAAACTGTCAAATAACCATCACGCTTCGAAGAATCGAAAAGAAGAAGCGCGAGCGGCCAAAACAATCCGTGACGCTCGCAGCCACGGGTTGTTACGGCGAGCGGTGTGAGCGGGTAATAAATCCATCGCGGTACCTTGACATCCGTCGAGTCGCCGTAGCGGATGTTCTTACACTTGCTGGTAGGG
>JAZEWU010000030.1:4701580-4715788 GCA_036362915.1 Geotria australis | reverse complement strand
TGCGGTGGCTTGAGGATTCTCGTGTAAGCAGCTGTTTTTGAAAGGGGGGGAGGTCGTGCTATTCGCCGATCGTGGCATTTTCCCCTTTGCGGGCGAGTCAATTTTAATTGCGCCTTCAGGATACAGGGTTCCCAGTAGTAATTTTAAGCATTTACAAAATGTTATGTTAAAATAACGACAGCTTTAGTCAGCGTATATGTGTTTTACGGTTCTGTTGCCTAACGGGTTTTTTTTAAGTGCATATCAGGTATTTATTTGTTTGGGACAGATGTGTTAACAATTGTTAATCACCGATATTTATGCCCAGATTTTGGAGCTGGTTAAAGGAATGCATTATCAGCTGGCCTGCCAAAAGTACTTTGAAGCTACACACAAGGTAAGCCTTATTTTTTCCAGATTACTCTGCAAGAAAATAAGGAGCATCAGTCCTCAAGCACATTAAAAATGCTGAACTGTCACGATTATATGTCATGTAAAAAAAAAACTTCTCACGTGTTACTGTGGAATACTATGGGTAAAGCATGCATAAGCAGAATTCTGTTCTGGTTCCACATAAATAAAACATCCTATTCCTTTGACCTATTGCCTTTTTATATTAATAACCAGCAGTATTTGTAGTCCACAGTTTGCTTGTTTAAACAAATTGTTCAGAGTTTGCTTGTTTAAACAAATGCTGCCGGATAACATTGGTCTGGAGGGCCAATGGGCCGAACGACTAAAAATGTAATTTTATTTACACGGTTAAGACAACAGAGTTTTGCTTATACACGCGTTTTCCCGTGGCGAGGCATGGCCTGTCTGTCCGTTTAACCGGTGGCGACCCCGTGTGTGCCTCCTCGACAAAGGTGGAGGATTCGAACTTTGCCCTCAACCACCCCAACCAGTACTTTGAGGAGAGTGTTCGCTTCCTGAAGGGGGGCCACCCGGCCAAGAGGGAGGCCGAGGGCTCAGGTCGGTGGGATTCGTCCACCTCGGGTTCCTCTCAGGCGTCGCAAGGGAACAGCAGCCAGCACCTCGGCCACTCGGCACCAGCAGCCAGCAAGCAGCAGCAGCCCAAGGCCGGTGCCCCGGTCAAGCAGCAGCAGCCCAAAGCCGGTGCCCCGGTCAAGAAAGAACTGGTCGAATTGGCGAACGAGCTCATGGAGGGCCTGGACTCGGAGGATTTCCTCGACGACTTCATGTGACGTGGAGGGCCCTGGCCGGTGAGGGTGGAGCGAGGCCCTGTCTGTGGACCGCTGTGCCTGGCGGTAAGGAACGGCCTGCCGCAACGGAGGGGGGTACTAGTAATGGATGTGCTTTATGACAACGCGAAGGGTTCGATAAGTTGTGGGTTGATATTTTAAAGTGGTTATGATGTTTTGGCAGTTACGTTCACCCTGGGGGTGTAGTCACTGCTTTTCAATTTTTGTGATTTAACGTGTTATTTTCACGCACGTGTGATTGTTAAATACGGAATGCGACATTTTATAAAATCTCAACTAGTCCGTGTGTTCGTTTGTAAATAAAATAACTTAAAAATAACGATTACCTGTCCGCGTTGTTATTCAGTCGTTACATCTATCGCGTTGTCTTATAGTTGCCAGAATTTTACAGCGCAGCATCTGTTCTGTGTAGGGTAGAGAAAGTGCGCAAAATAACCTTTACGCCGCATGCTACTCTAATGCATTTTGGAGAGAAGACCCTAAGTCATCAGTGTTGGCGATGTGCAGAGGTGTTTTGCGCGGGAGTGCTGCCATAAACCACAGTTATCGAGCGGCCGGTATAAATGTGACGATAAAGAAATTGCACACCCGCAGTAAAAGTGCAGCGCCTATGCTCGTAATGTGTGCGCTTGCCATGTTTTAGTGCCGAGTGGCTAAGTTGGCACAGGTGGTGCGTTTTTGCCAGTCATCTCCGTCTGTTAACTGAAAACACCTGGGTCTGTTCCTCAGACCCCCTCCTTCCAGGGAGGCTTCGACACCTCACGTGTCGTCCACGTGCATCTAGCCTGGCACAAGCGCTGTGTTGGCATCGCCGTCACGAGTGACGAATTGCGGCTTTTTGCCATGCGGTGGATTTAAGCTGTTTATGATCATTGACAAATACTGTTGACATGACATGCTGTTGTTTGAGCCACGATGCAGATTGAGGGTCTTTGAGTGTGCAAGAAAATCCTGCTGTTAGCTCTTGCCCCACCACTGGGTGGCAATAGGGCACTCTGAAAGTGCACACAGGTGTGATGGACACAAACCTAATGTCTCGTGTCCGAAAATGTCGGAAGTGTGATCTACACTGTAATCAATCTGCAATGATTGTGCGTTGGACTATTTCTCATGACAGCAGATCTCACAGGAACATTGCTCTCACAGGAACGTTCACAGAGTGACGCTGCGGTTTCCATCAAGATTTCAACATTAACGGTGCGTGGTGATGGAACAGCACTGCTGAAATGTCATGCGTCTGTCATTGCTTCTGTCAGGTGCAATCGAGGAATTACTCCTCAACACTTCACATCATCCACATCCGTTCACACGCCACGTGTTTCGTCAGTGCTGTTTATTCACCATGCCGATCAGCCCTCTCACCAGACGCTCTTATAATGTAATATAACATCTTGAAGCTTACCTCGAAGGCTTTCATGACCAATGTTATCCCCCCCGCCCCCACGTGGGCCACTCCCTCCCTCCTATATACTGGAGCGTTTGAGGAGTGGTCTTCCTTTCCAAGCCCCGATGAGTGATTGCAAGTCTCAGCGAAACGTCGGTACCATCTTTGACGGTAAGTGCTGTGTGTGCTCGCCCGTTTTCTCCAACATATCGACGGGTGCACTACACTTACACACTTTTTCACATGACCTAAACTCATAAACAGAGCTTCACTATCTTGAAGCTTCATTCTCTCACAACCAGTTCCTGGCTTCTAGGTTGAGAAATGTCATCAAAATTGCTTGGATTGATGTAGTGTTTCACGGTTCGACGTAAGAGCTACCTTTTTAAGATTTCCGTGTCAAGGAGGAATCCTCAACACGGCTATCCCGAAAGAGCAGCCCTTGCGAGCAACTCTCAAGCATGTGTGGTTCAAAGCGGGGGTTACATCGATCATGGGCTCGTCTCATCTCACCAGTTCAATATTTGTTTCCAAGTGGACATCTTCAAACAAAATTGGCTCAAGGTCATCGAGGACACTGTGGATGTGATAAGGCCACATGCATCAGATGTGCTGATTGTGAGCTGCGTCTCTGTTTCACTTTCACTAGAATTTCTACTATTGCACCTGAATCTATGGGTACCTTTTTGCCAATATACAAATGACAGAAAGATACACGTTTTACCTGTTCTGGCAATAATAAAAGTGTTAAATATTAAACACCAAATAGACACCTTTCACAAAGTGTCAAGTTTGCAAAAAGCCACACATGCTCGTGGCAACACATGCAAACAAAACGCTTTTTTAGATTGAACCTCAGTTTATACATTTTAATAGATCAGCCCAATGGCCATGAAAATCTCGTGAAATGTCACAAATCCTGTTCAATCACCGCGAACCGTGACTGTATAAATTTAGTTCGAAATCTGAGCGTCACAATCCGAGAACGTTCCTTGCCAGTTTCGTGGCGTTGTTGCGTGGCTTCGGGTAAACCTGCCAAGCCAGTAATCTTTACGAGACACAAATCCAGGCAACATGAAGCCTATAAACTTCATTGTCATGTTGCAAAGTATTGTTACAAAAGATCCGATAAAACCCTGTGTCGCGTGTTTATAGTCCATCAAACCAACGAGCCTCCTGGACGAATGTTTCATTATGGCGTAACAGTCATAGCGGTTAGAGGTGGGTGTTTTGTCCACATGTGAAGAGATCACTGTGTAGCCTGTAATCTTTATGTGGCCATATACATGTCAATAAAGAGCTGTTGTGTGTTGCCATAAAACACAATAAGCATACAAGAGTCTTGCAGTGAAACGTCACGTGTAACTCCATGTATATGTTCTTGTGCTTCAATGTTAATTGTTTAATTTAGATAGGCGTTGTTTCCCCCTCATCTATTCCTCTCTGTCTTACTGTGTCCCTATGTCTCCTCCTGTTGCTCACCCTCCCTCCCTGTCTCCCTCCGTGTTTGTCTTTAAGGAAGTGACGGCCATCTTAGGGGACGCTGGCAGATTTTTTCCGCTCTTAAGATTTCCAGTTTCACGACCTTTCAGTGTATTCGAAGCAGCCTTAATAATTTATTTTTTCTTGCTTTGGTTTTTATTAGTTGTTTTTTTCTGTCGTTGACATGCCGCCGTTCTCTCCGCGGCCCTTGTGCAGCGCTTTGTGACCCTCGGGTGAAAGGCGCTCTATAAAATGCTATTATTATTAAATACATATCGACCGTGGCACTGCGTTATGGTGGACGCACGATGGCAGCACAGCAATAGATGTATCCATGTGTGCGGCGCTCTGGGCCTTATCCTCTCTGCGTGGGTTTTTGTCGAGCGTCTCAAACCAGGACCCTCCAATACTTGGTGAGGCTATTCTGGATTAACAAAGGGAATTTTTATTTTACGATCAAAGGTAATGTTTCACCAATGGAATAGCGTTTTGATTCATTCTATGGGCCTCCTGACCCGGTGTTTTCCGGTAGCTCCGATTTACACAGGTTTCAGGCTGGTGAACCTAAATACAACTTAATTTTTGAACCGTGAAAACGACCTCTTGTATTTTCATCCTCATCCACGGCCAATCCACTGCTCGATGTATCTCCCCATCCTTAATTTACCAGAACATCGCATTATACACTCAGCGCGATATTCCACAATTCCAAAACCATGTAACAACAATGTGAAATGATTGAAGATTAACACTGAAATACATATAATCCTCACGTATATTACACAGTGAACACAAATGAAATGGATTTGCACGGGACGTACGTCTCGGGTATCAGATGACAGATGGAAAAAGTAACAATAGGGCGCCGGTGTAGGGAAGCAGACAGAGAGAGAGGTGAACAGGAAATGAGATGAGAATATCTGGAGTGCACTGGATGAACGGAGCAGGAGATTGCTGCATATCACTGCAGGGCGGGGTTGGGAGTACGAGGGAGGGAGGGGCAGGGGGGAGGGAGGGGGTTGAGGGGGAAGAGCGGGTGCTTTGCACATCATTGGGATGTGAATGTATCATTCGTTCATTGTCAGAAACCGCTTAATCCCCGGATGGAACGCTAGTCCCATCCTGACAATTTATAGATTGTTTATTATCATGTTAACCTTGACTCACGGGCAGGGCATCACACTCGAGCAGCGATCCCTGTCAGGTAATACTTGGTATTGCCTGCGAATTCTACCAAACACTTCGAGGCCGAGCTGAAAGACAACGATGTCCAGAGGCTGACCATCGTGCTTCGAAGAATCGCAAAGAAGAAGAAGCCGGGTTCACAGCTCCAGCGCGCCAACCGCAGCACCACCGCTCCGATCGCCCCTGATCAATTATGCCGGCTTCGCTCCAGGTGCACGATCCGTGCCTGGGTTGGCGGTGTTTACCTCTGCAAATACGATGGGCATTAGAGCCGGCGCTAGATCACTTAACCCCCGAGACCGCGTGTCGCTGAATTTCCATCCGCGCGCGGCCCGTGCCCTCCCGACCCCCAGATGATTCAATGATAGCCGCGGCACCGTGTCGCGTTCCGACCATTCACCTCGGTTCCAGGTACATTTCACAGTAATTATCGCCCTGATCCGTGGCCGCTGCCGCCACCCACCCGAGGGTTGCCACCGAGGAGGTGCAGGAATACGGGACATCGTGGGTCCAAGCGGTATATTCTCTGTCGTTGTTGACATGCCGTTCTCTCCGCAGCCCTGTGCAGCGCTTTGTGACCCTCGGGTGAAAAGCGCTCTATAAATGCTATTATTATATGAGAGAGAGAACTGTGCGTTTGACTGGCAATAAACCCGCACTTTGATTGGCATAGTCCAATTTTACAAGCTCGCTGGGTATTTTCTGCTGTAATAATAAACATAGTCCAGAGATATGCTGCATAGGTTAATTGGCCTGCGGGCTAAATTGCCCCCGGTGCCCTGTGATGGACTGGCGTCTCATCCTAGGTACAGCCGTGCCTTGCGCCATGTGTCTGCCGGGATAGGCTCCAGCTCACCGCGACCCTGTACAGGATTAAGCGGCTTCTGACAATGGATAGATGGATGGATCTATTAAATTACTGCGTACATTGCTATCGGGCGGCACGGTGGCGTAGTGGGTAGCGCTGCCGCCTCACAGCAAGAAGGTCCCGGGTTCGAATCCCGGCTCGGGGGCCTTTTTGTGTGGAGTTTGCATGTTCTCCCCGTGTCCATGTGGGTTTTCGCCGGGCACTCCGGTTTCTTCCCACCGTCCAAATACATGCTGCCAGGTTAATTGGCCTCATGAGTAAAATTGCCCCAGGTGCCCTGCGATGGACTGGTATCCCCCTGCCTTGCTCCCTTTGTCTGCCGGGATAGGCTCCGGCTCACCGCGACGGGATTAGCGGTTTCAGAATATGGATGGAAGAGCAAAAACCTCTAGCGCACGAACAGCACTGAACGTCTGCACCTGAGAGGCACTCGGCCACTGTCGCGTTTTCCCGGCAATGCGCCGCTTTTCCACCTTGACTGGAGGTTGTTTGAGTAATTTACACGTCTTTGACGAGTGGAGATTGCTGTTTAATTACATCTGCCGGCGTCAGAGAGACCCCCGGGTTAACGGGGGCATTGAGGGTTTTACTGAAGACAGTGTGGACGGATTAATGAAGACAGCGGCCTGCGATTGAGACCACGTGTTAATTAATATCCCATTAGGTAATTGGAATATGAACGGATAGCATTGAGAAACACACGTGGAGGCGCCTGATTAAGACCGACGTGATGAAGGCTTTGGCTAAACGAAGGCAGGCCGCCGGCTTTATTAACAACACGGCTTAACGTACACGCTGGATTCACAAACACCGAAGCGTAATGAAGACGGTGCGTTAATTGAGTCAATCCGTCGGTGTGTATGTAAGCTGGAAGGAACCGTTGTATGTAGCTATGCAGCTATTTTTAACAGTTGTCCAGCGGGGAGGGTTAAGCAAGTTACAACATATCTCAGGGCACCGTGGGCAATTTAAGTCAGGACAATTAACCTATTTGGAATGTCAAAGGACTGGGAGGAAACCGGAGTGGGTTTGTGAGTGAATGAGTGAATGGGTGGGTGAGTGGCAGCAGCATGTCTTTGGACTGTGAGAGGACATCGGAGTACGCGGCGAAAACCCACGCAGACACGGGAGAACATGCAAACTCCACACAGAAAGGCTCCCGAGTCGGCAAATCGAACCCGGGGGCTTCTTTCTGTGAGGCGGCAGCGCTACTTACTGCGCCACCATAATTGAAACTCGCTTAAGAAGAATAGCGAGTAGATGTAGATTTTCACGGCTCGATGCGTGAGAATTGCTCTCAAAAGCCGCTTTTTCGGAATAGCCGTGTCGCGCGGATAGCCGTATCGAACATCACCGGTCTGCACTGACGATTCCTCCACCGTGCGAGGCGACACGTCGCGAATGAGAGAGAGGGGGACACGGTTCTCCAGGAGGAAAAACACTCTTGAGAGCAATTCTCAGGAGGACTTGGTGCTTCACGAACACCCTGGCATAAGAACGACTGAGGGGCTTAATTAAGACGGCAGCTTAATTGAGACGGCAGATTCTAGAAGGCCACAGATTAAGGCAGACGGCGGGTTTAATAAAGATAGCCGGTGAATTATTGCCGGTGTCTCGTGTAGACGGTTGATTTGATGATGTTTGTGGCTTATCGCGTGTAAACAGCGCTCGCCGAGACTCCCGGGAGTCAATGGGCGCGCGTGTCCCATGCACGGGCCCGCTCCAGCAGTATAGAATTAATATTAACATTGGCACTGTGTACATTTTAACGTAAATAATTGACATATTTCTGGCCCGCCCCCTGTTCGGTCGATTTGTCTAGCTGGCCACTCCATTAGTGCCACCAGCCGTGACCCAGGAAGGAAACCCACGCGGACATGGGGACAACATGCAAACTCCTCGCAAAAATTGCACCCGGACCTGGAATCGAACCTATATTTTCTTGCTGTGAGGCGGCAGTCGTTATACACTACGCCATCGTGCCGCCCAAATAGAGAAAATACACTATATACATAGCAAAACAACACAGCCTGGAGCGGTGTCTGTGTCTTATTAAACGCCGTCTTTCCTGGTTATCTTTCTTCTTCTTCTTTGCGATTCTTCGAAGCACGATGGTCATCTTTAAATACAATCTTTATCTTTAAATACAATCCACACTCTCACGAACATTCGGGGAGCGGTGGCGCAGTGGTTGGCGCACTGCGCTGTGTACAGAGCACACGTGGACTGCAATTGTCATGCGTGGTGAACAGCAGTGATGTCGGAACGGTGGCGCGGTGGGTAGCGCTGCCGCCTCACAGCAAGAAGGTCCCAGGTTCGGATCCCGGCTCAAGTGCCTTTCTGTGTGGAGTTTGCATGTTCTCCCTGTGTCGGCGTGGGTTTTCTCCGGGCACTCCGATTTCCTCCCACAGTCCAAAGAAATGCTGCCAGGTAAATTGGCCTGCGGACTAAATTGCCCCCGGTGCCCTGTGACGGACTGGCGTCACATCCTCGGCATAACCCTGCATTGCGCCCTATGTCTGCCGGGATAGGCTCCAGCTCACCGCGACCCTGTAGAGGATTAAGCAGTGTCTGACAATGGATGGATGAACAGCAGTGATGTGGGAAAGGGTCCTGCCTGGGCTTCTTCTCCCTTCACCAACCTGCACTGACCGGCGTGCTGAAATACGCTCAAGCGTCTCCGCGTGTTGACAAATGCGCCCCTCGTGCTGCACTGGGTTGCCAACGGGTTGTTAGGATAAGATGTGTGCGTAACAGCCACGGGATGGGTTACTCCACGGGCTAATTGACTTGCATTGCAAACCTCTGTTATTGCCTGCGGTCTGCACTCCGATACGTTTCGTATTCCAACTGGGAACCCAGTCAGTGGGAAACCGCTCACTTAAATCGACCATAGATAACGCCATTGGGGGGGGGCAGTGGTGACGCCGTGGTTAGCGCGCTGCGGTGTGAACCCGGCGACCTGCGTTCGATTCCCTGCCAAGGCTGACATCCGGTGGATGAGTGACATCTAAACCGGTCTATTCAGTAACCGGTGCATCGTTGCTCAAACAAAACACCGTGATCGACGCCGCGTGGAGAGGATCGTAACCCAGTCGTGAATTTACACGGCGCTCCAAGGGTCTCCTCTTAACGTCACGCGGAGCAAGTTGCAGCCAGCGGCTTAGCTAACAAGAGCGCAGGCGGGTTCAACTGCGCACGTGGCGCGCTACAACACAGTGGCGGGGGAGGAAATTATTAACAATAATAGCATTTATCGAGCGCCTTTCACCCGAGGGTCACAAAGCGCTGCACAAGGCTGTGGAGAGAACGGCATGTCACCAACATGATGACAGATCAATTGAAGGTCAACCAATAGCGATAAATTATAGGACATAAAGAAAGCAGAAATAATAATAAGTCTACAACAAGCAAGGAGGGAACAGATGTTCCCGAGCAGACGCAGATTAGAAGAGAGAGAGAGAGAGCCAACGTCTCGGCACGGCACCACTGACCCGCACCAACAGTCCAAGCCAGAGGAAGGAATATTCCCGTGAAGGCGCAGGTAGGAAGAGAGCCAATATCCTGGCACGACAGCATTGAGCCGCATCAGTAGTCCTAGCCGGAGGACTTGAAAGATTTACTTGATTTAGACAGAAAAGGCGACCCCCCCCCACCCCCCAATTTGATTCCTCACAGCAGCAGGGCCCATGCCAAGCACGCAGGGCCCCCCCTTCTGAGAGCAGGCTCATATAGGGCCCCCCTGCTGAGACAGGGCCCCGGCTCGACAGGCCCCCCCCAGTCTCTCGGAGACTAATTAACTCGCTGTGTCCGTGACTCACTTCGCGCCCAACGATAATAGCACGAGCGGCGCGCCTGTGGAGGAGATGGCTAATTAATGTTGGCGACCTCATCCCACTGGGGCGGGGGGGCGGGAGCGTTTGATAGGGCTCGCAGAGAAATTATAATAATGATTTCAATGTGTTTCAATTGCAAAGGTCTAGTCCGTCGAAGTCCGTCGTTTTCGTTGCCGTGAGGGCAACGGGAGGTAGTCCAGGCGCGGCCCACTGGGCGGAGACCTAGAGGCCGACCCAGGACACGCTGGAGGGATTATATCCTTCGGCTGGCCTGGGGACGCCTGGGAATACCCCAGGAAGAGCTGGGATCTGTTGCTGAGGAAAGGGATGTCTGGTCCAGTCTCGTTGGACTGCTGCCACCGCGACCCTCACCAGGACAAGCGGTTTAGAAAATGGATGGATGGATGGATTGCAATGTGTAACGCGCCACCACGCACGTTCGTTCAATGTCGAAGGTATTCGAAGAGGAGCTCAGCCAAGCAGTTAGCCAGCGCCAACATTTGCCGGACACTGCGTCCTATGTATTATGATGTCGGATGATTCATTAGTGGGCGGCACGGTGGCGTAGTGGGTAGCGCTTCCGCCTCACAGCAAGAAGGTCCCGGGTTCGAATCTCGGCTCGGGGTGCCTTTCTGTGTGGATGCCTTGCGCCCTGTGTCTGCCGGGATAGGCTCCGGCTCACCGCGACCCTGTATAGGATTAAGCGGTTTCTGAAAATGAATGAATGAATGATGATTCATTAGTGAGTGGGGTTTTTTTTACGTGGGAGAAAACCGTAGGACCCGGAGGAAGCCCGCGCAGACCAGGGAGAGAACACACGAAGTTCGCATAGAAAGGCGCCCGAGGCGGAAGTCGAACCGCCTCGGACAGAGGATGAAGGGGGTGATTAGTTCCAGAGGTCATGAGGTCGTTGTGATCATGAATCCGCAGGTCAAGGAGATTGTTTGAATCTAGACGAAAGATACGCTCCCATTTTGTTACACATACAGGTATAGGAACGCTTGGTCGGTGTGTAACACATCAGCACTGGGGAAACAAAGGCGGTCGAGCGTGGTGTTGGCCACCCACCCCCTTGTGCGCCGTGCAGGCCTTCACAGGTGCTAGCTAGCTAACAGCACTTGCCCCAACAGTCTGTGAAAGTCCGTACGGGGCATATTTGTCTGACATGGCCCCGCTCTCTGTGGAAGCTAAGTGGGCCTGCAATTATTAATGCCCTCATTACATCGATGTCTTAAAAGCACGTGCACGTGAGGAGCAGGTGAAGGGAATGAATTGATGAATGAGCGAGCCGTCAATCCTTCAGTCGCCTCCTTAACGCTCAACTCTCGCTGCTACCATGGTTAGAGTTCCGATGAACTTCGTGAAAACCTTGATTGCTTTAATCGACGTTTAAGACTGTCAGGCAGACATTGACTGCACTGTCGCGTGAGTTCTGTGTTTAAACCGCTGCATGTCACAATGACACTCACGCGCTACCTCCAGCACTCTGCCACCCACTCACAAATGCACTCACCCACCCACACACACTCGCCAACCCACTCACTCACCCACTCACTCACCACTGCAGGTCACAACAACACCCGCACCCTCCACCTCTATCACTCATCCACCCACGCACACAACCTTGACAGGAGCGCTGTAAGCGAGCCCCTTTCCCAAGCTCTGACAACAATAATAATAATAACAACCTTGCTTAAGTCAACAAACGTCTAGATCAGTAGTTCTTAACGTGGGGTGCACGCACCCACTGCGAGTGCGAGATATTTTATTAGTTGTTTTTTTTCTGTCGTTGTGCAGCGCTTTGTGACCCTCGGGTGAAAGGCGCTCTATAAAATGCTATTATTATTATTATTCAAAAAATTATGTATCGTATTATATTTGTATTTATGAATAAGGGGTGCAGAGAACATATTGTGAGAACCAAATTGGTGCAGGCTGCCTGTAAAGCTTAATAATGATAATAACAATAGCATTTATAGAGCGCTTTTCACCCAAGGGTCACAAAGCGCTGCACAGGGCTGCGGAGAGAACGACATGTCAGCAACAACAGAGAACGGAAAATCAGCAACTATTTTTTTGGGTTTTTTTTTTTGTTTAGATTAAGAACCGCTGCTCTTGACTCTTCCCCATCACGCGTTATTTAACGGCGGCGTATGTTGCTGATCACTCAGAGTTTCGGGGCCTAAACCGTCTGCGCTCAGCAATCGTTATTTAAAGAAATAACTCGCCGGGAAACCGATGACCGCAGGGGGTGGGGTGGGGGGTGGCCAGCGGGCAGCCAGATTAAACACTCCGCGATGGACATCTCCCTTAATTGACACCGAGTTAAGTGGAAGTTAAGAGTTGCGCCGAGTTCTCAAATAGACCCCCAGGTCCTCCGCGTCAGCAGCCTGCCACCGTGGGCGACTTCGCAGCGTGCGGAGCGAGCGGGGATAATGACCTCTCACCGCCAGGTCGGAGCAGACCCACGTGGATACGCGCCCTCGTTCGCTTGCTGCCGTGATCCGTGGCATGCTGGGTTGGGTGTGGGGTGCCCGGTGTCACGTTATGTTTGTTGGATCGCCGAACCCGGACACACGTGCTGAAGTTAAAGCCCTTGGTCTGGAGTGTGTATGGCAATAATAATAACATTTATAGAGCGCCTTTCACCCGATGGTCACAAAGCGCTGCGCAGGGCTGCGGAGACGGCACGCCAACAACGACAGAGAACGGAAAATCAGCAACATTGGTTTTTTTCAAAGTGCTTTTGGGGTTGGGTCACGTATAAGTAAAAGTGTCGTAAACCGGCCTCCACCCGACACGGCCAATCATTAAGGTTGTCTTCACGCGAACAGAACGTGTCAATGCATTTCTTTAAAAAAAACACTCATTAATTATTTGGCCGATAACATCATAATATCTAGGAAGCAGTGTGTGGCAATATGGCTCCGGCAAAACCGCCTGGCTGCCTCCTTCGCCTCTCTGCGCTTTCCTCGCGCCTCTGAGTCGTTCTCTCGTCGAATGAGTACCTTCTACAGTGAATGAATATGTGCCGCGCGTTATAAATGTAAAATTATTATTGTTAGTATTAGCACGCCAGTGTGTTAGAGAGCGGCATTAATGCGACACAACAAACGTCTAAAAACGATGATCATGATGATGGTGGTGATCTCTGCCCATCCACGCCTCGTGCTGCCAGAGTCGGGAACTCATCAGTTGATGTGGATTATTATCATTATACTATGGAGCAATGCCTTCCTTGTCTGTGCACTACTACCCAACCTCTGCACCTCAAAAGACCTTGCAGAGTTCAGTAAAAATGCAAAGAACTGTGTAAAGAAATTGGAAACTGTCCTATAACCATCACGCTTCGAAGAATCGAAAAGAAGATTATCATTATTATTATTGACAGGTGGGGACACCTACACGTGTCATTAGCCACGTTGCGGCACAACAACGCGTAATGAGCTGGTCTCCTGAACCGCACACGTCACTTCATCAGAGACGCGGCCCAGCAATCAGGGCTAATTGATCGCGATGACGCTAATTGACTTCGCCGCTAATTGATGTGCCGAGCTGCCTCGGGGTTTCTGCTCATTCTCGGCCTGGACTCGTGATTGCCGGAGCTTCGATTAACAACGCCCAGTCATGACGTCTGGACATCGATCTCATTATTTGTAATTGAGGTTGAGGTCAACGGAGCTGTAAATTGGTAGCGCCCCGGACTTGCAACCCACCGGTTCGATTCCGTCTCCCCGCGCCTCTGTCTTAACGCTCGTTAGTCGCGCGACAGTCCGCGTGTGGTGCGGGAAGAGTCGGTTACTCTCATTTCTTACAAGACGCCCGGCCGGCGTGGTGGAAGAGTAGGCCAAGTACTTGGTATTACCTGCAAATTCTACCAAACACCTCGAAGCCAATGAGCTGAAAGACAACGATGTCCAGAAGCTCAACATATGCCAGAAGCCCCTCAGTCTGGAGCAAGAAGAGAGGCCAATGCCCGCCTTTAATAATAATAGTAATATCAATTTATATAGCGCCTTTCACCCGAGGGTCACAAAGCGCTGCAAAGGCCAGCACTGACTATTATATCTCTAAATGTTGAAGGGCTGTCTGCAACTAAAGAAGAACTTGTTGCAATGGGAAACCGTCATAAAACCATCACGCTTCGAAGAATCGAATCGAATTCGAATTTGTTAGGGCTGGGGGGGAAGGGTAAGGTTGCTACCCCGGAAGCACAAAAAACCTGGATATTTCGTGAGGGTGAACAGAATA
>JAZEWU010000030.1:4638400-4654142 GCA_036362915.1 Geotria australis | reverse complement strand
CTAGACATCGTTGTCTTTCAGCTCCTCGGCTTCAAAGTGTTTGGTAGAGTTCGCAGGTAATACCAAGTATTACTTGACAGGGATTGCGACGTGAACGCCTCTACCTTGGTATCAGCTGAAATAAGCTACAAAAAGATATTTAACATGATGACATTTTTGTACCGTGATTGGGGAACAGGATAAGCCATCAACTTGCTATACTCAAGAACCAGGCGTAATCACAAAAAAGCTGAAAGATAGATTGAACCCAGCATCTCTACAGTTCCAGTTTATTACATTACATGAATGTACCACGGAGCTGTGTGATGTATATTTTCCCATTTGACTACTAATATAAAGATACTGGCCTCTGCAAATGCACAGCATTAGCAAAATCCCCTTTTAAAACGGATCCTATGTCTCTGCCTGTTGTCCCACCAGAGGGAATTGTGTAGCCTTAAGTAATTTCTCTTACCACTTTACTGTAACAATGGAAAAAAACACACACACACTTGATCTTTTGCAAATGAAGACATCTAACAATGTTAAAGTGTTGTGTCTGTGCTCCTTTCCCAAAGGGAAACTGCAATGTGGTGCAATATCCTGCCACTTAAGAGATACACGTATCCAGTCCCTGTCTCCACTTTGATAATCTTAGCGCCAGACCCATAGATCGTGCGATCTGCAGTTTTCCTATGAATGAAGCAGAGCGTGATCAGAATAATAAGCAAACTGGGACAAACACTGGCAATAAGCACTTACACTGTATAGGCTCTGTCCATTAAAATATATAAACTGCTCTCACCAAAATTAAATTTTTACAGTCAACAAGGAATACAATTTGGATGGAATTTTTTATTCAATTCTGATTTGAAGATTGGACTTTTCGATTACTGAAACACATTAAAACTAGAACCGCCATAAGCGTTCGAAGCATGTCTTTTGTCATCATAAAAATGATTAACATTCACAACGGTCCGCACTTGGTACCAGATGTAATTTCATATTTGCACGAACAAACATCCTTTACTTTAACATTGCATTAAGTGTTCTGGATTTTCCAAACACAGAGAATATTAAGAGATAAATATTAACACAAGTAAATACATCAAATGGTAAACATTGGTTACAGGATTACCAGGTTAATGCATATACACGTTGTTGATTTGTCCTCAGACAATTTATATTTAAAGCATCAGGGTTACTATTAAATTCATTCCTGAAATTAGTGGTTTAAATATTCGTCAAATTAGTGGGGTTATTGTTCAATCTAGATGATAACTTTGAGTGGACAACAATCCTCATGCAGGGAAATGTGACGACTATGACCAAAGACCAAAATCATCACCATGATAAAATGTCATTAACAAGTAAGAATAAAGATGCAGACAAAAACGTAGTTTAATAATAATGTTAGGGACCACCGTGCACTAAGGGAAACCAAACATTGAGATTGGTTGTAAAGGGTATATATTTTTGAAAAGTTCATCATCACTTGTTGGCTGACCTGATAATATTTTGGAAGGACAAACTGCACACCGTTCACGCTAACATTTAATCACTATTGTTGGCTTAAATGCTTGACTGATCTAGTCAACTAGGCATGTTTGTTGTGTCGCAGGAGTCCCGTAAAGAGCTTGCAAGCTCACTTGGTATTTTCTGCTGTAATAATAAACATCTATCTATCTATCTATAAAGTCCACAAAGGAAGACCTGTGGACTAAAACTCCACAAGTTTCCAACAGCGAATCCGAGACTACGACTCAAACGTGTTTAAAAGGCGACTAAAACGACACCGGTCCGCCAGTGGCCAGGGCGCACGTGGCGCAGATTCTGCGGCAACTCACGGTCAGCGCCCGCGACAGGTTCTGGCGGAAGTCGTTGAGGACGATGGTGACCAAGTCCCTGTGGGGGATGTAGGCGTTTCCGCGCCGGATGTACACCTTCCGGCCGCGCACCAGCTCCAGTGCGTCAGTGAACGGCACCTGCATGCGCAGCGGAACGTCATTCACCAGGTTCCCAGTTTAAAACGTGAAGCAGTCGAGTTGATCGACGATCCAGCGCCCAACCGATTTAACGTTTTCCTCATATTACAATCGACACCGCGCGCAGTATTCGTTCAATGTCAGAGGTATTCGTTTCAAGACGGAAGGACTCAGAGGCGCGAGGAAACTGCAGATGCGGGGGGGGAGTGAGGGGAAGGGCAGCCACGCGATTAGCCAGCGTCAACATTTGCCGGACACTGTGGCCTATATATAACGATCTTACAGGACTATTGATTGGTGTTACTCCACATAGAAAAAGCACCCGAGGAGGGAATCGAACCTTCATGGGCAGGCCTTCTTTCTGTGAGGTGCGGATGTTACCAATGTGCCACCCTAATGCCCAGTCACTCGCTCAACGGCAGTCAGTCACCTCATTATCACTCTCCTGCCAGTGGGGTCCCCTTTGAATGGCTGAGATCAGATGTAAGGCGGTTTGAGATGGCGAGACATTTCAGCAACGTATACATGCAAAATTATTCCAACAAAAAAGGGCTCCGATGAAACCATGGCTCCATAACGTAAAATAAATTAAACTGGTAAGAACATACTGCACCTTGTAGAAGGTGTACTCGTCGACTTTAGCAGAAGTCATCCCATAGCTCGACGCAATCAGCTTTGGTTTAAGCTCTTCAATCTCGACTCTAGACACCTGAATGAGATACAAAACAAAAGCATTTCTTTAAATGTTTTCAAGTAGTATAAACATCGTGTCATTGCTTGTCATTAAATAACTTGCAATATCTATGTGTTAATATCATATTTTTGTCGGTACCATGTGGGGTTTGTAAAGCACTAAAAGTTTATTACATTTTTATGCATCAGTAAAGTATAATAATAATAGCGTTTTATATAGCGCCTTTCACCCGAGGGTCACAAAGCGCCGCACTAGGGCTGCGAAGAGAACGGAATGTCAACAATGAAATACATCAGTTAAGTATGTATCTAAACACCATTAGGCCTGGCCATTTCACAGTACAGTCCTATGTATCATTTATTCCTGTCTTCCTTCAGTCACGGTTTTATTTAGAAACCTACGGAAGGCGCGTTCCCCAGTGCGCAGCTGCTGAAAGTAGCTGGGGAGCCACTTAAGTTTAATTTAATTAGGAAATAATGAATAATGCCGCTGATGTCTCATTTATGTAAAATACAGCAGTAGTGGCACAATTAACAATTGATGTTCAAAGTCTTTTCTAAGGCTCCTATGTATTAGTTTTAAATGAATGGTGTGCGTATGAGTGTGCCCCATTATTTACCATGTCCTAGCATTCGCATTGTCAACTCATTTTTCCCAAACATCACCTCTGCTAGCCTCCTCGCTCTCTATTGTTGTTGTCCGCCGATGCACAGCATCCTGGGGACAGTTGCACAGCATCCTGGGGGAGTTATATTGAGATGCTTTCTAACTTCAAATTACATTGTACCCATCAATCCATCCATTTTCTAAACCGCTTGTCCTCGTGAGGGTCGCGGTGGCAGCAGTCCAAGGAGAATGGACCAGACATCCCTTTCTTCAGCAACAGATTCCAGCTCTTCCTGGGGGATTCCCAGGCGTTCCCAGGCCAGCCGAAGGATATAATCCCTCCAGCGGGTCCTGGGTCGGCCTCTAGGTCTCCGAAAAGTGGGCCGTGCCTGGAATACCTCCCGAGGGAGCCTTCTGGGGGGCATCCTTACTAGATGCCCGAACCACCTCAACTGGCTCCTCTCAATCTGAAGAAGCAGCGACTCTACTCTGAGGTTGTCCCGGATTTCTGCACCCATCATCTTATATTGTGCTGCTCACCGATTCATATGTGAGATTGTTATGCTTGAGGAACGAGCTGACTGAATCAGGCATCTGCTGCAGGAAGCGGAACCGAAACAGGTCCATCTCCTGCTGGATGAACCAACGCCGCAAATCCTCGCTGAAACAAACAGATGGGACACACCCGCCCAGCATGAGTGCCAACCCGGCACAACAACAATATCAAACACTCACGGTCACATTAACATGCTACACATTCTAGACGGCTCTGTGATTCAGGTGTCAAATACCATGAGGCAAAAACCAGCCCTGCTAGAGTGACCTTGTTTAAAAGGACATACATAAGCTCTGTGGGGGGGGGGCCTACACAGTCAATGTTAAATAAACATTTAACAAATGTTAATCAGTACAAATGTTAATCACTATACAGAATGAATAATAATTAAATCTGCTTTTGTCTATCACGCATTATTCGGTAACTCTCAATGCCAATATGATTGGTTTGCAATATTTTACCAACATGTTAATCTTGCCTCCGCCAGCTCCCCTGATGATATGGGGCTGCCAAAAATGATTATACCCTCCCTAAGTTTGAATTCAGACATTCACCCATTATTGAATTGGGTTCCCAAGTTTAGTTTGTGACTGAACGGTCATAGCTCAGTCATCAATGAGGAAACAAAAATGCCTTGTGATATCTATTTTTCTTTGATTGAACCATAGCCCATTCAGGTGGAGAATAATAATAATCTACTTTCGTAACGCGCGCATTTCCTCCGGGCGCATTGCACCCGTTGATTCGGAGGCGCGGAGCCCTGCTCAGTCGGTTTGTTGTGAGTCAGTGAAGAGGTGACTTATGGTTGATAAGAACGGAGACAAAAACTTCAAAATGAATGAGCAACGTGTCACTGAGTGAAAGGAATACGAGTGTGGACTTGACAGAAAGGATTGCTGTAGAGACAATCGGTGATGTGGTGAAGAGAAATAGGCCGAGGTGTTTTGGGCATTTGGAGTGGAAGACGGAGGACGATTGGGTGAACAGATGTACTGTACCATGATGGAGGTGGGAGGAACGAGGCCCAGAGGGAGACACAAAAAGACGTGGATAAAGGTGGTGATGGCTGATATGAAAAGAATGGGTCTCACCCCCGAGGATGCCCAGGATCGACATAGGTGGAGGATGGGGATTTGGGGGGGCAACCTGCCAACCCAGGTAAGCCTAGACAACGGCCTTTTAAGCCGGTTGTGTTCTCTCTAGAAAATAAAAGAATGTGCCCCATTTCCTGTGTGCGATTCTGTGTATTTTTACTTGTTTCTTTGAAAAATGTGTGCAATGCTATGTGTTATGTGTAGATATTTTTTCGTTGGTTGATTTATTATTACATTTGTTTTTAATATTTGTATTTATTTAAAATTATTTTCGTCAATTTCCATGTTTGTTGTGTCGCAGGAATCCCGTAAAGAGCTTGCAAGCCCACTGTGTATTTTTCTGCTGTAATAGTAAACATCTATCTATCTCAGGATTCCAATATCATACAGTTCTGTACAGCATCTTGAGATGTCGCCACATTTATATGCTATATAAATCCAGGTTTTACTAGATATAGGATGTGCCTAACAAGGCCTATTGAATCATGGACTTTCAAAGCAGTTCTGTAATGTAATCTTCTGGGCCGGCTCTACAACTGTGGTACACTGCTCACTATATGAATGCCAAATGTATTTTTTTTTATATCATGACACAATGCCAATAGGAAACATTGAAATAGGGAAAAATAAGCAACGACAATATTGCACACATTCAAGTGGAGGCCCTTTGACAATTCCTGAGCTCATTTCCAGCTACGCAACATGAAACCAAGCGCAATTCTCATCGCACACAAAAAAACGGTGGTCTGTTAAATTAACATCTGCATAAAAGGATAAACGTCGTCAATATTCAGATGTAGGCAGTGCGGATATTGAATATAACATTAAAATCAAATTAAGTTGAAATTGAGTGGTTGAGTGTGTGGGTGGGCTGCATGCTGCCTGTGTGTTAAGTAGCTATAGATGAAAGCAGAGCTTTGATTAATTTTTTTAATGAGCTGTAATTTAATTAACAAAATATGGTAATTACATTAACGCAATTTCATCCAGTAAATATTACTGTACATCTAGTATACTCTCCACACCGATTCCCATACCTATATGAACTTGTGTACATTTTAAAACTTGTGGGAGACAGTAGAGCCTTTAAATAAAAAATAATGTTGCTGCCACGATAATGTATCCCTATTACATAAGCTAAGTATATGTATAAATGGATCACCCCATAGAATAGGCAGCAATGACATTAAGACCATTATAACGTTTTCAACTTTAAAAAGGTACCCATAGTTTAAACAGCTAGACCAGAGCTACTAATGCATTGATATTTGCATTGTCCAAAACTGCTTGCCTTTTGGCAACACTTGGCTAAACAAATGAGGCTAGGCTATAAAGAAAGCTGTCTCTGGTATTGGGGCAATCAGTTTTAAGGACAATGCATATATTTCATAGCATTTGTTTGCATGTTTTTCCACAAGCATGTGTGGCTTCTTGCAAACTGGAACCTTTGCAAAAAGGTGTCCATTTGGTGTTTTAAGATCGTAACACCTCTCTCAGTCAGAAAAGGTAAAACCTTGTATATTTCAGAGATGATTTACAAACGGCAACACAACAATGGCGTGACAGCTCTGAAGACAGGCAATGGGAGAAAACAGCTGTGAATCTCAGCAATAAAATATGCCCATGAATGAATGATGACGGATTACCACTGTGCATGTCTAACATCATAAACAGCGGCCGCGTGTTTCCTTAGGGAGGCAGGACAGACCCATGGCCACTGTGCTCTTACGATTGACAGTAGGCGAGACGAAGGATATAGTGGGAGATGTGGTCGTTTTTTCTTGGTTCCAAGTCGTTAATTTCTGCTTGAGAAACGTTATCCTGCACAACACAAACATAATATATTTTTTAAAATACAACAAACTACTGCATCATGTGACTGTGAAACACATTTACTGTTGAATCCATTAACCTGGCTTAATGAATGTTTCAAAGATATTTCTTCCTTTTTCATGCAAATAATTTTTCAATATTCCTTAATGGTACCATGTCAGTAGAGAGATTACAACGTTGTACTCTCCCAGCTAATAATGGAACACCTTAAGGGCAGAGAATGGTCCAAGGTGATTAAAGTGACCAGGCCACTGATTACAAAAGCCGCATTTCCTTGCAGCGGTAGTGCTGAGTACTCACTCTGTATGGAAAATGTGACTTCTTCAGCTCCTCCTCCAGCTTCCTGTCATAGTTGTCAGTGCCCCTCACGAAGAGAACTCCGATCCGCTCCACTGCCTTGAGAACTAAAACATCCACACATTGGCCAGGGCAATGCATGAATTCACGATTCGTTGCACACCAGATGATGAAACAGTAATTATGACAATACTGCAACTGAAAAACCTTCACCTGAAACACACTTTTCTGCGTCCTGCTTTGGTAGTTTATAATGGAACATATGTTACACAGAAGTTTGACATTCCAGTGCATGTAGGGTCGATATTAGCATTGAAATAAATCTAGAGTGGGAAAAAGCGAGATTCTGTACGGTGGTTGTATTTAAAACCGTGGTGGCTGCGGGTTGCAAATGCACGCTACTGGAGATAGTGTGCAAGCACAGGTAAAACACTAAGGATAGGTGAGCCTAACGCATAGCGTACATTATGGAGGGGGGGTTAGTTTAGTATGGTAGAAGTATTGAGGTTAGATTTCGTGTTCCATTTAGAGGCTGAAAGTGATTAATTCCCACCGCAATGTTTAACTGTTTTACCTACTTTGTATGTTTTATTTATTTGGTCAATTACCTTGTGCAATGCTGTGTTGATGTTTACTTTCTGTGTTTGTGGTTCGTTGTGTTAACTTGTGAATTTTATACTTTATTTATTTTTTGTCAATTCGCGTATTTGTTGTGTCGGAGGAATCCCGCAAAGAGCTTGCACGCTCACTGGGTATTTCTGCTGGTAAAATACACATCTATCTATTGAAGCGTGTGGCTCAATGCAACTCAGAGGTGCAGCTGTCCCATCTAGTGGGAGCTTCTGGTACTGATAGAGACGTAATACACGATGACCATGGCCAATGTTCTACAATCTACAGGGATTGTGGTGGTTGGTGGTGATGTTGATGATGGTGGTGGTGGTGATGTTGATGATGTTGGTGGTGATGTTGATGGTGGTGAAGCTCCTCACGCCGCAGCCTCTGCACAGCGAGGGTCTCGAATTCGACGAGGGAGACAGATCCGAGGGGCGGCCGGGAGTACAGCTGCAGGACGTGAGGAAAAGTCTCCTTCTCGTCGCTCTGCTTCTTCGAGCTGGACGACAGCAGCATGGCGCAACCGTACCCCGAACGGCTGCCGACAAAACACCACATTCACTTTCATTCCCGCCAGAGACGCGGCGCAAGGCAGGGCTGTAACCCAGGATCGGAAGGCCTGTCCATCGCACAGGGCGCAATTTAGTCAGCAGGCTGATTAACGTAGGCAGGAGCAGCGTGCATTTGGACTGTGGGAGGAAACCGGAGTACCCGGCGAAAACCCACGCGGACACGAGGAGAACATGCAAACGCGCAAACGCAACGCAGATCGGCACCCGAGCTGGGAAGCAAATCTAGGGCTTCTGTGAGGCGGCAGCGCTACCCACTGCGCCACCGTGCTGTCCTGAGACACAATCACTAATCAACAACAAAGCGGAGGCGACCCATCTCTTGCAAGTTACATTCATTTCCTCACGAATAACGTCAGTCACAAACGCGCCGCTGACAAACCTTGCAGTGTGCGACGAGTGAAACGTATAGCCCGGGTGCGTTCTCGTGGCTGTAGTTTGAAATTGTGAGGTAATTACCGTCAATATCTGCCGTGTAAAGTTGCTATATTATGGGTACCGCTGTCGGTGATGATGGCGACGGCGAGACGGGAACTTCCCGCCAAATCTGTCAGCTCGCCGGACGTCCGCGACGTCATTTCCTGGGGCAAAGGCCGCGTTGAAAAGGCGTTTACACACACCAAGTACTGTAATGGGTTTTTTTTAGGTCGAGTCATTTTGGTCCTGTGGAATACTGTGTTATTGATGACTTTGGTTCGTGATCATGTTTTACTGGCGGAGTGTCTGCTCTACGGGTGATCTTGTTCAAAGCGTTCTTCTGACACCAGGGAAAAGGTGGAAGAGTGGCTCAGAGGGTTGATGTTAGAAGTGCAAACGTGGGAATTTAAAGCTGAGATAGGTGTTAACGTTTCAAGAGAGTAATAAGTGGGCAGTATTGCTAAAACAAGACATAAAAGCCTCGGTGTTATGCGGATAAAACTTGTGCTTATGAAAGATTGGAATCCTCAGTGCGGACATACATACCACACAGAAGCATATCGACGGGTGCACAACACTTACATTTTTCAGATGACCTAAACCCATAAACAGAGCTTTATTATGGACACAGAAACAAGTGCATGTTTTTCGTCAGCCGAGTGTCGTTCCACTGAAACACACGGCCAGTTGCAAGACTGAGAGGACCGTCGTAGTTTTTTTTTTTGCGATTCTTCGAAGCACGATGGTCAGCCTCTGGACATCGTTGTCTTTCAGCTCGGCCTCGAAGTGTTTGGTAGAATTCGCAGGCAATACCAAGTATTACCTGACAGGGATCGCGACGTGAACGCTTCTACCTTGACCCCCACCGTCGTAGTAATAATACTGTAGTGAATTATTGATGCACACCGTGACAAAAACAGATTTATGTCCGTTGAAGATTTTGAAATGCTCATGAAAAAGTAATTGACCTCCCATCTCATAACAGGACCCTCTTTTCCTTTTTAATATGCTTTATTAATGTTCAGCGAAGGGGAAAGGGGGTGGTTACAACTCGTTTCAGGGAAGATTGGGGGGGAAAGGGAGGCGGATGGAGAAGGGGGACAGGAAAAAATGACATCCCACGCCAAGTCCGCCCACAGTCCCGACCACCAAGGATGGGAAAATAACATCAAAATCCACGCCCCCCCCCGCACCCCATCACTGAACCACCTGGTGGGTGAACAACTGCCCCCCACTTCCCCAACCCTCCCCTCTATGAAGAGCATTCTATTATATATTGACAGATAGATTTGGTGCCCCGGGTGGCAAGGAACAGGCCTGGAGGTGGGGACCTGACGGACCCCCCTCAATAGACCTGTAGCCCGCACTCCGAAGTTAGGAGTAGGGGGAACTTGCCGGGGGAGTGCATTAGATTTTGCTTTATCAGGGATGTGATCGAGTTAAATCCCCATTGCAATATTTCTCTGAATCTCTTCAATTATACCTTACATTTTAAACATCCCCTCCACCTTGGGCATCATCGCTCCTAACTTCATCTAGCGTTTAGAATCTGATTATTTATAGAACACCATCCCTACCACATGCACCATGCACTCAACAACCACCCTGAAAGAACTGCCCTGAAGAGCAACCCGCACACTTTGGGCCATGAAAAGCTACATCAATTTTACAAAAGTATCAGCAAACACACGTCAGTGTACTTGGGTTAGGCCACAACATGAGCAATCTTTAGTCGGCAACAATCGTCAGCGAGTCAATGAATAAATGTCAAGGGGCAACAGACGGCGAGTCTTTTTCAGAGTACACGAGTGAGCGCCTGTCTGTGTGTACCAACAGCGATCCAAGCGCATCGACATGGCTACGGCGATCGGAGATCGACCTGGCCCGGCCTCAACCAGCACGGCCGTTGCACCCGGGCACCACTCGGCGGTGTCAGGCGAAGACAGCGCGGCATCAGTGAAGGTTGAGCCCGGTAAGAAGCGGTGTGCGTAGATGGTGGCCTAGTGTATCGTCGTGGCAGCAGCCGAGGATGACGGTCCCCCGGCGACGACCGAGCACCGCGGTGGCCAGAAGACGCTGATGGCAGGCGGTGCTCCGTCTCAGCTTGTTGCGTCGGTACGGCACCGCTTGGCGACGATAGCCGACGGGGAGAGATGGCGAACGGAGCGCGGAGAGGCGGCGACCCGAGACACCTCGGCATCGGTGAAGGCGACTCCACAGAAGAGGCGGCGGCAGATCAGCGCGGCACTGCAGCGACGACGCCATCACTCCAGGGAAGTGTCAGGCTGCTCCCGCATTGACGGCAGCCCAGGTCACCACCGTGCCGCAGCAGAAGTTGTAAAATTGTCAAGCACCGCACGGTAAGTATTATTATAAAACTCACAGGAAGACGTAGGGGGGGTGAGTGCAAATAAAAAAAAAAGAAATAGGATGGTCATGTAAAAAAAAGTCAAGCATTAACTGGGGTGCGAATGGAGTGGGAAGGAGATGGAGCTCCCCCCCCCAATGGCGCCACCGGAAGGCCTACCTTATACTTTTACATATTGTTTATGTTGATTAATTCGTACCATTGTACTGATGTAGAGTGTCACAGCTCAATGCATGATGGTTGCTTTTCAAAGCTGTTCTTTCAGGATACCTGTGGCGATACGGCTATCCCTTACATTTGTTGCATCGCAGGAATCTCGCTTCCAGAGCTTGCAAGCTCGCTGGGTATTCTCTGCCGAATTAATAAACATCTATCTACCTATCTTTACCACTGTCCAGCTGTGAGTGGACGAGATGAACTGGGGCTTGTCTAGCGGCTCCCTGAGGCGAACTTCCACCTCGAGTTTCCCTCCAGTGGGTTTACGCCCTTCTAGGAGCTCCACACTTGCCCTCACTTCACTTTTCGTCTCAAGTTTCTCGATCTGCAACTGGGCCGAGGCGACCAGATCAGACTTCAGCATCCGTTTGTGGTAGAGATCCAGACGGATTCCTTTCTTCGAGACGAGACGTCGGAACGTCCGGTTTGCGCGAACGATGTTGAGACGGAACCTAGCGTTGTACTCGGGGTTACACGAACTCTTCACCGTGTGAGTTTTGTCACTTTGCGGCTGATCGGAGCTTGGGAAGGGAAACTCAAACTTGACATAGGAATTGAGATCACTCTGTGAGTAGCCAGAGGGAGC
This sequence comes from Geotria australis, assembly GCA_036362915.1. Classification (NCBI taxonomy): domain Eukaryota; kingdom Metazoa; phylum Chordata; class Hyperoartia; order Petromyzontiformes; family Geotriidae; genus Geotria; species Geotria australis. The sequence continues at coordinate 4,642,327 of JAZEWU010000030.1, read as the reverse complement.
GGGCAGGTTTACCCCTTTCACGATGATCAGCTCCATTTCGGACGCAGAGATGTGTTCATTTATCCGCACGGACAGCAGTGTACGCTCCTCCTGCCGCGTGACGGGAGGGGGGAGTCCAGCGCCGTGAGCCTGACGCAGGTACTCCAGCTGCGCCCGGACCTCGTCCTCCATCTTCTCGTACTTCATCGTCTCCGCGACGTTCCCCAGGACGGTGAACTGCTGACCGATTTTCTGGCACAAGCGATGCTGCCGCCTCAGTGTGTCCAACAGCTCGCTGTACACCGCGTGATGTTTCTGCGAGTCTCGAGCTTCCTGCCGAGACACGAACTCGAAGTCCGTGTCCAGCAGAGGCGGCAGCGGCGGGAGCGTGGCGATGTTGACGGGGAGCCCCCCACGGCTGTGCTGCAGCAGGCCTTCGACCCCCTTGCGCTGCCGAAGAAGATACTTGGCTCCCTCCAGGTCTCCGCGAGACTTGCAGCGAATCGCTGCCTGCTGGAGGAGCTGACGGCGTCTCTCTAGCAGCCTCTCCTGCTGGGACGCAGCTGTGGTCGTGGTAGCGGGTGATTTCATGGCAGGCTGCGAGGGGCCAGGAGCCTCCTTCCCCTGAGCCCTGTGGTCAGGGATTACGGTCGGGGTCACGGTCGGGGTCACGGTCGGGGTCAAGACACGCTTGGCAACCACCGGCTGAGTGTGCGCTCTATCTTCACTCTCCCCTTCCTCCCCCGCCATCTCTCTGTCGGCGTGAGCCAGGGAGCTCATCAGAGACGCCTCTCCTCCCGACCCCAAGACGCCGGGAATCGGAGTGAACGAAGGCAGCGACGGGAGTTCAGCGAAGTTGACGGGTTTTCCGGCTTTCAGAGCTTTGATCGCATCGACGTAGAGTGTGGCGATGCGCTCGTGTCTCCGAGCTTTGGAGGCGTTTCCCTCCGTCTTGGCCTGAGTGGCGATTTGTTTATACGCGGACAGTCGTGACTCCAGCGCGGACAGCGGCGTGTCAGTTTGAGCCGGTGGCGCCTTTGCCTCTGGTTCTGGATTCGGAACCTTTGGACTCGGACCGGAAACCGGTCCCGCAGCGGGTGGGGCAGCAGGTTCAGGAGGAGGCAGTTGGGACAGATCCACGGGGTCTCCCCTCATCAGCGCAGAGATCACCGCGTCAAACGACTTGATCTTGCGGACACAGGCCAAAGCTGTCTCCATGTCTCCGCGATTTTTGGCGGTGATGGCGGACGCGGAGAATTCGTTCCGGCGCTGACGCAGATCCAACAGCAGAGCGGCGTTACTCGGCTGTGTTCCTGATGCGGTCGCTGGTTTCGGTCTCTGGACCGGCTTAGGTTCCGATTTCACTGCCGGTTCGACTACCGGTTTTGCTTTTAGTTCTGGTTTTGGCTTCGGTTCCGGTTTGAGTCCCGGTTTGGGTCTTGGCTCCGGTTCGGGTTTAGTTTGGGGTTCGGGTTTAGTTTGGGGTTCGGATTTAGTTTGGGGTTCGGGTTTGGTTTGGGGTTCGGGTTTACTTTCTCGGCATATTCCCATGGCGACTGGGGGCGGCACGTCCTCGGCGGAGACGGAGCGGCCGGAACGCGCCGCTTTCAGCAGATCCTCGCACGTCTTGAGGCCGCGTTCGAAGCGACGGACCTTGGCCTTGTCGCCCGCCGAGCGAGACACAGCCACGGCCTCCGCGTAGACGGAGACACGGGACTCCAGCAGAGACACCGTCGACTGCGCGTCCCGAGACACGGCAGCTGCCGGCGGCGGCGTCTCTTGCTGTTTCGAGACAGACGCGTCCGTGTCGGAGCCCATCACCTCTTGAAGCTCCGCGAGGAGATCTTCGTCGTTCTCCAGGTCGTCTCCGTCCGCGTCCGCCTCGTCCCCGTCATCGTCTCTCATGCAGGCGGCGGCCATGCGAGCGATGTCTTCGAACGGACGCGCGGGAACTTTGTGTTTCTCCGTGGGTTTGGCATCAGATTTCCCGATCAGCGCCGCCAACTCTGCCTCCAGGTCCCCGTCGTCACCATCGTCACCGTCGAGGCCCGGCAGCAGACCCAGCTGCCTCTTCATAGCCTCCGTCTGATCCCGACCCCGACCCTTGTCGGCCCCGCGGCTCTTACCGGCCATGCTCGTTCCTCCCCGGTAGAGGCTTTCAGGAAACAGCGTAGGCTTCACCGGTCTCTACGGGGTCCCGTCTGCGCGTCCGCGGCCGCTGGGATCAATCCCTGATCGCGAGGGATTGTGAGAGGCGGAGGAGGGATGACGGGTAGAGGGGCAGCGCTCCCGGCGAGTCGTGGGGGGCCGAGCGAGTTGTTCTCGATCGTGGGGGGCCGTGGAGAGTCACGAGGCGCTTCAGGTGACACGGAGGTTCAATGAGACGCCTTAGGCCCAGGAAGTGACCCGAAATATTTTTTTATTTTTAAAACGTTTTATTTACGCAAAGACAACAACGGCAAAACTAGCATTACAGTGTTTAGATTGGTAACGAAGCCATAGTTTAGAATAGTAATGTAATGCTAATAATTGTGACGTGGCGTTAATGTTTATATTCTCAAGGCGTAATGTCAGCGTTATGACGTCACAATTGCTGCATTACAAAGTTAAATGTTGATCGATAATTATAATTGAATCATTGATATGTAACAGACGTCGTACCGTAATCATCAATATTAATATCGCGGTTAACAAAACTTGCTTAAAATTGTATTTACAAAGGGTTTCATTGACGATGTGACCATAATATCAATTTATATAGCGCCTTTCACCCGAGGGTCACAAAGCGCTGCACATGGGCCGCGTAGAAGGGCGGCATGTCAACAACGAAAGAAAAAAGAACCAATAAAAACCAAAGCAACATAAAATAAATGATTAAGGCTGCTTCGAATATACTTAATACATAATTAACGTGACTTTCATCGCTATCAGCAATCGTTATCAATATCACAGTTATATGGTTAACGAAGCTGTTAAGGCCACGATAATCGACAATTAACAAAAGCAGAAGTTAAAGTACATCTTGTAAAAATCTAAGTACAATGTATAACCCGTGGCACATATTTAATGCCAGCAAACACTAGAGACCGTCAAACGTGAGACGGACCACAGTTCACAGATCATTGCCACCTTCGTTATAAAATATGCATGAAAGCAACCAAACACTCACGGAAGCCTTCATCCAGCAGTGGAGAGAATATGACCCGACTGAATCATCCCTAATAACGTAACGTTCATTGTTATGCACACTGGGATGCTGCCATTTTAGTCCAATTTGAGGGCGGAATATTTTTTTTGGCATTTTTGTGTGAGCCCTTGATTGTGCCAAATTATCATTACAATGAAGAGCCAAGTCTTTTGTCTCTCGCCCCGGCAGCCAGCAATTAAATGGCTATTAATATAATTACAGCAAGGGAAGGGGCGGTGAGGGAGGTAAAGCGATTTTAAATAAATACCACGTCTACCGCAGTAGCAATGATAATACAAATCAAATGAATCACGGAAATTCAGTGTATGCTATCCCCTGCAGCACGTAATTAACACGAAATGTAGTGATGGAGGTTTTCACGGATCGTTGTTTGAGAATTGCGCTCCATAGCTGTTCTTTCGGGGAGCCGCGTTGAGTGTTCCTTCTCTGTCCATCGTGACGTTTCGCCTCCCAGGTCGCAGGCATCATTTAATGTCGAAGCTATTAATTCGAATAGAGAACGACTCAGAGGCGCGATGAAACCGCAGAGACGCGGGGAGAGGGGAAGGCAGCCACGCGGTTAGCCGGCGCCAACATTTGCCAGACACTGTGTCCTATATATTATGATGTTATCGGCCAATTAAATTAATTCGTATTTTTTCGTTGTGGGAGGAAACTGGAGAAGCCGGAGGTAACCCACCCCGAAACAGGTGGAAACATTGACACGAATAAGCTTTGATGGTTGCTCTTCAGAGCTGTTC
>JAZEWU010000030.1:4601323-4616164 GCA_036362915.1 Geotria australis | reverse complement strand
TGGTCGGAGTGTGTAACGCGCGGTTGTATCGCGAGACGAGAGCCCGGTGATCGATCGCTCGCTGCACTCTCTCCGCTTCCCAGCCTACTCTCCCCCCTCTCTCTCTTCCCGCCAGGCGCGTCGCAGCCGGGGGGTGTCGCGGGTGTTGCGACACCCGCACTTTCACAGAAACATGATTCCATCGCTCCCATTTTTCCCGCAACACCCGCGGCTGCGACGCGCCTGCTCCCCGCCGCCCGTTCTCTCCCCTCTCACCGCTCCCCTCGCTCGCTCTCGAATCGCTCTCTCGCTATGAGGCGCCATCACGTTTCGCGATCGCTCGCGGCCACCGCGAGACAGAGACGCACGCGGGACGACAACGGGCAGAAGCGAGGGAAGCGGACAGCGGCGGAGACGAAAGACGCGGAGAGACAAAGGCGCGTTAGGAATCCCCCGTTTCGGCTCGGCGTTCGAGCCGCGCATTTATTCTTCGCGCAAACAATACCGCCTGGTGCTGCGGTTCCTCGCGATATTGCGTAACGCGGCGAGAGAGCGTGCCTGCCGAATACCGAGAAGCGGGCTTTCCCCGTCTCCACACACGGCAAATATATAATATATATCACGGGAGGAGAAAAAAAAAATCCATCCTTACAAAAAAAATTATATATATATATGAAATACCAATTATGGTGTTGGGCTTCACGCCGAACCGCGCGGTCCTGCCACCAATGACGCATCGCTCGTGTTCCCCGCTAATTCACACGTTGTCTCGAGGCGCTCGGGGAAATCACCTGCGAATCTTGGGGCTCCGCGCTCCGTCTCTCTCTGTCTCTGTCTGCCTGTCGGTTTGGCTTGTCATCGCCGCGGCTCGTACCGACGCGCGCGTGGGATGAGAGACGGGGAATCGCGGGTGGGCGAGCGAGGTGGTGGGGGGGAGGGAGGCCGCGGTGTAACCGTGCGTCACTAGCAGCGGGCTCTGACGTTGGCCACGCGTGCGCGCTACTATCGGATAATCCGAGCGGCGTACGACAGAAAATAACACAGCGCGGCAAAGGAGGATGAGGCGGGGGGGGGTTAGAGGGAGGGGTAACCAGTTACCAAGCCGCGGGGCTTTCCCTTCCCACGCTCGAGACGGGAGTGAGTGTGAGTGGGCGGCGGGGAACACGATGAGTATAAATACGAGTCGAGCTCCTAGTTCGGGCACAGCGACAGACGACGGTGTCTTCCTGCAGAGCTAGCGAGGAGCTGCCGCTTTTCCTAGACAACTCAGCAGCAGCAGCATCAGCGGCATCAGCGACAGAATCCACACAACAGCCGCCGCCGCGTCAGCGTCAGCAGCAGCATCAACAGCGTGCGCTGAGAGCGTCCCGTCGCAGCCATGAATTGCTTCCTGCTCGTCCAGCCGCGGGTGCCGCTGTCTCCCCGCGGGGTGGCCGTGCGGCTGCCGTCCCGCGTCGCGCTCTCGGCCGGCGAGCGTGAGGAGCTGAGCGCCACGGCCGAGCGGCTGCTGAGCCGCACGCTCACGGTCGAGGTGGCCCTGGAGACCCTGCGTAACGCGCAGCAGCAGGAGGCCCTGCGCAAGGCCTCCTCGCTCATCGACGACGTGGCCGCTCGGCTTCGGGACGACCTGGACGGGGCCAGGAGGCGCCTCGCGTCGCTGCACGGCGCCTGCGTTTCGGACGGCGACCCGGTGGGACACCTGGACCGCAAGTTCCAGTCGCTGGTCATCGGCTGCGCGCTCGAAGATCAGAGGAAGCTCAAGAAGAGGTTGGCGACGCTCATCCGCAACGTGGAGAACGCCGACCGAGCCATCAAGCTGCTGGATCATCAGTACCAGAAGACGGCCGTGAGCGGGAACGGGACGATCACCAGGCGGTAAAGAACGTCGGCGTCGTTGAAGAGGCGGATCGACAGAAGACCACCTCGTGACAAATGCTGCGACTCGACGAATCTCCCAGCGCACAAGACGCGCGCCACCTCCTGTCGTCCTCCTCGCAGCCTCAACACCGCGCGAGGCGTCCGGTAGCTCGGTCTCTCTGACCGGGAGTTTAACCGAGAGCAGGAGCAAGGCGGGCAGGGAGATCGCGGCTTGGCGAGCGAGGTCCTGAATCGCTGGACGGGGGGGGGACTTAGGAAGATTGAGGTCCCGACTCCTCGGCACGAAACCGATGGAAGTTCACGTCCGGTCTTGGCGCTCCCCCCTCCACCGCTGAGGGCGAATGCAGCCCAGTGTCGGCATTCGGGAGAAGGAGCGAGAGACGCAGAGAGATGCTGACAGGGAAGGATGAAGAGAAGAGAAGAGGCGGTGGCGGCTCGCGTTTCGTTCGCACGCTCAATCAGCCGCTAATTGGGCTTCCGAGTCGCGGCAGCAATGAACCGTCGGTTTATAAACACGTGCCAGGGCGCGCTTCTGTGCGCTTAGCTTAATTAATGATGATAGTGTAATTAGCTCGGGCCGACGAAACGCAACGGCGAAAACTCTAGCCACTTGTGGACGTTAGGCGGGTAAGAAATCCGCTCCGAATATGCAACGACCCGCGCGCGCCTACGCGTGACCGGCACCGGCCGCACATATCGCTGGGCTACAAACCCCGCGTAGCCCGAGTTCGAATCCCGCTCACGGCCAACAGCCAGTGACGATTTTCTGAACCGGTCCTGGGTCTCCTCCCCTAGGTCGACTCAGCCTCAAATGAGTACCTAGTGCGGCGTGTAAACATTGCCACTAGGGAGACAAAGGCGGCCGGGCGTGGTGCTGGTCACCTACCCCCTCTCTGTGTGCCGTGTCGACCTTTATAGGTGCTCGCTGACAGTACTTGCCCCCTACAGTCTGTTAATGCTATACGGGGGATCTTTGTCTTTGTCTTGGCCGCAATATACAATGACTCTCTCGTATCGCATAATAACTACCGTATCGATTAGAGGTAACAACACACACCGTGATCGATACGTGATGCCGTGTGTCTGTGAAGCGCGGAAGTGTGTGTGTGGTTGGTACGTGAGTATTTTACGGGCTGGTCCGAATGTCTTGTGACCCCCCTATTTCGTAGTTTGTCTTTCACGAGCTCGTGACGCTCCTCACTTATAAGCCGTTCTTGAATAGCATATGAACTCCTAACAGATGTGTGAAATAAACATAAAGGTTATTTAAAACTGAAATGAATGAGCAAATGGAAAAAATATATATTTGGGGCTGGGTCAACTAAACGGGGGGGTCACAATACATCTGGACCAGCCTTGACAGGTGTACCACCGGCTTGCGCGGTTGTGTGCTGTGTGGTTTCTCAAATGTGTGTGTGGTTTTCGGGTTGTCCTGCCAAAGTGCGGTTGCGATTGTTGTTCGGATCTTACGTCCGTTTCACCGTTCGGCTCCACGTTTTTGGCAGCTTCCTTCCTCCGAATAAAAATGAACCGATTCCGGTTCGACGTGCTCAATCCGGCAAACCCGCGTTTTACGTTGCCGAAGGCGCCACCAATACGTGCAGCGAAACGTCGGACAACGCGCGGAACGAACACGCGGTTACTTAAGACCTCGGATTTTAAACAACTTGCACACTGGTGGAGCTAGCTTGTTCTACGTGTTCTGTACATTGCGTATTCGGCCGGATGGTGTCGCACGCTGGCCGTTATGAACGGGTTCGTTGCCGGATGTTGTCGTTTGCAAGACGTGTACAAATAAAGACTACACAGTGTTGAGAAGCAACTGTCCGCTTTTGCCTTGTTCAACGGTGTGAAGGGAACCTCGTGTGCGTTTATCTTAGGTGTCGTAAGAAAAGGTTCACTTTAGTCGGAGCTGTCCGCGGTTGAGCTTTCGCAAAACAATATTTCCGTGAAAATCTACATCAGTATAATATTTCCCTCATCCTGGGGTTTCAGTTTTTATTTTGTGACCATTTGAAAGAGCGACCTTGTTTCGACGTCAGAACAACACAGAGCCAGATTTATAAATCATTCATTGTCAGAAACCGCTTGATCCTGCAGAGGGTTGCGGTGAGCCAGAGCATTATCCTGGCAGACACAGGGCACAAGGTAGGGCCCCCGGGTTCGATCCCCGGCTCGGGTGCCTTTCTGTGTGAAGTTTGCATGTTCTTCCCGTGGCCTCGTGGGTTGTCGCCGGGCACTCCGGTTTCCTCCCACATTCCAAAAAAACATGCTGCCGCATAGGTTGATTGGCCTGTTGACTAAATTGCCCCCCGGTACCCTGCGATGGACTGACGTCGCATCCTGTGTACAGCCCTGCCTTGCGCCCTGTGTCTGTCGGGACAGGCTCCGACTCACCCGCGACCCTGTACAGTGTACAGGAATTAAGCGGTTTCTGACAATGGATGGATGACAAATAAATGAATGACATCACTCCATAATAATAATGCTATTATTATTATCATTCATTTTCAGAAACCGCTTAATCCAATACAGGGTCGCGGTGAGCCGGAGCCTATCCCGGCAGACACAGGGCGCAAGGCAGGGGAACACCAAGGATGGGACGCCAGTCCATCGCAAGGCGCCTGGGGAAATTTAGCCAGTACGCCAATTAACCTGGCAGCATGTCTTTGGACGGTGGGAGGAAACCGGAGTGCCCGGCGAAAACCCACGCGGACACGGGGAGAACATGCAAACTCCACACAGAAAGGCACCCCGAGCCGAGATTCGAACCCGGGCCCTTCTTGCTGTGAGGCGGAAGCGCTACCCACTACGCCACCGTGCCGCCCATTATTATTATCTTATGTTTGAAATCTTCAAGCGAGTGACGTCACCCGGTTTCCCGGATGGGGTCACGTGCGTCGCGGAGCGGGAGTCCCTTTGGAATCACGGATTGCAGGGTGAGTGATTTTCCCGCGCGCGGAGTGCGGATAGCCGGAGGAGATCGGAGACCCCTCAATTAACGGGGAGGCAAGTAGCAGCAAGGGCGGTCCTTTAAAATATAACCCGCCTTCTTCCTCCTAGTCCACGTTGGTTTCGCCCGGCCTCGTCGCGCGTCAAGACGGCGGCCACGTGTTGCAAGGTGGCGATTGTAATTGTTGTTGCGGTGTTCGTACATCGACCCCACGCGTGGGTTGTGTTTGGCGTCAACTGTGCTAGTTGTTTGCTATGTTACACGTGGAACGTCGGTCGCATCGTGAGTTCGTACACCGTTGCTCCAATCCAATAAAGTTTACTGCATTTAATTACACCTTCCGACCGCATTGTTTTGATCATGGCCGCCGCTTAGCTTAGGGCCCTGGGGCCTAAATTTGACTGCCTTGCGGTTGTGTGGTCTAGAAATCGGTTGGTGCCTGTGGTAGCATAAAGTGTAATTTTAGTCACGTAATCACACTTCTCATGTAATGTGAGTTACTTGGCAACCCCACTCGTGTGTTGATGCGGTTTTCACGGCTCGCCGTATGAGAATTGCCCTTAATAGCTGCTCTTTCGCAATAGCCTTGTTTAGGGTGCTGATTTTCCGCCATTTCGGGTCCCACGTGGGAAGGCGAAACGTCGCGAAGGAAGAACGCTGGGTATGGCTTTCCCGAAAGAGCAGCTCGTAAGAGCAAGACCACTAATTTTAAATGCTTAGCACACTAAATGTTATTGGCCACAGTGAAAATGAAACTGGAAACTGTTGCTGAGGAAAGGGATGGTTGATCCACTTTCCTCGATTTCCACGCTCACCAGGACAAGCTGTTCTTTTTTGCGATTCTTCGAAGCGCGATGGTTACATTACAGTTTCCTATTTCTTTACACAAGCTGTTTAGACAATGGTTGTCATAGGCAGATGTTTATTAATACGGTAGAAATATATCCAGTGAGCTTGCAAGCTCTTTACGGCATTCCTGCGACACAACAAACATGCACTTTGACGAAAATAAATAAAAATAACAACATTAATACATCAACCAACAAAAAACATGTACACATAGCATTGCACACATTTTTCAAATAAACAAGTAAAAATACGCAGAATTGCACACATTATTTAAATAAACAAGTAAATGCATTGCGATGGTGAATACATCTAAGCATATAGGTAGTGTAATCAACGATGAGGGAATAGTGCAACATTTGGAACATTTCAAACAAATCACAAAATCAAGGTTTGCACAATTGAGCAGAAATTTCAAACTGGTGTCTAAAGTGGTAAACCGATTAAGTGAGATGTGAATTGCTTTCCCAAGCTGTTCTTTCCGGATAATTGCGTCGTACAAGGCCTCTCAGAAGGCCGCGGTCACCCTCTGTGCTGTTAGGAAAGGTAATCTTGGAAACGAAAAGCAATATTGATAGTTGACTTTCAAAGCTGTTGTTTTGGGATAGCCGTGGTCACTGAGCGCTGCTTCTCTCTCCTTCGCGAAGTTTCGCCTCTCACGTTGGAGGCATTATTGAAGTGTATGTAGTGTGCCATCGCCACCAGACACAAGGACTGAACACATTGGGGGGGCAGGGTGGCGCAGTGGTAAACATCTGCACCTCACAGAAATAATGGTCTTGCCCGAGGCGGTTCGATTCCCGCCTTGGGCGCCTTTCTGTGTGGAGTTTGTGTGTTCTCCCCCTGTTCTCCGTGGGGTTTCTCCGAGTTCTCCGATTTCCTCCCACAAATAAAAAAACACGCATTGTAACTAATTGGCCGATAACATCATCCTTCTTCTTTGCGATTCTTCGAAGCACGATGGTCAGCCTCTGGACATCGTTGTCTTTCAGCTTCATAATAGATAACATCATAATATATAGGAAGCAGTGTGTGGCAATATGTTGGCGCCGACAAACCGCCTGGTTGCCTCCTCCACCTCTCTGTGCTTTCCTCGCGCCTCTGAGTCGTTCGCGTGTCAAATTAATACCTTCGACATTGAATGCGTGTGTGCGCGTTATAAATGTAAAATTAATTAATTATTGTTATTATCCACTGGTACTGCCAGACGGTAACATTTGCCCACACCGATTGCGATGGTGGGTTATGACAGAAAGATGGTGATTATTAAAGCAGAAAAATTACCCAGTGAGCTTGCAACACGGCGTTACACTAACATTTCACATTTTGTCATCGTCATAACCGCCTCTACAGACAACACGGACAGCTAATGCGCTCGTGATTTCAACGTTAGTTGTAAACCGTTAACAAGGCAACAAAACAGGTTGAATCATGATCTGAACCTGTTATAATAATCATAGCATTTATAGAGCGCCTTTCACCCGAGGGTCACAAAGCGCTGCACAAGGCTGTGGAGAGAACGGCATGTCAATAACATCAAGACATTAACTGAGAGTCAAGCAATAGCGATAAATTATAGGACATAAAGACAGCAAAAAATATAATGTATCAATTTGTTTTGGGTGGGGGGGTTGAAGATCCATCGCACACCTCGTGTTTAATGCGGCAATCCTCTCTGTTTGTGTCCTCTTGAGAGTGCAGGTCACCAACCGCCTTCATTCAACCGGGGCGCGTCCGTTGCTCAGACGTGCCGTGACTGTCGGCTGCTCCGCGGTTCCCCTTCGCCGTGAGGTCCCCAGCGCCCGCCGGGAGCCATGACCAAGTATCCGAGCCTGCTGCAGAGCGGCGCCGAGCTGGACGTGCTGCTCAACCACGTGGAGACGCCGTCGCACAACCGGCCGCTGATCCTGCGCTTCTGGGGCCGCCTCTCCCGGGAGGACCTCGACGCCGCCTTCCACGCCATGCGCAAGGCCGTCATGATGGCGCCGAGCTGGGAGCCGGTGGGCTTGGCGACGCCGCTCTCCGTCGGCGAGCAGTGCATCGCCTGGTACGGCGCCGACGCCACCTGGCACCGCGCCAACGTGCTGGCGCACGGCGAGTCGCCCCAGCAGCAGGGCCTCGTCCAGACCTACCACCTCTTCTTCATCGACCTGGGCCTGAGGGAGGTCGTACAGGCCGGCCTCATACGTGCGGGGCAGCCCGCGCTATTCCAGATCCCTCCCATGATGCAGTGCTACGCCCTGGCCAACATAGTGCCGTGGAGCAACCGCTGGTCGCAGCAGGTGCTCGACTACCTGAACTCGCTGCGCAACGTGAAGCTGCGCGGCCGCGTCGAGGGCTTCCTGTGCGACCACACCCCCACGCTCAGCCTGGAGCTCGTGACGGCGCAGCTCTGCCAGATGTGCTGGGCGCGCCACGTCGACGCGCAGACCTTCCGCATGATCGTCGAGGCGCCGCGGTCGCGCGAGCCGCCGCCGACGGTCGCCCGCGCGTACCCGCCGGGCGGTTTCGGCGAGCCGCCATGCCGCCCCAACAGCGAGCCGCCTCCCGTCGTTGCGCCCGCGGCGCCGAAACCGCGAGCGGCGGCGGACGAGGGCCGTCACGACCAGTTCCGGTTCCAGAGCCCGCCCATGCAGCTGGGCACCATGCAGAAGGTGCTGGTCTCGCACGTCGTCAGCCCGTACAGCTTCTTCTGCCAGCTGCAGTGTTTCAGGCTTGAGCTGCAGCACCTCGGCCAGCTCATGACGCTGCACTACCTGGAGGGGGACGCGGGCGGCGCTGGGTGCCCGCCGGCGTCCGACAGCCCGTGCGCCGCGCTCGACGCCAAGACCGGGCGGTGGTGCCGCGGGCTCGTCGTGCACAGCACCTTGCTGTCCGAGGCCGTGGTGCAGCTGGTGGACTTCGGCAGGCACGCCTGCGTGCCGTCGATGCACCTGCGGCCCCTGGCACCCGAGTTCTTACACCTGCCCGTGCAGGCGTTCCGGTGCGCGATGGTGGGGGCGCATACGACGCCCGGTGAGGGCGTCCGCGTCTGGTCCGCCGACGAAGTGGCGCTGCTCGTGTCGATGCTGCGCGACGGCGTCTTCGTGGCGCAGCTCGTGTCCTACAACAGCCTGGAGAGGCTCTACCACGTGGTGCTCGTGGATCAGTTCGGCGTGTCCGTGTTCCACAAGTTTATCGAAATGTCGGCGACGCTCCTGCCGGGTGCGGCGGCGAGCGTCGGCCGCGGCGGAGCCGGGCCGCCGCCCGCCTTGCCGCCAACCGCCCTCGTGCCGCCTCCTCCCTCGCCGGTGCCGCCGCCGCCGCCGCCGCCGCCGCGCGCTCCCGAGGGCGCCGACGCGGGGCGTCCCGTCCCCGCCACGCCAGATTTCTGCCTGCGGCAAGTGACGATCGCGCGTGTGGAGCACGTCGTGAGCCCGGACGAGTTCTGGGTGTGCTCGGTGGCCAAGGACGAGGACCTGCGTCGGCTCATGGCGCAGATGCAGGAGCACTTCGGCCACGCGGGAGCGCACGACGGGCTGCCGTGCAAGCCGCTCGTCGGCACGGCCTGCTGCGCGAAGTAATAACAATAATTTACATTTATAACGCGTGCATATTCATTCAATGTCGAAGATATTCATTCGACGAGAGAAGGGCTCCTGATGCACTAAGGGTGCCGTGAACCAAAACAGTTTGGGAACCACTGATCTAACACCTTAAATAAATGTGATTATCGTTCACCAGAGGGCAGCAAAGAAACAGGTGGACGTTCATTCATGTTTGATGTTTGTGTACTGATGTAGGTTTTCACGGCTCGATCTCTGAGAATCGCTCGCCATGGCCGTTTTTTCGGGATAGCCGTGTGGAGTGTTCCTGCCTGCATCTGCTGCTTTGTGTAAACCCGTGTGCTATGGATACGTAACGCAACTTCTCTCAGCTTAACGAGCCAGCAAACTGATGACGCCTCCAACGTGGGAGGCGAAATGTCGCGAAGGAGAGCAAGAACACTCGACACGGCTATCGCGAAAGAACAGCAATCGAGAGCGATTATGTTTACGGTTGTGTTTTTGATGTTTGTAGGTTCTCATTGCTGCTGCTGCTTCTGTGCCGTCAGGTTCTCGGACAACATTTACTACCGGGCCGTGGTGACGGACGTGATCTCCCGAACCAGAGTGCAGGTTCATTACGTCGATTACGGCAACTCGGATATAGTCGACCCGATAGACGTCAATGCCCTGCCGCCTCAATTTCTGGTGCGTTTCGATGAGAGCGGAGCTTGCACGCGGCCACGCGCCTGTCTTGCAAATCCACCCCGGGGATCCCGCGGCACGGCCAAACTCGAGCTGGCTCGAGCTGCCGCGAATTAACTCACAGCTAGAGTTGTATAATGGTAATTTAGAATTTAAAATGCCCATTTTTTTATTTAACTCTAAAACTCTGTCCCAAAAATGTACGTGGTTTGCCATCTGTTGAGGCACTGTTGGGTGACGGTCTACCCGTTCCGTGTTGATTATGGGGTTAAACCACATTTGACCGCACTTGTCACTGAGGTTTGGTGAAGGGTGGGTTGGGTGGTGGGGGGGTTCCCCAACACTGGCCCGGATACCGTTTGCATCGATGATTGCCGTGGCATTGAATCAAAAGTAGGTGGCTGGGCCCCGTACAGGAAGATGAGATAATAACAAACAAAACAGATAAGCAGAGGACGTGTCATCTCTCGACATAAAAATATAAAAAAAGATTTCTTACGTAACATGTCGGCTGCACGGCCTCTTGGGAGCGCATGACTTCAGCAGCATACGTTAAATAACGCTTACTCTGGAACCATATATTGGTCTCGTCAGCGGAGTGACGCGCGATTGAATCTACACTGCCGAAATTGATTCGCGACCAGATGGCCGTGCAGCTGACTGGTTGCGTGATAAATACTTGAAACGATTACGGGTAGAGCTGGACACGTGAAAGGGACATCTGCGTATTCTGTTATATTCTCCACGACAACACTAATGAATATTTCGAGTTATTGTTGAGTAGATGAAATAGTCTGACCTGGGTCAAATGTGATATACATAGCTTGCTAACGATTCAAATGTTCCCTGTTTCCTTCTGGCCAGAATGCCTCCTTACTCAACCGCAGGAAAGAAATGAGCGAATTTCAGTAACTTGACAGAGTTTGTCTTATATAAAATGGGTTTGCAGTGTCTTGCTCAAGGGCGAAGGCATTACTCCAACGTATATTAAACTGTCAGCGTCTCATCACAAGTTTCCCTAAGACCGTATCTAAAACTCCAGATTACATTTGTCTTGCGCTGCGAGGCGCAACCTAATAAAAGCTGCCATCGTTCCTGATATCAGATTTTGTTAACCATCTTGGGATCGCTAAAACTCTTGACGAAAAGCCTTATTAACGATTGCCCACTACGGTGGATCGTGTGGGTGTTTTATCTCTGTCCGTCGGTCCACGACACTTTTACATAATAATCGTAAATGCTATTTACAACGCTCACATATTCAGTGTCGAAGGTGCAAGGAAATCGCACGGAGGCAGCCAGGCGGTTTACCGGTGCCAAAATATTGCTACACACTGCTTCCTATATATTATGATGTTATCGGCCAATTAATTGATTTGTGTTTTATTTTAAGTTGTGATAGGAAACCGGAGAACCCGAAGGAAACCCACGCACCCGAGGCGGGAATCGAACCGCCTCCGGCCAGACCGTTCTTTCTGTGAGGCGCATATGTTACCGCTACGCCATCCTGCTGCCCACAACTGTATATTAGTAAAGAGTCGTGTTTCCATTAGGGATTTATGCATCGCTAAACTGGCCAAATCGATCGAAAGGCTCGCCCAATACTTGAATGAAATCGAAGCTATAATTCCGAGCCCTCTCGAAGCAGAATTGGCGACGCCACGTGCCGTGCGCACGCATCGAGGCCCCCCCCACGACGTCAGCACGTGCGTCGTAACCTCGCCTCGCGGCCCGGAGCGTCGCTCAGCTGTCGATAATTTAAACACCTCAGGCCGGGGACCCACGCGCTTTTACCATTGTCCGCATCCCTCCCGGCGCAGGATCTCCCGGCTTTCGCGGTGCGCTGCCGCCTGGCGGGTGTGGTGCCGCCGTACGCGCACCCCCGGGGCGCCGCCGACACGGCGAGCGGCCGCTGGAGCTCCGTGGCGACCTCGTTCTTCGAGTCGGAGGTGCGCGACAAGCAGATGATGATGTTTTCCCGGAGCAAGTCTGCCGATGGAGACTACGAGGTGGACCTCTACAACATCGGGCAGTCGGAGGCCTCCAGCGTGGCCAAGGAGCTGATCCGAGCCGGGCTGGCGGCGGCCTCGCCGGGCCGCGCCGACGCGCCGGAGCGTCGCCGCGCCGAAGCCTCCGATTCGACGGCGGTGGCGGTGTCGACGCCGGCGCCAGCTGGGCCCGACGCCGCGCCTCAGCCGGAGCCGGCGCGGGAGGTGCCAGTCGCGATGTGGGCCGCGGAGATGCCCGCGGAGATGCCCGCGGAGATGCCCGCGGAGATGCCCGCGGAGATGTCCGCGGAGATGCCCGCGGAGATGCCCGCGGAGATGCCCGCGGAGATGCCCGCGGAGATGCCGGAAGCCTTGATGTTCGTCGTCGGGGAGGCGATGGACGTTGTCGTCACCTCCGTCACGTCGCCCTGGGACTTCTGGTGCCGGCTGAAGTCGGCCGATAAGGACGTCGCCCTCCTTCACGCCGAGATGAACGAGCACTACCAGCTCCGGGAAGAGACGCCGCGGCTCCTGGAGGTCGGCGCGTACGCCGCCTACTACGCCGCGGAAGACCAGTGGTACCGCGTCTACCTGGTCGAGGTCGCCGAGGTCGCCGGGCCCGAGGGCTGTCACGGCCGCGCCTCGGTCCTGATGATGGACGAGGGCAGGGAGGTGCAGGTCAGCACCCGGGATGTGCGCGCCATCGCGCCGCAGTTCCTGAAGCTCAAGGCGCAGGCATTCAGGTGCAGCCTGTACGGCTGCGAGGAGGCGAGCGGGGAGCGGGGCGACAAGGCGGCGGAGACGCTGGCGCGCTTCGCGGAGAAGGCCTTCGCCTGCGGCCTCTGCTGTACCGTCTACTCGGTCGTCATGCGCCGCCACAGGGGCCTCTTCAACCTCGTGGACCTGCGCACGCCGTTCGAGGGCGCGAGCGAGCTGCTAATCTACAGGGGCCTGGCCCGGCGGGCAGAGCCGCCGGGACGTCTGTCCGAGAGCGACCGCCCGCTGGCCTACACCTACTCGACGCACGGCCTGAAGGTCGGCATGGAGGAGATGGTGATTGTCACGCACGCCGACGGCCCCGACGCGTTCTGGTGCCAGCTGGCGCGCAACTTCGACTCGTTCCAGCTCTTCATGGTGGAACTGCAAAAGCACTGCGGCCTCGTCCACGGCAGGCAGACGTAGGTGGCGCGCGGATCGCGGAGGGGTGGCGGCACGACGCCAGCATCCGAGTCTCCTCGCGGGGAGAACGAGGTCCTGCCCGAGGCGGTTGGAACGCCGCTTTGGGCACTTTTCTGTGTGGAGATTGTGTGTTCGCACCCCTGTTCTGTGTAGGTTTCGTCCGGGTTCTCCTGTTTCCTCCCACAACTA
This sequence comes from Geotria australis, assembly GCA_036362915.1. Classification (NCBI taxonomy): domain Eukaryota; kingdom Metazoa; phylum Chordata; class Hyperoartia; order Petromyzontiformes; family Geotriidae; genus Geotria; species Geotria australis. Next base: position 4,602,923 of record JAZEWU010000030.1, on the reverse strand, counting down.
TAATACACTATTAAATGGCCGATAACAAGTATTAATTGGCCAATAACATGATGTATAGGATGTGGTGTCTGGCCCTTGCTGGCACCGGCTAACCGCGTGACTGCCTCTGAGTCGTTCTCTCTTCAAGCAAATACCTTTGACATTGAACGAATACAGTTCCACGCGTTATAAATCGTAATAGTAAATTATATCGCAAGGGGGCATCTTACACAGAGCATTGCTGGGGATGATGTCAAAGCCCTGAGCCACCCGGCCACTCTCGAGGTATTTTGCTTGTGGGATGTAACCAGAGTACAGTAAACTCTTACCCTTTGCGGGCGAAAATCGCGAATATAATTTTTACATTTCGCTAGATGCGCTAGCACTTGCAATCGCTTTTCTGTTAGGGGCCATATTAGGGGCGACATGACGGCCATACGTACGATCGAGTATGCGACGCAAATAATGTCCGAACAAAGACTAAAGGGACACGGCTGGAGGTAGGTGCGTGACGCGGAGCGATGCTGGACGCAACTCACAGCAAAACCGCTGAAATTTAATGAGCGAACGTTCAGGGTTTACTGTACCTCGAACAACCCGACACTTCTCAGGGTATAACGCACAAAGGTCCGCACAGATGGGCTCTCGTACAAACGTGCTGTCTATCTCCTTGCTGCCTTGCAACCACGCGGATTTGGGAGTTTCACACGCGTTGGTGATACATCTCCAAAGGCTCAGCTCAAAGGCATGTGCCACCATGCCTGACTTATAATGGTTTAATACTCCTGTCTGCTGTCTCAGCTGAGAAGGTCACAGGAAGCGGTATTCGCTCTCATTAGTCTCATTAAGTTGTCAGAGGTGGAATTGTGTTGAATATGAGTTTGTTGGGAGAGTTGCTCTTTCCTTTACCGCTCTGTTGTCTGGATCTCTTCCCAGCCGTCCGAGCTGTCGGCTCCCTGCCCTGGTTTAAATAACAAGAATACGATTTATAACGCGCTTCGAAAATTCCACGCATGGTCATGGACGAGACACGCATATGGAGGCACGAGGAAACCGCAGTCAGCTGGTGCCAAGCTACCGGACGCTACTTCCTATTTATTAAGATGTTATTGGCCAATTCTTTAATAATTTTAACACGAAGGCTTTCGTGACCAATGTTATCCATAGTCTTGCTCTTTTTATGAGTTAGGTCACGTAAAAAGGTATAAGTGTCGTAAAGCCGTCTCCACCCGACAAACATTTACAATGTTGTGGGCTTGCTCTTCAACACACCGGTGTGCTGAAGTAGTAACGAATTGGCTTGTTTTTGTTCACGTGACAACCATTTACTGATTGGCTGTGTCGGGTGGAGGCGGCTTTGCTTATACATTTTTACGTCACCTAACTCGTAAAAAGAGCTAGACTATGGATAATTAATGAGTGGTTTTTACTTGTGGGAGGAAACTAGAGAACCTGGACGAAACCCACGCAAAACGGGGGGGAGAACACACAAACTCCACAGAGAGGCTCCCGAGGTGGGAATCGAACTGCATCAGGCAAGGACTTTGTTTCTGTGAGGTGCAGATATTACCACTGCATAGACACCCTGCTGCAGGCTCAAGACCTTCTTCCCCCCCCCCCC
>JAZEWU010000030.1:4570204-4581495 GCA_036362915.1 Geotria australis | reverse complement strand
CAATCTCTCATCGACTTACGACATAACCGACTTACGACAACCCGGGAGTCGAACGACGACCGCTCTAGCTGCGGGACGATAATATCGAATGGCCACGCTGCCGCAAGGCGGCCATATTTGTTATTGTCTGGGTCTCAGTCTGTCTTTGGGTGTCTAGCAGCTGGTTGTGTTTTGTTTACAAACTGTTATGAAGGTGTTTTCGACAGACGAACAAAACGACTTACGACGGGGTCATCGGTACGCAACCCCGTCGTAAGTCGAGGAGAGACTCTTCTGTACTATACAGTACATTTAAAACGCCACCTTGGGTTTGGCTGATTAAATTTGACATACGGAAATACACTGAACGGAAAGATGTTAAGGAACGTAATGTTTTCGCATATCGAGGGATGGCCGTTTGTCCCCGGGGACCTCCTTGCTGTCAGGCGCCGGCGCTACTCACTGCGCCGCCGTGCCGCCCTGAGCATGATCCATCCATCCATCCATTATCAGAAACCGCTTAATCCTGTACATGGTCGCGGTGAGCCGGAGCCTATCCCGGCAGACAGAAGGCGCAAGGCAGGGCTATACACAGGACGGGACGCCAGTCTATCACAGGGCATGATGTGTGTGTGTATATTATGTACCGAGACAGGGAGCGCAGGATGCCCCCAGGGCAGCCGTCTGCATCACCACTCACTTCCTCTTCACCTATTCCATCCGAGCATGGGAAGCAGGATGTGAGTTTAATGGGGAGAAGGGCTCGGCAGATGCCAGACCGGGGTCGAACTGGGGTAATGTGAGTTTTGAGGTCAGGGGCAAATTAGTCACTACAGGAGTGGTTCTTAACCTGGGGTGCGACATGCCCTTGCTGGGGGTGCGAGGCATACCATGATTTGTATGTATTTATTAATAATAATACAATTTATAACGCGCACAATTATACATGTATTATATTATATATGTATTCATGAATAAGGAGTGCGAGACACCTTTTGAGAAGCAAAGGGTGCAAGCTGCAGTAAAGGTCACCGAGACGCACTGTAGCACCAGAGGCGAGGTTAGATATGTTCACGGGGAGGGAAAGGTAACCCACGCGCTTCAGAGACTGGGCGAGCTGTGGAGCTCTGCTGTGGGGACTCTACCGTGGAGTCGTGCTATGGAGCTCCACGGTGGAGCCCAGCTATAGAGTCGTGCCATGAAACTCCAGCGTGGATCTCTGATAGCGAATCGTGGCGCCGCACCGTGGAGCTCCGCTATAGGGTCGTGCTGTGGAGCTCCACCGTGGAGCTCTGCTATAGAGTCGTGCTGTGAAACTCCACCGTGGAGCTCTGCTATAGAGTGGAGTGACCCATCGTCTTGTCCGTCCGCATTTCAGACCCCCCTCCCCCTTCCCAGCTCCGCTGTCTCACATCTGTCAACGGCCATAAAACCCATCGTAACGTCGGCAGACTTTGCAGTAGCGAGCAGTGGTGACTACGCCGTACCGATGAATCCTAGTAAGGACGAAACCGGGCTACCGTGCTGTCTGTCTACTGTAGTCTGTCAGTCGATCACATTGCCTCAGTTTCACTCGATGGTTACGTGAGACGAGAGAGACCACAATATAGTTGTGCAGGGACTGTTGATGTTTTTTGCATAATGTACAAAAAACCGAGTGATTTTTGGAATGGTTTATTGTGCAGCCCCGTATGTCTGTCCCCAAAAGTGCCCCCACGCCGCCCCTCCCTCACCACCACGACAGTGTCTTGTCAGGAGCCCCACCCAAGGGCCTTATGTCAGTCAAAGATCATTATCATCAGAAAATACCTGACATTAAGGTTGCGTGATCACGAAATATGTCCGATATGAGGATGATGATGACGATGTCAGTACTGCTGACATATCTCCACCCACTCCCTCTCATCCTCCCCCCCCCGACCCCCCTCTCACCCCACCCCCTGTCACCCCCCATCCCCTTTCACACCACCCCCCCGTTCCGGGGCCAGGTACAGAAATAAGTTAAATTACATTAAATCACAAACTAGTCGAGTAAATAGCAGAATGCCCGTCCTACGAGCGGTCTTGTTCCACGCGTGTAACACGTTCTTCTGACGTCTCTTGGTGATGGATTTTTCTGCCGACGTGACTGCTTTGAGCTGGATTTCTTCCTGGATAAAGGCGGACAGGTGGCTTAGGAGGGTTGATGGTGCTAGTGCAGAAGTGAGAATTTAAAGCTGAAATAGTTTTGAAGTCAGATGAGTGATCGGGGAGTGGCAAGTTAAGCTGTGAAATAAGACATAAAAGCCTCGGCGTTGTGCAGCTTCCAGTTGCGCTTATGGAGGATTCGAACTGATGTTTCGCCTCCCACGTTGGACGCATCTTCAGGCCTGATGATCCTTCCAACTTGGGAGGCGAAACGCCGCTCGACACGGCTATCCCGAAAGAACAGCTCTGAAGAGCAACCATACATACATAAAAAAACCACTTGCTCCATTAAATCTAGAATATGTCCTCGAGGTAGCAATGATACATCACTTTGAGGTGTGTTATTTATATACCGGTTACAATGTGACAGATGTAACGCAATTACTTATTTAAATTACGTGGAAATTAGATCATTCGCAACTTTGCCATTGCCCTCAGCCTCCCCTCCCGTCCACTCTCCCGAAATAACCACGAGAGTCGTTGTGGAGAATACAGATCACAAGACTGTCCGTCGCCTGTGATCCAGGTAGACAGGACGAGATGGCACGGGGACAACATAGATAGATAGGTAGATGTTAATTATTACGGCAAAAAAAAACATGGAAACTCTCCACAGAAAGTCATTTGAGCCGGGAATCGAACTCAGGATTGTTCTTGCTGTGAGGCGGCAGCGCTACTCGCCGCGCCACCGTGGCCGCCCATGTACGCTTTTTAAACTGGGATATCTTGCATATCACATTTATTAGAAATGGTCAGGAGGTGCTATTATAGCAATGGGTTCTTCTTGAATCTATCTGCGCGGCGTTTCTAGCGTGGCTCCCTCGCGCGTGTGGCGGGCGGCTGTCTGCTAATTTTCCTGTTTCCTCCCGCAAGTCAATCATTGATGGAGCTTGCGTAAACATTGACAGAACGTTTGTTTTGCTTCGCTTTTATTGTGTTTATTATTATTTTGAAAAGAGACTGTTGATCTCAAATAGGCTGCTAAAGATTATTAACAATATTTATGATAACGCGTGTTTTACCCAGGAAAGGCTCACTGAGTCTCGTGGCTCTTCCACGAGGTTCCTGCCACGTCTTGCAGTAGCAGGTCACGGTTGTTGTGTTTCCAGTTACAGTATGCTTGCCGTGTGTTCAGTACGATTGCTGTGTATACACTATTCCAATTGAGTGATCTTACGGATTTTTAAAAAATCTGTTAAATCTAACGTGGTCACACGATGGCCTACTGCTGCAAATGAAGTCACGGGATCTTTAACGTTCATTGTGAAGGAGGCGACGCATATATATGGTCACGGTTAATACCGCGGTATTAATCAGGACGGCCGCTGGATTCGAACCTAAAAACCTTTGCACAGGCGGCGAACCCACCATCACTGGACCATATATCCTCGCCACGTGTAACTATTCAACGTGCAACTCTTAAAGTTATAACTATTAAGAATGAAGTACAGACTGGTGTCAATCCACTGCAGGGTGATGAAGGCCTTCCGACGCCGTTTCGGTCGTGAGGACGTTTGACCATACTCCACCACGCTGGTAACCGCAGGTTGGGGACGCTAGCTAGGTAGGTGAGGTCGTGTGTAACGGGGCAGGTTCAGTTCAAATATCACCACTGGTGTACTGATGCAGGTTTTCACGGCTCGATGCATGATAGTGTGGCGTACCGTACTCAGCTTCACCCACACACTCGGAGCTCAGAACGCCTGAGGATGCCTCCAACGTGGGAGGCGAAACGTCGCGAAAGAGAGAGAGGGAACCCCCAGTGACACGGCTATCCAGAAAGAACAGCTTCGAAAAGCGCTTTGTGGCCCTCGGGTGGAAGGCTCTCTGTAATTGCTATTGTTATTGTTATGATTTTTCTGCTGTCTTTATGATCTATGTCCTATAATTTATCGCGATTGCTTGACTCAGTTTATCTGTCTTGATGTTACTGACATGCCGTTCTCTCCACAGCCTTGTGTAGCGCTTTGTGACCCTCGGGTGAAATGCGCTCTATAAATGCTATTACTATTATTATCATCGCCACTCATGTCAACCATCGCCGGGAGTGGAACTTGCGTCGCGCCAACGACTGCGCCGCCTCTGATCTCGACATTGTCGCCGTCTCGGCTCATCCACGCCAGGGATCAACGCCCACGCTCGAAGGGACACTAGCGACGATGATGACCGTGATGATGATAATGATGGATGATTGATGGTGACGAAAGCCACTTCCCGAGGTTTCACACGTACATTTTAAATGCTCCACAGGTGCGCGAAATCGTTCGATCTATTTTATTTTGGTTTCCCCCTCGTGTCTGTCTTTCTGTCTTCCTGTCTCTGTGTCCCTATGTATCGCTCTGTCGCTCACCCTCCCTACCTAGTGCAGCGTGTAAACATTGTGACTAGGGTGACAAAGGCGGCCGGGCGTGGTGCTGGTCACCCGCCCCCTCGTGTGCCTTGTCGACCTTCATAGGTGCTCGCTAACGGCACTTGTCCCTACAGTCTGTTCAGGCTATTTTGGGGATCTTTGTCTTTGATGCTATGAGAGTCTGAAATCTTCCTAATCTCGAATGCCCCCCCCGTCGCCCCCCCTCCCCCCCGCGCTCCCCTAACGCAGTGCGTTATCTGCCGCTCCCCTTACACATTCACAAAAGTGACCCCACAGTGTAGCCTTAGCAGCCTGTCGGGACACGTGCTGTTAGCGAGCACCTATGAAGGCCAGCACGGCACATACCTTTCACACACAGACGTGTACACCCACCCCTGCATTCCTACCCGGGGTTAGGGCGTGGGCACTTTTGGCTACCCGGGGTTAGGGCGTGGGTACTTTTGGCTAAATTCACCCTTTTAAATTGTGTCTTATCTCGATAAGGCTATGCTGCGGTTATCCAACCTGGTTTTTAAAAGCCTTGGAAAAAAAGTTTACAATGGCTGCAAACCACTAATGCGTTTCGCCTCCGATGGATGCCGGCTGCCGGCTGCCACCTTTTCACCCACCCGCCACCCTCATACATCGTTGCAGCGCAGGCGTATAGATGCCCCCCCCCCTTCCTCCCTCCAGCCCGTGGGACTTTGGTGCAGTTGGGCCGCCAGCGCATGCGACCACGAGGCCACTGGCGCGGTCGGATATCGGTAAAAATCTGGCTGCAAACAGAGACCATCGGGAGCGCTCCGGGTTTTTCGGCAGCGACCCCGATGAGGGCACAATGACAGGAATGGCCGGAATGTGACCTCGGTCCCGAAAACTTTTTCCGTGATGCAACAAAAACCAAAACAGCTAAGTTACAGTCCCAACCATTTTGTTGTGTGGCTCAACACAACAATGAGGGGCGAACTGTGAGCGTGCGATTGACTGAACTGGAAAAACAGCACCGACCCTGCAGCCCGGGCAGCCTCCCATCCCATATGTAAATGAAGCGAGACGGGAGGTTGTGCGATTTTTTAAGTCGCCCTGGATAGGGCGTCTGCTAAATTCTGGATAATAATATAGGCTGCGGGGCGGCACGGTGGCGTAGTGGGTAGCGCTTCCGCCTCACAGCAAGAAGGTCCCGGGTTCGAATCTCGGCTCGGGGTGCCTTTCTGTGTGGAGTTTGCATGTTCTCCCCGTGTCCGCGTGGGTTTTCGCCGGGCACTCCGGTTTCCTCCCACCGTCCAAAGACATGCTGCCAGGTTAATTGGCGTACTGATTAAATTTCCCCCGGTGCCCTGTGATGGACTGGCGTCCCGTCCTTGGTATAGCCATGCCTTGCGCCCTATGTCTGCCGGGATAGGCTCCGGCTCACCGCGACCCTGTACAGGATTAAGCGGTTTCTGAAAATGAATGAATGAATGAAAATGGATGGAATATAGGCTGCTATGGCCGCTAGCGGTCCTATCCAAGGGTAAACTCGGGCAATTGTAAGGGGTCCCACAGTGAGGAAGGTGTGGGGGGGTGTAGCCGACCGTTTGGCCGAGCCACGTTTGGCATACAGACAAGATCCACAAGAGTTTCTCAATTGATTCATAATGCATACACCAATGCTTGTTTACTGTTTGGTAATCTGTTAAAACAAACATATGAAACGTCAGGTGACAATTTGTAGGCCATTATTGGAACAATCATTGGGAGGATTCAATACTTTTAAACCGTTGGGGGAGGGGGGGGCGCATCATGGGATTTTCCCCGGGGAATTACAATCACTAAGACCGGCCCTGCTCATATGCTGCCACGTCCTATATTACCCGCCTCCACAAACCCACAAATATGAGCGAGAGCTGCTTCTAAGAAACTTTCAAATGACCTCTAGGACAGACAGCAGTGATGTGGTATGTTGAGTGTGGCCACACTTGTAATCACGCACACCGGCATGTGATGGAATGCGTGACGGGGGTGGGTGTGCGCATGTGGGTGGTGGCTCGGTGAGTGGGTGGGTGGGTCGGTGAGTGGGTGGGTGGGTCGGTGAGTGGGTGGGTCGTTAGGTGTGCTTGTTTTAAACTATGTGGGAAGCGTTGGTGTCGTGGTTGGGCACATTTTCTCCACGAACCAAGTTCGATTCTCGTCCACAATCAGTGGTGATTCAGTCGGCCTTGCTTAGTTCCATTGTCGCAGCACGATGTGCGTACGAGCAGAGTACCCGCTCTACGGGCGATTTTGCTCCAAGTGTGCTACACGTTCTTCCGAGGTATCTTGTTGAGTACGTTTTCTGCTGACATGACTGCTTTGACGTCTAAAACTTGACTGTCAAGTTTTAGACGTGCGAACTGTCATTGGGAAGTGAAGCTGAAATAATCCATTAAAACCTTGTTGTTGTGCAAATAGCATTTGCGCTTATGAAGGATTCGAACTCGGTACCCGCGGTGTGGACATATATACATACATGAAAACATTTGCTCCATTCTAAGTGTTGCTGTCAGTGCAAGTGTAAGAGCGCAGGGATGTGTCACTTAATGTTGACAGTGTGGGTGGTAATCAATGAGGAGCGGTGGTGCAGTGGTTAGCGCGCTGCGCTGTCTGAGTTCGATTCCTGCACCCTATCACGGCCAACACCAGTGACTATTATCTGAACCGGTCCTGGGCCTCGCCTAGGTTGACTCAACCTCAAATAAGTACTTGGTGCGGTGTGTATACATCTCCACTTGGGATACAAAGGAGGCCGGGCGTGGTGCCCCCTTTCCCCCGCCCGCTGTGCCGTGCTGGCCTTTATAGGTGCTCGCTAACAGCACTTGACCCTACAGGCTGTTAAGGCCATACGGTGTGTCTTGGTCTTTTGTAGGAGTGGGTGAGCGTAGGGGTGAGTGAGTGCATGGCCACTCCGAGGCATCTGCGATGTATCATCTGCGTTCCTCTTTTACGTTGGCTAAGAAAGCGCACGGGGGCGTTTATACAAAGACAAAGATCCCTCGTATAGCCGTTTAACTGAAGGATCTGTTAGCGAGCATCCATGAAAGCCGGCATGGCCGGTGGGTGACAGAGTATCACGATCCCCGGCGCTGATGTTTGATACACAGCGCACATCCGCTTATACCGTATTCGGCTGAGTCGACCTATAGGAGGTCCGGGACCAGTTCAGACATTCGCCACTGATGTTTGGTCGTGAGCGGGAATCGAACTCTGGTCGCCGGGTTCGTAGCGCTGCACGCTGGCTACAACATTGACGCTCCCCACACGCGCACACACGCACGTACACACAGACACACATACAAGGCACAAGCACCCTCGTACGTTAATCCACACCGCCCGCACGGAGCACTCTGGTTGACATACCTACGATTTGTTTTCTTTTACAGACGAGCGTGAGCGCGTCCAAAAGAAAACGTTCACAAAATGGGTGAACAACCACCTGAAAAAGGTACCCGTCTCCCGCAAAACGTCTCCAACACTCACCACCACCGCCTTTATTCCAATCGATAATCGCTTCGTCAGTTTTGCTACACATCGTTGTATCCCAAATATCGTTGCTCAACTTACTTTATTTTTTCTATATAGATTATATATAAAGCGAGTTTTGTGGGGGAGTGTATGAACCGCCCCGAGCAGGATTGACCTCTCAACCTTCCGATTAGTAGCAAACCTCTTGCCTCTCCACGGTGGTGCAGTGAGTAGCCCCGCGGCACTACAGCAACATTTCCTGGGTTCGATTCCTGGCTCAGGTGCCTTTGCAGTTTTAATGTTCTCTCTGGGTCTGCGGTTAGTTTTTACCAGCTAATCCGATTTCCTCCCACAGTACAAAGACACGCTGTTGCTTAGGTTAATCGGCCTGCTGACCAAATTGCCCCCAATGCCTTGCGATTGACTGGCATCTTAACGAGCTTGCGCCGTGTGTCAGCCGGGATAGACTCCGGCTCACCTCAACCACCCCCACGCATCTCTCTCTTCTCTACCGCTGAGTCACGCGGCGCGGTTAATTATCCACGCTGTGGGAAACTGATCTTTTCAGTAAATCACATGCGTGAAGATTGACGACCCATCTCAGTTGACTGCCGCCTCCTCCCCGGGTTTTGCCGTGGTGGCGGTCGCAGCGTTGGCAGAGATGCCACGGGCAGATTGACGTTGGGTGTGGACGCGTGGCTGGCTTGGCCGGGCCTGTCTCGGGGAGAAACGGGGCCAAACGCACCCCCGCCCAGCTCGGCCAGACGTGACGACAGCGGTGGACGAGACACGTCTCGCAAAGACAGAGAAAAACGCCTCCCGAGTGAAATACAAAACAGAACAGGTGACAGGGAGGCTGTGCAGGGGTAACGTCTGCGCCTCACAGAAAGAATGGTCTTGCCCGAGTAGGTTCGATCCCCACCTTGGGCGCCTTTCTGTGTGGAGTTTGTGTGTTCTCCCCCTGTTCTGCGTGGGTTTCCTCCGGGCTCTCCGGTTTCCTCCCACAACTTAAAAAATACCAATAACATCCTAATATATAGGAAGCAGTGTGTGGCAATATGGCGCCGGCAAATCGCCTGGCTGCCTCCTCCGCCTCTCCGCGCTTTCCTCGCGCCTCTGAGTCCTTCTCTCGTCGAATGAATATCTTCGACATTGAATGAATATGTGCGCGTTATAAATGTAAAATTATTATTAGGTGGCAGGGAGGCTATGCAGGGGTAGTAACGTCTGCGTCTCACAAGAGAGCAGTTTCAGCCCGAGACAGTTTGATTCCCGCTGTAACGATGAACGTCTATCTATCTTACTCACCGTCTACAGGTGAACAGAAAAATCTCCGACCTCTTCGAGGACCTGCGAGATGGACACAACCTCATCTCCCTGGTGGAGGTCCTCTCGGGAGAGACGCTGGTGACCGCGCGCGCGACACACACACGCCAGCGCGCCCGGTTGTCATCCCACTGCGGCGTCGTGGCGCAGGGCTAACACTCGCACCTCACAGCAAGAAGGCCCTGGGTTTGATTCCCGTGACTCGGGCGCCTTCCTCCGTGGAGTTTGTATGTTTCTCCCCCTGTTCTGCGTGGGTTTGCTTTGGGTTTCCGTGTTTGTTCGCATTTGTTAAAAACAAAGCATTCAATGTAACTGCCCGTCGCCCCAAAACATCCAAATGTTGAAAAAAATTACCAGCAAATTACTCGATTTGGATTACACACGGCGGCGACATTGTTTACGGCTGCAAAAGACTTGACAGGACCCTCCTGAAAAAGAGTCTTGAGTCTCAGAGAGATGTTCTTGCATAAGCAAACGTATATAAAATAAAAACAACAGAATTATTTGTAAAGCAGTCGGGGTGTTGAATGAGCCAGCACTCGCTGATTCACGCCAGTTACTCACTCACCGGCAGTCAGTGGCCTCCTTGTAACTCTTCTATCGCTACGGCGACCACAGTTACCGTTAGCGTGGCTGGTGAGTCGTGCACGTACATGTGACCCCACCGTTAACGTGTGACCCTACCGTGTGCGTGACCCCACTATGAACGTGACCCCCACCGTTAACCTCTGACTCTGCTGTCATGTAACCCACAACCCCGTGCGTGACCCCACCGTTAGCGTGAACTCACCGGGCGTGACCCCCGCCTCGCGTGACCCTGGCCACGTGCTTGACCCCACCGTTGCTGAGTGACCTCCCACCACCATCATGCTTGACCCCACCGTCGTGTGACCCCACCATTGTGTGACCCCCCTGTGCTCGAGTGCAGCCACGAGAGAAGGGCAGCATGGCCTTCCACAAGCGCCAGAACGTGCAGTTTGCTCTGGACTTCCTGCACAAGCAAAACGTGAGCGCGGCGCCCACACACACACGCACGCTATAGATTATGTTGACGCTCCGAATGCAGAAGCACAGTAGCAATAATAGTGTAATAACAAAACCAGGGTGAGATTCATGGCTGAATATTGTCTGGGTGACTGATGGGCTGGGGTCGGCACGTGCCTGTCGTAGCCACGGCAATAACGTGCCTCCTCCAGCATCATTCTTAGTCTCCGCTTAATCCTGTACAGTATTAAGGGGGGCCCGGAGACTATCCCGGCAGACACAGGGCGCAAGGCAGGGCTATACTCAGGATTCGACACCAGTTCATCGCGGCCATAATGTACTTTAGTTGAATTATTTAATATGACAGTTTATAACGCATGGGACAATTTTTGTTTGGAGGCACGTAACCTTTTACAATGCTTGCCTTGGTTTACGATTTCCGTTTTGTGCACGTGTGGTTGTCCGACCGCGCACGGGTCAACACTATACGTCTGTAACCGGCTGCAAGGTTCACTTGAGTGTGGCTCAATCTGAGTGTCGTTGAATTTCTTGACCGTGTGTTGCTGCCCAGTGTCTGCAACATTATAGTTTATTTCCTGCTGCCACCATGAAGGTTCTCAGCTGTTCATTCTTGTAAAACAGCTTAAGGCTGAATGTTTAAATCTATCAATAGCGCACAGTATACTGGATGCGGTGTGCTAGGAGCGGAAATATTTTTCAGGTGACCGACCTGGAAATACCTGACCCGGATAAGATTAAGTACTGCATGAAGCATTGGTCATAAATCAGGACACACAGCTGTTTCTCGTTGCCAATAAATCAAGTAGCGGTCAAGAGAATTGCTGTCAAGATCCGCTGTTACGGAATAGCCATGTCGAGCGTTCTTCCTCTCTCCTTTGCGATGCTTCGCCTCCCACGCAGGTTGGCGGCATCATCAGTCAGAAGCCCTTCGGCTAGCCGTGAAAACCTTCATCAATACAGCGAT
>JAZEWU010000030.1:4515922-4548589 GCA_036362915.1 Geotria australis | reverse complement strand
GTCTCTGTAAGTCTTATAGGTCTATGTACCTCTATGGGTCTTGTGTATCTCGCCGAGTCTCCGAGGGGAGATGATGGGGAAAATAGGGGAGAGGTGGTTGGTGTAATGGGGCCTCTTTCTCCCTCAGTCATGTGTCTATGGGTCTCTCTGTGTATCTCTATAAGTCTATGGGTCTCTGTGTATATCTATGAGTCTCCGAGGGGAGATGGTGAGGGAGACATGGTATAATGGAGCCTGTTTCTCCCTCAGTCGTGTGTCTATGGGTCCTCCGTGTCTCTCTGTGTATCTCTATACGTCTATGGGTCTCTGTGTATCTCTATGAGTGCGAGAGGAGATGATGAGGGGGGTGAGAGACCCCTCTCTCACAACCAACCATCTCTCCCCAGAGATGGTTGGTATAATGTGGCCTGTTTCTCCCTCAGTCGGGTGCCGTGTCGACCTTCATAGGTGCTACTCGCTAACAGCAGTTTCCCCTACAGTCTGTTAACGCTATACGGGGGATCTTTATATTTGTCTGTGGGTCTCTGTGTATCTATGAGTCTCCGTGTCTGTGTGTCTGTCGGTCTCTATCTCTGTGAGTCTATGTGTATCTCTATAAGTCGATCTTCTTGGCGAATCTTCGAAGCACGATGGTTAGCTTCTGGACATCTCTGTGAGTCTATGTGTATCTCTATAAGTCGATGACTTATAGAGATACTGTACTAAGTGGCGGTAACGTCACCACGGCACCCGTGCCAGGCCATATGCACCTTGAGGCCACGTGAAGTGTCGAAGGCTCGCCGATAGGACAGACCCAGGTGTCATGGGCTGCCTGACCGAGAGGACTGGCAGATGCACCACCTGAGCACCCTACTGTGCCAACAACTTGCCGTGCTTTGGCCGCTCGGCTCGCTGTTGTGAGCGTCGCTCCTCCGCCCTCCGTTGTTGTTGGAGGGCGATTGCCTCCAACTGCCCAGTAGCGTCTTTCACGAACCTCCTCCACAGAGGTCGATCTTGACACCGCTGGTACCAGTTTTCAGCAAATCCACCCAGCTCCAGGTCCTCCCTGTCGCCCTCCGTGTTTGTCTTTAAAGAAGTGACGACCATCTTAGGGGACGCTGGCAGATTTTTGCCGCTCTTAAGATTGCCAGTTTCACGACCGTTCGGTATATTCGAAGCAGCCTTAATAATTCATTTTTTGTTGTTTTGGTTTTTATTAGTTGTTTTTTTCTTTTGTTGTTGACATGCCGTTCTCTTCGAGGCCCTTGTGCAGCGCTTTGTGACCCTCGGGTGAAAGGCGCTATATAAAATGCTATTATTATTATTAAACACAGACAACACCGGGACCCTCGGGATTCACGTGGGGATCCCCCCTTGCTGCCCGTTTGCGTCCCATGCTGACCGCACACGCCGCTGTTCCCGCAGTGGTTCGAGTCGCGTGACGCGGACGCGCGGTGCCGGGATGACACGGAGCTCCTCACCTTGCACAAGTTCCGCGGGGACGCGGCCTACCGCGCTCGGGACTACGCGGTGGGTAGTGCTGCTCCCTCCCTGCTCCGGCCTCCTCGTTCCCCCCACCCGTCCCCTCTGTTCTCATCCTGTACTCGGGCTCCCCCTGTCCGCTCTGCTTCTACTTCACTGCTCCCCTGCCTGGAGATTAGTGGACGGATTTGACACAGTGCTCGTAAGTGGTAGTTGCAGGATCTGGTGATGTTGTTTATGTGGGTGCTGAAAGTGAGTGTGGGGTCTAGGTGTTGTTCCCAGAATTTTTAGGTGAGCTGAGGGTGCAATGTGAGATCCGGTGATGCAGAGATGTTGGGGGAGCTGAGTGTTGGCGAGGCGCTTGCTAGTGCTGAGGTATATTGTGACTGATTTTTTTTAGGGTTGAGCAGGATTGTTGTGCTGTGGCCAATTCTTTAGTGCTCTTGTGCAGGATTCTAGGTTGCTTGTGTTGTCGGGTGAGGTAAGGGTGGTGTAGTTAGATGTTGCCGGCGTAGGTGTGGTGCTGTATGCCGTGACTGTCGATGAAGGTGGCTGAGTGGTGAAATATAGGCGGTGAAGTCATTCAATTCAACTTTATTGTCACTTGCCATATGTACAGGACATATAGAGGATCGAAATGCCGTTTCTCTCAGACCCCGCATATACATCGACTGGAACACAACAACAAAGGTTTAAAAATACTAGGATAAAAAAAAACAAAATACTAACAATTTTCTTATATTTACAAGTTAAGATAAGCTGGGGGTCGGGGGGGGACAATAACAAGGCACATATCTAGAACAAAAACTATAATTATAACAAATATAGTGCAAATAGAACTAATATAATAATATATATTATTGTTGAAGGTTGGTCTGGCGGAGAGAAAGGAGGCGATAAGGTTGAGTGCAGTCAGGAGCGGTGTCGAGAGGTGAGGGTCTTGGTTGTGGCTTCAATGAGTGCGAGTGTTTCCTGGGCTGTGACCGGGGCAGCAGAGGAAAGTCGAGTCGTTTTCCGGTGGCTTTTTCCTCCTGCTGCCCCGTGTGTTGCTGGTGTATGCTTAGTAGTCTGAGCAGCTCCCAGGTCTCTGGGGGAACCCTGAGGGAACCCTGAGGGCTGCCCCTGTCATGTTATTGCGTAGTCGTGTCGCGGTTGGAATGGTGGAGCCTGGGTTACGGTGTATGCCTGTTAGCATTATGTGGTGGGTAATGCCGTTTGCGATAGTTGTGGGTTGTTTCGTGAGTGGAGTGTGTGTGTGGCTGAGTGAACTGTGTGTGTGAGCGAGCTGGGTGGGGTGCTGCGTATTTGAGTGAGGAGGGATTGGATGCTAGGGCAGCCGGCGCTGGGGATTATCCGCGCTTGTCCCGCCGTTGCTCCAAACTGGTCGGACCATGCCGGTCCCGCGGCCGAGCGAAGGGTGGCTCCGCCGGACGAGCGCCCAGGGGGCCTCACTGGTCTCCGTCCCGCCGCGCCCGCTGGTGACGTCGGCGGTGCTCTGTCGGCATCGCGGCCCGGTGACGTCGGCTGCTGGCGCCTGCCTCTCCACGGAGGTCCGGGCAGTCGCTGAGCCTGCCAAGCAGGAGTGCCGGCCGGGCCTGCGGCCGAGCCTAGGCCCGCTGCCTTGCGGGCAGCGCTGAAAAGGCCACCTGGGTGCCTTACCCAGGTGGCGCTGATCGAGCCGGGTCCCGTGTCCGGGCCAGCGGTCTCCCAGGCAAGGCCGATCAGGCCGGCGAGTGCCGAAAGAGGCGGCCAGGCTGGATGCCGTGCCTGGTAAATTAGGCCTCACCAACGGAGCTGGGGCTTGTGCCGTTTTTAGGCCACTCAGACCTGTGAGGCGGTAGCTGCTGCGAGTGGTCGAGGTGTCGGAGCCGGTGGCAGGGATGGAACTTGATTATTTATGATAGGAGATGTTAAAGCGGGTTAGAAAAAAAAATACCCAGTGAGCTTACGGGATTCCTGCGACCCAACAATGCGGTGATCATCCTGATAATGCAGGGTACGTCTGTCTGGTCTTGTCACGTGTGTTGAGTGGATGGCGGAGGCAGTGTCTGGATGGTGGGGGAGGTGGTGCTAATGCGTGGACCCAGTGAACGTGCAGCGTTGGGTGAACATTAATCCAACGTTGGAGTATGTTGGTGCTGTTGTGCTGCAGGCCGCCCTGGGATGGTATGATGCCTGCCTGTCACTGGTGCCGCTCAGTAACACGGCGGTGCGGCGAGATGCCCTGGAAGCGCGGAGTCGCTGCCTCTCCCGCGTGGGCCGCACAGATGAGGCCTTGAAGACGGCACGCACCCTGGTACAACGTGGCGTAAGCACACATGCGCACACTGCTGATGAGACTTGGAAAGTTGATGGCGGTGGCGATGTTTGGATGATGGGGGGAGGTGGTGCAACGTCTTAGATGCCTGTGAAACGCAGCGCCTTCGAGACAGCGTTGCGCTATGAGAATGGCGCAAACACCGCGTGTTTGTTGCGCCGCAGGAAGCCCGTAAATCGCTTGCAAGCTCACTGCCTATTTCCTGCCGTAATAACAAACGTCTATCACGTGGCCGTGCGACAGGGCACCATCGCCACGAACGTGGACCACGACTGCGTGGCGTACGCGCTGGTGGCGGCAATCCAGCAGCAGGCCGGCCACCTACGGGGCGAGCTCTCGGCCCTGACGCGACTCACGAGCCTGCGCCCGCTGGACGCCTGGCACTGGCGGCGGCTGGCAGCGATCTACCAGCAGCTGGCGCGGAGCGCCCCCAGCAGCGTTCAATGCAACGGGGAGCGGTCGCACGGCGGCGGCGACGGCACCGGAGGCAGTGGGAGCTCACGCAACCGTGACGCGCGCGGACTTGGTGACAACGGTGACCTCTCGGCCGCAAGCGGATGTCAAAGCTGCGCTCATAGCGATTCCCATGGCGCTGGCACCTGTGGGGACGAGTCTGCGAAGCGAACGATTGAAAATGACAAATGTGCAAGGAATGTGCGGACAAACGCTGCAACGGCAGCATTAAGCGATGCGGAATCGACGGAACCGATGAGTGGATCGCGAGCGGTGACGGACAAACCTGAGAGATGGACGCTGTACGCAAGGGCTTGTCTCGTGAGAGCAAGGTAAGAGGGAGGTATTGCATTGTGACTACCTATTCGCAAGCTTTGCATGATAATGCTTACGAGTTACACTGCTGAATGGTATGTTAGAAACAGATGCCAATGTCTGTTTGGAGAGATGCGTGCTTGGATTAGACGACAGACGCACATTGTGTTGACTTCAGAAGGGATTAATGGCTGTTGGTCGAAAATAACGAGAGGAATTTGGCAACCAAAGTGGGGAACGTGCTCAAGAAGAGGTGCTAGGTTGATTGTTACTTTGCAGGACCATGAGACCTGACAATGCCATCGGGTGTCTCTTCATCCAGCAGTGGATAGATCATTGTAGATGTATCGTTCTTCTCGGCCAATGTAGCAACGTCTCAAAATTGTTCCGTCAAACTGTCACTCCCGGTCCGATGAAACAGGTTGCTTCTGCAGCTCGCCAGCACGTCGCAATCGGCCTTCATGCTGGAGAGCAACCTCGAGGCTCAAATGGACATCACTTCCGACTTGGAGAACAGCGGCTTAGGCGAAACGACTCTGAGGTGCATGGCGGAGGTAAGACGTTACACATTACAGCATAAATGCGGTCGCTTTGAGGTCAGCTATTGCTGAAGTGTCCTACAAGGTTGGAGATAGTGTTGCATAGCTTTCCAGAGCGTTTCACTGCATGTGCCGGGAGCTTCTCTAGGAAATTATTTGAAGCACATTGAACAAGACATCAGTAATCATGCTGAACAACAAGATGTAAGATCTTGTAGAATTACTTGATTGGTAGGTTTTTGGTGGCAGGTGAGTAAAACTAAACTTTCTATCTCTTGTTCGTCCTGATTAAGGTGTTGGGGGAAGACCTGGCGACACTGGGCACGACGGGAGACGAAACCGAGGGGGCCAATGAGTCTTGTAGTTATGACGACACTCCCAATTCCATCGACAGATTTGAGAATCGGTGGTTTGGGAGGCTGCACTGTATAGTCCATGATGGCCCCGAGGCCACGCTGAGGACATCTGGTGACTAGTGTGGCTGCTTTCCCAGCAGGCGATATTATTTTACCAGCCTGCAAGCGATCACTGTTGTGCTATTTGGATGAGTTCCTGAAAACCCTGCTCAAAACTCATTAACAAGATGCCTGTAATACATTTTTACATGAGAAGTTTCACGCCGCCTGCCATAGGAACTGTGAAATATGTTGGGTCCTGTGGACTTGTTTCATAATGCATGTAAATAATGCTTGGGTAGTACAGTAGTGTAGTGAGTAGCACTGTGCCTCACAGCAACACGTACCTGGTTCAATTCTCAGCTTGAGTGCCTTTCGGTGTGGCGATTGTGAACGTAAATAATACTGAATATATTTTTTTAATGAAAATGTAACCATGGTTTTTGGCACAAAGTAGGCTTTTTAAGGGTTGTGCTATACAGCTCTGACGGCTTTTTTCACTTTACAATGTATTGTTTGGCCCAAAACGTCCGATGACTTGCTATGATGTGCTGGGAGCTTCTTCAGGAACTAAATTCTTCAGAAAAACACAGAGAGCTCTGGTAATAAGCATTTTTAACTAATACATAGCCCGCTCGTTTAAAATATCAAACTGCAAGATACAAATTATCTCAAAGCAATAGCGATAATCGTTTTAATTAAAATCTCAGGACATTAATAGTAATGAAAACCATTTTAAAATACTTAACATTCGCATTGAACAATGTTATAAATATCTCAACATTTGAAAAGTGCTTTGTTAAGTACAAACAGCAAGTATCCAAGTACTCAGGAGGGTTGCCACGATATTAATTTTAGCGACGTAACGATTATCACCTATCAGTTTTCTATAGCTTTGTAAAAACATTTTCACTTTTATCGTATTGTTTTGTGCTTTGGTGTACGTCCTGTACTAACAAAGATGACACGAAAGATACTGAACTCAAGTTCACTTAACATATACCTGCCACAAATCTTCTAATTATTGCGACTTTATACTATCTAAAACTCACAAGCTGTCCGTGCACAAATTAAGTACTAAAATAATACCACCATCATATACTTTCCATGCTATCAATTAATTCCAGGAAACGTTTAACAGATAATTATTAACCGTCAAATTAATTAATTACAACTCCCTTGAGTTTGTCATATCAGGGGGCTTCGTAAAGCAAGCAACTTGCAATCTGAAGATTGCGAGTTTGAATCCTAGTTGTCGGGGTTAACTTAGCAGAACTTACCTCTGGGGTTGAAACAATGAGTACTGCTGTGGGGAAGATCAACATTGGTTGTCCTATGGGTATATGCACCCATGCAATAGGAATGTGGAATTTCTGCCACTTGCTCGGCTGTAAACAGGAGATGCGGCATTGCCTCTGCTCATTTGAACGTCTAATCATAAATATTGTAACAAAATTAGATAACGAAAAATAAACGATAATCATAAATAAACGATAATCATTATATAATACAAATCTCATTGATGGCACATAGCACGATATAGCAATGACATCGTGGCAACCCCTTGTACATATAGACATTAATGTGCATAAATGTTGGAATGCGTTGCCATGCAGCTTATGTGCATTTTGACATTGGAAACTATCGACATGTCGATATGAAAGAACTTTCGATTTCCAGCATGCTCGCGACAAAAAGCTTATTTTAAGAGTGGCACAACACCTTTCTGTCCAATGAGTGTCTCATCATCTACAGAAACAAGTGCTAGAATCGGTTTAGCACTGGCTTTTGCAAGGCACCTGCCACCTCCCCCAGGCTCCGGTCCGTGTAAACGCCGGCTCACACGAGGACCTCTTTCATCCAGGAGTGTACGAACTGGGCCACCTCCACGCTGGAGTCCAACACAAACGCGTGCCGAATGCCCTTCTCGCAAAGCCGAATGTCGCCAGCCGGGAAGTCCCGCTTCATTTCGTGGTAGTATTCCACGGGGCACCAGTGGTCTGACGTTCCGTAGTAAAATATAAGCTGTTGACGGTAACACGGCACACAACGTGTAGCTTTAATATTTTAACAGCACCGCATTTGCAATGTTTAAGAACATTGGGAGGAGCAGTGGCGCAGTGCACTATGACCCCAGTAAACCAAGTTCTATTCCTGGCCGCGGCTAACAAGTGATAAGGGACAATTGAACTGGAGCTGAGGCCCCCCCCCCCACTTCAATCTGCACTGACCAGCGTAGTGAACTATGGTCACACAACCCTTATAAGCGATATATGGAATTAGGAACCTTCATCTAGCAGTGGATTAATAGTGGCGCAATTTGTAACCTGCTCATTCTCCTCTTGCGCCTATTGGTTTGAAAATGCTTTCGTTCGGCCATTTGGCCTCTTGACTTCCTGTGACCTTGTTCAAGTCCTGCCGCAAGATCTTTCCTTCTACGGCGGCCTACAACCAACTGTCTCTATAATAAGTGTGCCAACTGTTTACATACAGTGCTTTTAGTTAATGTCGCATTTGCACTATGAATACATAGTGACATACAGTAATTGTCTTATCCATGTGATGTGATTTGTTATCCCCATCTTGTAGAGTTACCTTGTTAAGATGCTCCTGAATGGTAACGTTGTCCCTTTCTGTAACCTGGTACATCTCCTGGCTGGCCATGTACATGCTGTTTGCTGAAAATAGGAAATGTACAAATGTTAAAATACCATATAAACTTTACTTACAATAATATACTGTAATATGTCGAGTCGTGCATTTAAGAATCGATTATTTTTGATTCGCAAATATCCATCTACATTAGCTCATGCTCATCTCGAGCCGTTTCCTCGTTGTCTACCTTGGTGACTTTCCAAGCATTATTTTATTGACTCTACTCCCCTCCCCATGGTGTGCCAGTGGTAAAACGTCTTATTGTAAGCAATTAGTTGTACATATAATGACTGCTTAAGCCACTAAAGGAGCTACACTCACTGCACGTTAAACAAAAAGATCCTTGAACTTAGTTAAGACCATTAATCATTAAAATGAATGTTAGCTTTAAAATGTATCAAATTAGATTTGGCGTTTGTAATGTAATTTATTTATACAGGAAAGCCTCCGTGTCTCAAAGCTCTTTTTTCATGAACGGCCTGCATTGAGAAATGTGGCCAATTGTAATGTGTTTTTAATAAAGCTATTGTAATATGAAAGGTATGCATATCTGCAAGAGGGTTGTTATTTACAAATACTGTTATCTGTAAAGCCATGCCTGCGTACTCAAAATTAAGCTTCACTCACCCGCACAGTGCACGCTGAACAGGTTCAGGGACGCAGAGACGGCGTTGGGGTCAGTTTTGGGGCCAAGGCCACTGGCCCAGAGGGCCACACTCGCCAGCAGGGTCTTTGCGCGCATCGGGAGCAGGAGCGACAGGCAAAGGATCGGGGGATATGCCAGGTACCGCAGCCGGCAGAGGATCGGGGTCATCACTCGACCACTGGGAGACTCGGCCATCCTCTCGATCGTTGGGAAGAGCAGCACAGATTTTATCACCTGCAAGAGAATTCAGAGGGGACAAATAATATATGTATATCGGCACATTCTCAGAGGTGAAAGGTTGATGCAGGAAGTGCCGGAAGGATAGAGCTTGTGAGCTGTGATAACGTTGGTGCATTCAGGATGATTCGACCATAGGCAGTTCAAATTTGGTGTATACAATATACAGGATCATACATTTATATTGGCTTTTATTTCCGAGAAGTTCTTTAAAATAGCACTTATTTAAAATATTTCAACTCCTCAAAATATGGCACCATCGCTTTCACAATATTTGTTCAAAATTTCAGAAGAGAGCAGGTGAAGGCTATTCGAAATTGACGGGGGTTATCTATATATGGATGACCCCGTATTCCAACAAGAAATTTCTCGGAGCAGCATACCTTGAGCTCTGGGTCCCTTTTCATTATCTCCAGGATGATGTGGCAGCCGATGGAGTGGCCGATGAGAACCAGCCTTACTCCGGGCCCCACATGCTCTCGCAAGAAGGCCCTCTTGTGCTCCACCTGACCGTCCAAGCCAAAAACGTCCGAGTGCTCATCCGCATTTTGATGAGCTTCCAGGTCTAAAACAGTGACAATGAGTATTATTTAGCATCTTTATGTGGAATGTAACAACCAAGAGCACCTTTGTACAATAAGGCCACTATTTTCTTCAGCCAACCACAGGGTTTGGGCAGCAGCTGGCCCACCCCAAACATTTAGGAGATAAAGTCATTTGAAGTTCCTGTGGATCAGTTGTAAACACCTAAATGCCCAGCATACAGTACAATCAGGTCAAAATTACTTGTTTTTGTAAATTTTGAACTCGTGGGCACAGGTGTTAGATATTCAAATGACATGTCATTTATTGAAGTTGGAAGAATGGTCTCTAGGATAAGTAATCCAGTAAAAATAAATATACCCATAAATTATCCACTTATAAATTGGACTATGTAACATGCGTTTATGCGCGTAAACGTGACTGCAAGGTGTAACTGTTGTCACGTGTTGGCCAGCTAGTTGAAACTTTGATTTCCCCTGGCGTAGCCAGGTACTCACGGGAGGGCACGACGCAAACGTAGCTGCATTGCCCCCCTACTTGACAGTGATATCAATGGAACGCCATAATGACGCATTTAACCGCAACTATAAAACATCCTTTCTTATGACCAAAGCTTCAAACCTCAGTTAGGCATCTAAGGACAGAGGTTCTAAGAACATACAAATAAGCCAACAGCCATTTGTTTAATTGGTTTACATGTTTAGTATGGAGGGGAGCTTCACACATGCAACCGGGAAGTGTTCTAATGAGTGTTGGCGTGCTCACCAGGTGGCGGAACGCAGTGCCCTGCGTGACTGATCCCCCACACAGAGTATTGACCTTTAAACGCCTGGTAGAGCCCTGCCATAAAGGTCCTGTAGTAGTCCATCACACCTGGGTTTCCTGGAGCACACAAATACAGCGTTCTGTACAAACCCATACATGTACACAAACCAATCGGCATACACAACCAGAAAACACATCAGAGACATACACCGGTCATTGTTACTCCAACTCTGACCATCCTGAGTCTGACCTGGAATGAGCATGAAGAGGATCTGGGGTGGTCCCTGCCCGTCGAATCCGGGGCCCCGCATGTGCGTCCGTCCGTACTTGAGGACGTGTGTCGGGGCCCCCAGGCAGTGAACGAACTCCGCGTGAGGGGTCACAGAGGGACCCTCGGGGTCGGTGACCTTCATCTCGGCGTGAGGCATCACAGGGAGCTGCCTGCTGACCCACAGGAGCAAACATGCATATGAACGGTAAAGATGCAGCCCTGAAATTGCTTGCTCAATGCAACCGCATGACAGAAAGAGCAACACTGATTATACAACATACAAGGAAAACTAGAACCGGAAATGTGACGAGAAATTATGGACAGTGGACGAGACTAATGATGGCGTGACAGCCAACGGAGCAAATACGCACAAGAACACGTCTACCATGAAGATGGAGCAATGAAAGCAGCTCTTGTGCAGGTGTTGGACTGTTGCATCGCTATACGGTGACAGTCACAGCAGTGGATGATACATAATGGTTCAAGATGAGTGGTACTTAGTTGATCAAGAAAGGCTGATTGTGATCCCCAAATGACGACTGAATATGCACTAATAACATGACTTACTGCAACGCGCATTGAAAAGAGAAAAAACATTTACAGCCCGTGGTCAATTCACTGCTAGATTGTGGCCTCCCCCACCGCCATACTTTACGCTGGTCAATGTTATTAAAAATACCATGCAATTTTTAAGGGAGGTCAAATGCAAATACATGCATTTACGCACATTGCTGGCTCCGATCAAATCACACGGAAAGCATTCGATCTTGTCATATCTCGTCGGAAGCTAGTAGGGGCTGAACCCGGCCAGTTGCTTGGACTGGCGACCACGATGCATACACGGTACAGTACGGTTGTTAAAGGCTGCTGATGATGCTGCTGCTGGGGGGCCACGCTGTCTGGCGGTCATTCAATACAGCAATTGTGTTGAATGATGTTCACGTTCCCGGCCTTCAACACGCACTGACCAACGTGCTGATGTGTTGAGTCAAATGAACCCAGACGGCCCGCACTGCGTGTGGAGGTCCTCATGCAGCAGTGGATTAATCGAGGGCCCGTGAAAATGCTCGTCGTTAATTGACAAACGACGCGGCTGCCTTTGGGCCAATGATGTGGGGCAATGATGTTCCCACCCTACCATGTCTACGATATCTGGGTTAAAAGTTAAACCCTGTCTGCCGATGTCTGCCCATTACGAATCAACATAACTCTCCCTGCAATCGACGTGACCTCAACATTTACTTTAAGCTATAGCTCCCTTTAGTTCCATGAATATCAAATGTCCCGTTGTCATTGTGAATTTTGTTAATTTCCAAAGGCCCCACGTCAGGGGGTCTTCCAAACCGGGCCTAGCGCCAGGCTACGGCTAGAAATCCAGGCGAGACCGGTACAGACAAACACGGCCTACGGGGGGGCCAGCGACGACGAAGGAAGATGATGAATGGGATGCAGACATATAAGATGATTAATTGAGATAACGAGATGACAGAACGAGAGTCTCACCTCGTGTAGTCTCGCAGACGAAAGGCGACACCGCCGAGACGGGGAGATGGGTCAGCGTGTGAGCCAGGATCCGCCTCCAGTGGCTGCGGAAAAGACATCCGGTTCACGGTCAATGCCAGTTTCATTCATTAATTTACCCATTCATTCAACGACTTGTCATTCAGTCATGGGTCATTAATTGCGTTGTTTTTCAAGCTAGTAATTTAGATATTTATCAGTTTTTCAGTTATTGAGTTGTGTATTCAGTCACCCGTTTAGTTGTTTGTTGGAACAATGTGCAGATACAGTATTTAATTTCAAGGCAGTGTTATTGACTGTTTTAATCATTCGTCTATGTACTCATTCGGTCGAGGATTTGTTACTATTTTTATTTATTCATTTATCCAGTCATATACAGAATCATCCATTAATTTGTCGTCTAATGAATGTAATCCACTGAATAATTTAGTTGCATCTACAATATTGTATATTATAGTGTATTCATTCACTGTCAGAAACTGCTTAGTCATGTACAGAATTGCGATGAGCCGGAGCCTATCCCGGCAGACACAGGACGCAAGGCAGGGCTATACTCAGTATCGGCCACCAGTCCATCGCAGGGCACCGGGGGCAATTTAGTCAGCAGGTTAATTAACATTGCAGCAGCTGGTCTTTGGACTGGGAGGAAACCGATGCGCCCGGCGAAAACCCACGCGAACACGGGCAGAACGTGCAAACTCCACAGAGAAAGGTACCCGAGGGGGGTATATTTCTGCTGTAATAATAATAAACGTCACCTGACGGGTGTGGGATACCACTGGAGGGGCGTAGTTATCACCACATGGGCGTGGATATCCTAATGTTAGATTGAGAGGAGCCGGGATTAGGTGGTTCGGGCATCTGGTATGCCCCCTGGGAGACTCCCCCAGGAAGTCTACCATGCACGGCCGACTGGGCGGAGACCTAGAGGCCGACCCAGGACACGCTGGAGGGATTGTATCCTTCGTCTAGCCTGGGAACGCATGGGAATCCCCCAGGAAGATCTGGAATCTGTTGCTGAGTAAAGGGATGTCTGGTCCACCCTCCTTGGACAGCTGCCACCGTCTACCCTCACCATGACAAGCGGTTTAGAAAAATGATGGATGGTTATCAATCTTCTTCTTTGCGATTCTTCGAAGCGCGATGGTCAGCCTCTGGACATCGTTGTCTTTCATCTCGGCCTCGAAGTGTTTGGTAGAATTCGCAGGCAATAGCAAGTTATTCCCGGACAGGTTATCAATTGAAACCCCAAACAAACCCCAAGCGGCCCCGCGCGCTCCGATTGGCTGCCGGCCGTGTTCATGGAGACGAGTGGTAAACACACGCCGCCCTCCCACAATGCCGCGCGCCGCCCGCGTCTCTGCGTCGCGTCGTCTCGCCTGAAAACGGGGGGGACTTGAAATGGGTCGTTAATTAATGAGTCGGCTCGCTCGGCTGCAGAGTTAATTGCGCTTCGCCTGGACTCTGAGGGGCCCCCGACTCGAGCGCGGCTACCGCAGCCGGAGTGGCGAGGTTAAGCCCTGAAGGCTAAGTTGACGAGGCGAGTGGTCTGCGCGCTGGGGGAGACGAACGGGCCTCGCTTCCGTGTCGCCCGGTCTACGCTTGTTGAGTTGGCTGCGCGTTAGTCCCGACTATATACGGTAGCTACGTAAATTAAGCCAGCTGTAATACGTGCATTAGCTGCATTACCGTCGTCTACAGTAACTGCATCGCTTACGTTAGCTGGATTGTTCGCATTAGCCGTAACGATTACATTACATACAGCATCGCGTACGTTACATTAGCTACGTGTTTATTAGATATGTCAGCGTTTACCTACGTTACTTTAATATCTTGAAGGTAACATTACGTATAGCCTCAAAGGTAACGTAATATATCTGTATCGAGTAACAGGTACCCTGACGGGAAAGCTGACTGACGTAACGAGTGCTATGACATGTAATCTGACGGGTAATGTCAGAAGTGAAATAACAGCTAAATGCGACAGACCCGGCGCCTCTAGAACTCCCGGTGCCCATCTCTAAGGGCTCGGTGCTGTAAGCCGCATCACTCGACAACGGAATATCCATCTCGATACGACCATGAATACCGACATCGACTTGCACATCCTTGAGAAGTATGACATCAAGAAGCGGCTCGGAAAAGGGGTGAGTACCGGGGGTGGGGGACAGGGGACTGGAGGCCAAGCCACCAGTGCCTGGGTGGCCGGTTAATGGTGAATATAGGAACCCGCTGCCAGTGAGTGATCGAAGCGGGCAGTGGCGCTACTTTGCACTCACTTGGTGCCCACTCATATACTGTGTGCCCTGTGATGGACTGGCGTCCTATCCTGGGTATAGCCCTGCCTTGTGCCCTGTGTCTACCGGGATAGGCTCCAGCTCACCGCGACCCTGTACAGGAAGGATTAAGCGGTTTCTAACTTTGGAGGGATGGACGGACATATTCTGCCGTGGTTTTTTGAGCAGGGCTCAAAAGTGAGATCCAGGGCCTATGAGTGGGGACCAGAGGATGATACCAGGGAACCAGAGGCTAGGACTCTGACCGCGGGTGAAGCCCATGGACTAGGCGTGATGACCTCGAACTTGGAATGGAACCTAGAGCCCAAGATCAAGGACCACAGTCCAAGAGATATGCTGTCTCAGAGACTAAGACTGAGAAAGGCCCAGGGACTAGACGCAATGTACCAAGAATTGGAGCCATCTCCTCAAGCACAGTTCATACAATTCATGTTGATGTTTTTTGACTGTCATTTGATTAATAATTAGTATAATCGTAAATATGCATTTTACTTGGGTACAATGTCAACCAATGCGAACTATAACTCATAGTTTGTCTACATTGTTTTATAAAGAGAGAAATACTCAAATACAATGGCGTCAAACCTTTTCTGACGAATTTACTTGGCATACATGTGGAATTGTGATGGTGAATTCTCTATCGTGTACGTGTCAACCCACGGAGTAATTCAGCGAGACATTTCCAAAATGACAGTATATATAATTACCTTGAAAATGACACACCTTACGTACTGTTGGGATGATGCAGACATTTTCACCCAGCTTGACTCATTTCTGAAACAACCCCACCCTGAACAGATGGGAAGTTTCTCACGTGTCAGAAGTATGCCTTTGAATGACGACATTCAGTGCCGACTATGAGACTCATGACGATTTGTGATGCATGCAGGCCTACGGAATCGTGTGGAAAGCGGTGGATCGAAAGAGTGGCGATGTGGTTGCAGTCAAAAAAATATTTGATGCCTTCAGAAACCAAACAGACGCGCAGGTATGTAGCAAGAATTTGTCAAAACCCAACAACCTAAATATATAATCTCGACATTACATCAAGCTGTGATTACATGGAAAGACCCCTACACAGATTACATTGTTTGATAACCAATGCTTAAACAATTTTGTGCATTTTTTCTCGTAACAGAGGACTTTCAGAGAAATCATTTTCCTCCAGGTACGTTAACGGCATATCATTTTGAATCTAACACATTTTTGTTGAAGAGCTCTTTTGTGTGGACCTTTTGGCTAAATTGTAAACCATTTCTGTTTATTTCGACAGGAATTTGGCGACCACCCCAACATCATTAACCTGCGCAATGTGCTTCGTGCTGATAATGACAAAGACATATACCTGGTGTTTGACTTTATGGGTGAGTAGTCAGGGTAGGCACAGGATACAAATGTGCAATATACACATTTTAAATAAAGTAAGTAATGTTACAGACTACTATGTAGGTTTTCACCGTTGTGCTGTATAGCCCTGATGTGTTTTCAGGTTGTACCACATGTTGTACAGCACGATGCCTGTCGTTTTTCTCCATGTCTGGACATTATACCGAACAACACACAGCGCAACAGATCAGAGAACTAACCTAGTGCACGGTTACAATATGCTACACCTAACCGGCGCTCTTGTTACAGACACGGATCTCCATGCGGTGATTCGGAAGGGGAACATTTTGAAGGACGTGCACAAAGCGTACATCACTTACCAGCTGCTGAAAGCCACCAAGTACATCCACTCGGGCAACGTCATCCACCGCGACCAGAAGGCAGGACCTCTCTTGCAACTTGTTGGGGGCTCCGCTAGCCTGCACGAATAACAAGCACGATCAGGACCAGTAAAGCGATTCCTTATTTAAATGATGATAAAATAATAATGGTTGACACTATGCTGGACATGGAGGTTTGTTTCAACTGGTCATTGCGGGTTGGTGAAAGAGTGAGGTTGGGCAATGGACGCAGGACCGATTCAGAGGTACTCACTTCTCATGCTAGCCATTTCCCCCAGAGATTGGACCCCCAAAGATTCTTCACCGTAGTAATTTAACAAACTCTTAAACAACACAAAGCCTCGTGAAGATGTTACCACATGATCGGTGAAGTTCAGTACCTACAGCCTGTCCATTTAGCTCCGGCAGATGACCGACATTAAAAACGTGTGTCCCTGGTGTGTGGGTGCAGCCATCGAACGTACTGCTGGACGGCGAGTGCTTTGTAAAGCTCTGCGACTTTGGGCTGGCGCGCTCGCTGAAGCAGATCCGCGACGAGCCAGGCGACCCGGCGCTCACCGAGTATGTGGCCACGCGCTGGTACCGCGCGCCAGAGATCTTGCTGGCGTCGCCCAGGTGAGTGGCGATACTTTCCCCTCATTCTCTGTATTTAGGTCCTCTGTTAAAGACAAGACGAAGGTGAATCCGAGAACGCATTTGCTTGTGGATATACATGGTTGTCCATTTGAGTGATGGCTGAGTAGTGTAATTTCTTTTTACGTTTATGTGCACACCTGTATGTGCGTGTGTTGCATTGAGTGGAGAGATTGGTCAGTCCTTTATGAACCCAGCGACCCGCGTTGAATACCTTGCCACTGATCCAAGCCGGTCACAAACCTTCTCCAGGTCAACTCTGCTTCAAACGAGCAACCGGTGCGGTGTGTAAGCATCGGCACTGAAGAGGAAAACACGAGGTGTGGTTCTGACCATACCATCCACCTGTATTGTGGTGCCAGGCTTAGTAGATGCTTACTAATGGAACTCTTCCGAATAGGCTTCTGAAGGCTACATGGGGGATCTGTGCCTTTGTGGTGGTGATCCACCGGTTTGTGTACATCCACCAACCTGGGCTTAATCCCCACACAATCAGAAAATCAATGGAAAAATCTATCTGAACCAGTCCTAGACCTCTGCTCTGTTTGATCCTACTTTAAATGAGTACTTGGTGTGGTGTATAAATATCAGCACTAAAACGACAAAGGCAGCCAGACGTGGTACCCATACCACCTCATAATTCACAGTGTCAGTCTTAGTAGATGCTCGCTAACAGAATTGTCCCCAACAGTCCACTAGGCTAACCGGCAGTATCTTCGTGTGCAGGTATACCAAAGGAGTGGACATGTGGAGTATAGGCTGCATTGTCGGTGAGATGTTGCTGGGAAAAGCCATCTTCCCAGGCTCCTCCACCCTCAACCAGATTGAAAGGATCATGAGTGTCATTCCGCAGCCCAGCAAGGAAGGTGAGAGCACGCCGACCATCTGCTGTAACGGGACACGGCCTGCAGACGGAGAACATTGTGAGACACGCACATGTATGGGCTCATCATTTAACAGTTAAACAACATATTGATAATGCGTTCCAGATGTTCTGGCCATCAAATCGGAATACGGTGCATCTGTGCTGGAAAAGATGGGGAAGTAAGTAATTTTTTTTTACGAACTGCGTACATCGTGAAGCTATTACTACCATTTCACATTTAAAATAAACCTGTTTGTGCCAAGATAGTTTTGGCATTTAATTGAAATGTCTGCTGTTCTGTAGGGTGCGCACGACACCCTCCAAATTATGTGTACGGACCTGAAAAGGGCAGAAGTGAAATGTTGCACAAGCGGCATTCCTTGACGTGTGCGTTGTGAGCAGGCAGCGACAGTCGCTGGAGTCTCTGCTGCCGAACGCGCCCCCCAACGCGCTGGATCTACTCAAACGCCTCCTAGTCTTCAACCCCGAGAAGCGCCTCACTGCTGAGGAGGCCCTGAGCCACCCCTACGTAGCCCAGTGAGTCCCAGTTCGTCAGGGGTAAATAAGGTTTTGGGGTCAGAGTAAATTACTCTCCAGTTTAGACGCAATTGTCCTGCAATTACTCTTTCAAGTTACTGCTGATGGAAAGTCTCCACTAGAGGGAGCTCTATAGAGCCCCTCTGGAGGGTATTTGGCCTACTCTTCCACACTGCCGTGATATCTTGAAAGAGGTGGGAATACCCATATACTTTACCCCGCAATACGTCGCCTGCTTAACGACCAGTTGTGGTGCATCCCTTTGTATTGCTGAGTGGACAGAGCCGGGGGGATTAAGAAACGTGCCCTATTAGTGTCATCTCCATGCTGGGAAATGCAATTCAAATTGTATTCTTGCTGTCTGGAGTGCTGGGTGTAACGATTTGCCGACCTCATGTAATGAATTGTCACTACAATGATCGCATCTAGCTCGTTAACATATTGCCCTGAGCAAGAACATAGAGACTCCTAGAGATCCATAAAGAACGCTACAATAAAGCCAAACCACAGTAATGCGACTGGCCGTGCAAGCTGCGCTACGGACATTTTAGAAAACCACTATAGTCTGCACTTCTTCAATGGAGGATACCAGAGTTTCTCTCCTGAAACCCTCTCATCATGCCGAGCATACATCACATCTAGGTTCTGAACACACTGCTATATGCAAAAGTAGAACAGAACAGGTCAAACCTCGAGAACAACACCGCGTTTCCACGCTTGTCCTCACGGGTTGTTTCCGTATTGCTGCTGGTTGCCGCCGCAGATTCCACAACCCGCACACGGAGCTAGCGGTTGACTACGACGTGGTGCCGCCGGTGGATGACGACACGCGGCTCTCCGTGGCCGAGTATCGCAACAAACTGTACGAGGTGGGTGTGCGTCGGGGAGTGCTCACGGGGCGGCAGTAGCTGCTAGCAAAACGGTGCGAGGGCAGTTTACCGACCGTTCCCTTGCCTACTGTGTTGCGCCGACTTTCAAAGATAACAATAATAATTTTACATTTATAACGTGCACATATTAATTCAATGTCAAAGGTATTCATTCGACGAGAGAACGACTCAGAGGCGCGAGGAAAGCGCAGAGAGGCGGAGGAGGCAGCCAGGCGGTTTGCCGGCGCCATATTGCCGCACACTGCTTCCTATACCTCTTCTCATCTCATTGTCAGAAACCGCCTAATCCTGCACAGGGTCGCGGCGAGCCGGAGCATATTATGATGTTATCGGCCAACTAATTACTGAGTGTTTTTTTTTTAAGTTGCTTGCTAACTTCACTTTCCCAAACAGTCTATATGAATAAAGACGTGGTGGATCATTGTCTTTGCGTTCAGATGCTGCCTGACCACAATGCCAATTGCTTCCCACATTTCTTCTGCGTCTAGCTGATCCTCGAGAGGAAGATGCACGTGCGTAAAGTGCGCAAGGACGGCGGCAGGAGCGCGCACGGCAAGTCGCAGCGATCCTTCGACGAGTCAGGGGACCGGGAGGTAGCCCAGCATTCCCAGCCCGCGGCCGGGAAACCTTCCGGCGCTCCCCAGCACTCCGCTAACAAGCATCCGACCAACCCCATCGCACCGTCGGAACCTCATGCCGCCAACTCCCAGAAGGAGGAACAACAACCTGCAGCGTCCCAGCACGTGCAGGAACAACCCGCAGCTTGCAAGGATGCACAGAAGCAACACGTTGCTTTTCACGATGCACAGAAGCCACCGGTACCTTCCCAGGATGCACAGAAGCAGCATCCGGCCGTAGGTCACCAGGTGTCGTCACGCGGCGCCCCTGGGCTGGGGGTCTCTGGCGGTGTCCCCCTGGCAAGCCCCAAGGGGAAGGCATCAATCAACCCCATCACCCACGCACCACCAACCCACGCCATAGATCAGGGTGAGGCCACCGTCACGTCTGGACTTCCGTCTCTGATATTACGGACACATGAAGACACTGCATAATACTGAATGGGCCAGAGCCATAACTTGTTGTGTCTATATATACACAGGGTTATCTGTTTATAAATACCGACCTGATTTTTTATGACCAATTTCGATGGCCGCATCAGAATTGTTTAGACATTTTTTACATCACGATTAGGGAGTACAGACCCAAAAGGCCGGAAATTCCAAGCGGCCAGTAACAAACAGCACTATTCAGGATTTAATAGATAAAAGTTAATAGGTTTCCGGAATTGAAAGAACGCAGCAACTAGATGATGTGAGGGAGAGTATTTGAGCAGTGCGAGGGCCGACGCAGAAGGAGGAGCCTCTTGTGTTGATGTCGGTTTTCACGACTCAAAGTATGGGAATTGAGCAGGAACGCTTGACACGGCTATCCCGAAAGAGCAGCTCTTAAGAGCAATTCTCAGAAGTGCAGTGGATGAACACAATGTGGATGAGATGAAACAGTCGAGCAGAGCCCCCAACATGGGTGGATGAATCAATGACTGACATTTACAGGCACAGTAACCATGGTAGTAGCAATATTAAGAGTGATAAGGAGGCGACTGACCACTTTAGAGAGGGTGGCTCCGAAATACAATGGAGTTCTCCAATTTCTCCCTATTATATTAATGGGACACCTGTAAATAGATCACTGCATACATATAACAACACAATTATTTGCTTGTGTGCCACATTTCAAGAAACAATTTTTTTTCTCTCTTTTTTTTTTTAGACGTGGAACATGATGCAGTTCTCAAGGCTCCCCCGAACGCCCATCCCATCGGCGAAGACTGTGGCAAAGCCAGCCGCCCGGCCAATCAGGGACCAGTTATTCGGCAAACTACAAACCCACAGGCACCCAACTACGTGAGAACATCCCAGACACCTGTGCCGCAGCACTAGCTGTAGCTATATGTTCGTTTAATTTGCCTTTTAACCAAATCGCCCGGAATGTGCCTAGGCTATGAAATCTCACAAAATAAGCAGAATGGAGCCCGAATGGAGCCCATATGAACCACTCTTGTGTGACAAACGTTATCGGCTCGAGACTGCGGCACTGTGGCGAACAGCAGAAGGCAGTTTATCAAATCAGTTACACTGTACGTCTATGCTCCAGACTCTGCTTCCTGCCTTTACCATGTCGCACTGATCAGCACGAAACACGGTCAATAACTCCCACGACCCCGAATGGCCTGGAGAGACCCTCATCCAGCAGTAAATTACTACTAACATACTACGATTCAACACTTTTCAAAACGTTACTGGCGATCTTTGCTATACGCTCACTGCGGTCATTCTTTTGAGCGTCTGCAGTGTTGGGTCTGTCTCAAATGTAGGAATCGCCCACGCCTCTTAACAAAACCGGTTCAAGCGGGTGGCGGCAGCTCTCTCACCGGCTGAGCGGGCGGTGGTGACGGTCCCGGTGCGCCGTTTCCGCAGATGGCGCCGCAGGCCGGCAAGGAGGAGCGAGGAGCCAAGTCGGCGCCCGCCTGCCGCGAGAAGAGCCTGGCGCAGCAGCACCGCGCCAACGCCGGAAACCGTATGCTGATGCGCGAGGAGGCACGCGAGCTGGACCTGGGCATGTCGGTCACCGGCGCGCCCCTCGTGAGTCTCTTGCTGCCCGTGTGCGTCCGGCTGCGTGCCCGCAGCCACCCTGTGTCCGTCTCTGTCCTCCTGACGTGCAGAAGGGATTTTTCTGACCCTTGCTGCAGCTTTGAGATGGGGTTTTTTTTCTGCAGTCATTTGGGATTGGCTTCAACACCATCAACTCAGCTCACTTGAGAATCCAGTTGACAGGCGGCTGCCCAAATTCAAACCTAGGATTTCAACAGTTGCTTTTAAAATGGAATTAATTATTATTAATTTGGCACACCCTGCGACTTAAGATGAATATTGATTTTTAATATCACAATAAATGCGTTTAATCGCCTGTAGAGAGCAGTGCATCATCACGTATTAGAGAAGGGGGTTATATAAAACGAGATCGCTTCTGACATCCTGTCAAGTAACCACCCTAGGGGGTATATATACTTACCCACACGGGCGAAAAAATGTTCATTGCATGGCAAAAAAATTGGCCAACTAGATCGAAAAACAAACTTGAACTATAAAAAATGTGGTGCAGTCATCGGCAACCGGTGTGATATCATGAACTTACACTTGAGAACCTGGTCTTAACCCCCAGGCAGCTTACTCAATACAAACCCAGGATCTCCGGTTGTGGTGTGCGGGCCGAGTGGACACGCTAGGCAGGGACCACCCACCACGTGTGGTTAGGGCGAGCGGCCACGTGTTCTCACACACGCACATGTGGGAATGACCGGCCGCGCGCGTTAGAGAGTGGGTGCGGCAAGTCGTGTGTCACGTCGTAAAAACGTAGTCGCTGTCACATTCCCCCCCCCTAACCCCCCCCAATTCTTAACCGCCCTTGGCCCGCACGGTTTAGTGAGTGTTTTGGTCTCATGCTTATTTTTATCACCAGGTAAAACAAGAACGATGCAATAATGCATGACGCGTGGCCCCACACCCACTGAGTATTACGCGGTGGCATCTTTCCTTTGCGGCACGGTAGCGCGATTCTATTACGCGGCTACGCTCAAGGGCATCCCGTGACTTTTCTCTGTGTAAAAGGTGAATAGGCAAAGGCGCAGCCCTGAAATTTCTTGCTCACGCTACCAAGAGCTCCCCCCCCACGAAAGGGAGAACAAGGGTATTTTACGTAATCTACCGCGCTGGTCATCTTGGAAGAGGTGGCAGTATCCACACTGGGTGGACAGAGGTGTTGGAGGAGCAGTTTAAGAAACTCGCACCATTGTTTCAACTGCCACACCGGGAGATGGAACAGAACCGGCTACCTCTGAATTGCAAGTGCAGCGCGCCCTCTTCCTCCACAGAGGGGATTGTAACACTCGTGCCGTTTTATAATATTTCACAATTCGGTCCGGTTGCACGCACACGTCAGAGGGGCTCTGTCAAAGCACCGATGGATGAGGGCCACCCCACCCCCGTGCGGTGCGTGGGGGTTATTTGGCGATACTTCACCGTACTGGCCAGCGCAGATTTGGTGAAAGCGGCGAGCATAGAAGTAGAGTGAAACAAAGCAACGTATGTTGCACTGTTCTTGTGCTACTCGCAGCCATGTAGTTCCCGCCGCAGCCCATAGCAACCGCTTTGTTGTGGAGGAGGTAGTTTCCGAACACCTGGCAATAAAGCGATTGGAATCTTGGATTTTGTAATGATATTGCCTAGAGCAGCCTCACCCTCTCTGTGCTAACGCATGCTTATCAGCTCAAAAGGTGGCTTCTGAGTGCTTCCCACGGAAGGAAGCGAGGTGGTGCAGCCGTCTGCCAAAGGTAGTTGGTATAAACAAGTCTGGTGCCAGCTGTATCTGATGCCGATAGGATTGCCACCTATCTTGGTTTTCCCAGGTAATACCATTCTGGGAAATGTTCAGGTCTTCCTGGGGCAAAAATGTCTTGGTATTATTTAGTGTTGTGATGCACCAATTATACCCACACCTATTTAATGAAGTCGGGTCAGGTGGCGAGTTTTCAGATTTTATCGATTGTCACTCAGATTTTTGGGATCGTTTGATATAAGTTTGAAATGAAACGTCTCATCTGATTTCAAAATTTGGATGTGAGAATTGTTCTTCGTCTTCCTGGTGAGCTGAAATTATGAAAATTATCGCATTAACCGCTTGTTGGTGTGACAATTAATCTGTTTGGCTGTCTCGGCACAGATTGTCAGATCACCACATGGCATTACCAAAAAATTACATTAATTACACTGCGCGCGAGTTCTCCCTTCTTCCTGCATTGCCAGATGCATTGCGATCCTGCATCCAGCACCTGGTAGCAATCACAGTCGCCGCATCCGTTTTTCCCACGTGTTACCGCGATTTGCCGTCACCTCGTGCCCCGCTGGCTTCTCATTCCCATTTTCTCCTCCGCATGACCCCGCGGCAGAACCAGCGTGGGCAGTCGGCGAGCCGGGATGCGCGAGGAGCCGGGACGAGGTTCAGCCGCAAAGTGTTTGAAGGAGCCAAGAACGTGGGGGCGGCCGGGGACCCCAAGGCCGCCATGGGCAGTTACTCGCAGTCGTACGGCACCATCAACCAGAGCAGCCTGCAGAGCCTCAAGAACCTTAAGATATGATGGGCGACAGAAGGGGGGGATTATACCACAGAGAGACAGCAATCGCACCGTGGGTCCCAACGTGTGGCCCCCAGCCTGTGGTCAATGGTGAGTGTGTTTCTCTGGTGGATCGCCAGAGCTGCCTGATCTTCCCAGGATTGTCGGCTTTTTGAGAGGTAACCGCTGCCCTGGGAAATGTGTATGTCTTCCCAGGAACATTAAAATTCCAAGGTTGTGTCAGCTCTGTCATAATACACCACTCAAGACAATGCATGTAGACATAGTTCTCCAGTCTGTGGATAACGTGGGATATGGTCTTCTTCCTACCATATTGTCCCGGTTTTTCTTGTACCTCAGAAGGTAGCAAACCTTAGTGAAGCGTGATCTGTAAAAGGGGGAGCTAGCGAGGGCTCGTGTGGTATGTTGTTGTGGAGGTTGCAACGCCCCTCTATGCCCCCAGAGATCTCCCCTGTAAGAAAGATAACAGCAATAGGTGCGCGTGGGTGTCTGTGAAAGTGACATTTAAACTATATGTGATATATGCATTGCAAACTTTGTACTTTGTGGATTGGTTTACTGTGGTGCCTTATATTGTGCTCGAATTGTAAATGGCCTTTTGTAAATATGTATCGCGTTAATGTTATCGCAGTGACGTACATATATCAGCATGCGACTCTGGGGAGGTGGTGATCACTAAAGCATTAATAAAGGGATGGGGTGCGAGGCGTGGTGAACATTTTTCGGCTTCTGGGGGAAACCATTGTGGCCTTACTAGGATGTGGCAGCTTGCAAGCGCGACCAACGGCTTTCGCGTCGTACGGTGTTGTAACGCGACCACACGCGCCGCTTCGTGCCTTATTCATTCAGCAGCGCTTGGCAACACCGCTATTATTACCACCACGGCGGCTGTCATCGTCGCCGCTGTCACCATCGTAACCATATCCGCCCAGCAGGTGTTTATCGCAGGGCCACTTTTTTCTAAACTCTAACAGGTTTCGCTACAAACGTAAAGTTTCTCGACGTGCGTCACATTTATAACATTTTTAATTGGCCCCGTTACATAACCACTCTAGCTCGTGCACAATCAAATGTTTCTCTCGTTCTCTTTGAATATGCACAGATAAAGATACTCTCACTACAGCTGCACTTTGCAACCTATTTAACGGGTGTATGTATAATTGGTAAAAGCAAGTTTATTTTTTACAAGGGAAACTATACCAAACGGCGTTTCCTGAATTCTAACGAGGAAGCGTCACGCGGTTTGTGTATATGCCTCGGCGCTTTTTTTGATGTGTTACAAAGTTTCTGTTTTTTATGTGTGTGTGTGAAGTGTTACCCGTGTTTAAGATGCTGACATAATGGATGCAAAATAATCGGTCAAATATTTGGGTGAGATGTAGTTTTTTTCCCGTTGTTTACAGCCTTCTTGTTCTGCAATAAATCGCTCATCAACGTACCTCTGTAAAGACAACCTGTGTTTCGCTCGAGTGCGCGGTCGTGGTTGGTGCTCTGCAGCGTGTGTGTGTGGACTCATTGTGCTCGTTAATAATAATATCAATTTATATAGCGCCTTTTTCACCCGAGGTCACAAAGCGCTGCACAAGGGCCGCCAAGAGGACGGCATGTCAACAACGAAAGAAAAAAACAACCAATAAAAACCAAAGCAACAGAAAATAAATGATTAAGGTCGTGAACTAGCAAT
The DNA here is from genome assembly GCA_036362915.1 of Geotria australis. Classification (NCBI taxonomy): domain Eukaryota; kingdom Metazoa; phylum Chordata; class Hyperoartia; order Petromyzontiformes; family Geotriidae; genus Geotria; species Geotria australis. Next base: position 4,522,647 of record JAZEWU010000030.1, on the reverse strand, counting down.
TTGGGCGATGCTGCCATGGTGTAATGGGGTCCATAGTTTTCAGTTTCACCGGTTCAATTCCATCTCCTGGCGCTGAAAAATCTGCAGGTTTCTAAATTCCTCCAGGTTGCCTGTTGTACAATCTAGCAATATAACCTGGTACACTGCATTGAATCGATCGGCATGGCAGCGTGTGGTGGGGTAAAGTGTGGGTACCCTGACCTATTCCAGGACGCCTTGTCAGCGTGTAAAGGTAGGCGAAATATATTTTAAGAGGGGCGGTCTTTCTGCTCCCTGCAGTGGAGGCCCTTTCGCCAGCAGTGGCACGAGCAAGTAATTCCAGAGTGCAGCTTTGCTTGATTGCGCCCTGCAAGTGAACGCCGCAGTGTGCAGGGCTGGGTTGCCCACTTGCACCATCTATATAGCGCTCCGACAACCCCGTGTGCCCTGCGCAGGTGGTGTTTGTGCAAGGCTGGCGTTCGTAAGATTCCTCAAGATAATAAAATACACGAGCATTGATTACCAATGGATTAAGGACTCGACAAACAACGGGGGTTGGGAGGGCATATCACTTCCTCGTATCTCACCTCTCACACAGTGGTAGACAGCTGTTTACGACTGTGATATATAACCATCTTTTATCAGCTTGGTGCATATTGCGTATTTGAACAAAACGTGAGTCACTGTGCCACTTTTGCAATCGTGCATTGTAACCGGAACCAGCAAAATTAATGAGGCCTACTTGGGTCTGGTCTCCTCGTACCACTAAGTGGTGCTCGCGACCCACTGACTGGTGACCCACCGGTTGAGAATGGCGGCTCGACAGGAGCATTTCTCAAGACCAGACCTCGTGATGCTCCAACGGGAAACCACGATTCGTTCTCCGTATTATTACTACCAGGCCGCACATCCTTTGGGCATGACTGTCCATCTGTACAGCTCCTTCCCTCCAGCCAGCAAAACTAGAGGAAACCCCACTGGAAACACTAATATTTTCTGCACAAACGTAATAAAGACGTAATAAAGACCATTATAGTTTCATCACTCACCACACAGCAGTTCAAAACGTTTTTCCTCATGCGTTTACCCTCACACTGCTTGACTTTGAAACGTCACTCTATTCCCCAAATTTGTATAACTCTGCTCAGTCTCACAAACATTATCATTTATCCATTAGACCTTCAACTTGGAACTTTGGGTCTGTGCTTAGCAACCGTGATTTAAACAATCTCTCTTCCACCGCCACCCTGCCCCGCAAGGCCACCGCAGCCCCCCCAACACACACATGGCATTGACTTTCAGTCGCCACTAGTACACATTATCTTTAACTTATTCGCCCTGGAATGTGACCCCCCAACAACCGTTGGAGATGCACCCTGCATCTTGTTCAACGCATACTGGCAAACATTTATATTACTTTTTACAACTGAATGGAATTTACTGTACATGATGACGGGGGGTGGGGGCTTTAACAATGCACATCGGTGAAATTTGCGGTTGTTTGTATCCTGCCCGACAAGCCACCTGCAGACAACACCATAAGCAATAAAAGCGAGGGGCCATATCGCTAGGCAGCTGCTTTGCTTATGAACGGCGCGCGCCGATACGCCAATTAGCACGGCGGCATTCCGCGCAGAATCGTTGGCCGTCACTCATCGTCTGGCAATCTCGCGGGCCGCTGCTAGCTGCGGCTCCCCGGGCTGCCGACGGAGGCCACGGGGAGCCGCGGGCGGCGTGTTCCTGCTCGACCCGTACCCGACTAACGAGCAACGTCACCCGTCCCCACCGACGGCCACACCTGATCGATTCCGAGCGGCGCGGGCGGCGGCCGGAGCGCGGCACGCGTTTTTCCCGGAATATTTACCGGCGGTCGCCGGACGAGATGCCGAGTAGGCGGCAGGTGACCGGTAAACCGCGGGTGTAGCGACGGCTATGATGAACGTGGTGTACCGCAGGGATTCGTTTCAGCCGGAGTCATCTGGGGGGGGGGGATGAGTTCCTGAAAAATAATCCCCCGTGAGCGGGAATGGGGTTTAGGGGGCCCTGAAAAATACTGAGGTGCAGAAATATTTATCAGCTCATTGGAAGATTGGAGTAGGCAGACAGACAAGACAGTAGCAGGCACCTGACCAGTAGCCCCACAGCTATCGTGAAAGGTGTACTAGATGTGGTGTGACGGGTGCAGAAATGTTTTCCCGGGTGGCTGACCAGGATAGACATGACTGAACTTAAGTCCTTCTTCCAATTATGGCCACAGCACTGGTGGGAGAGGCCCCACCCGTAGACAGTCATGGTAATCGTAATACCGTAGCGCCAATTCTTTACCTTGAAAAGTCTCACTAAGTCTCAAGATGAAGTTTCAGGAGGGCCCTGTTACATTGGCAGACTGACTATGGCCACTTGTAGCCCAGTGCATATTTACTGGGCTCCTTCTCCTTGCTAATTCCATCAGTGCTTCATATACCCCGATCTCATATTGGCGCAAAGCAATTGCTCATAAGTAATACATCATACGAGATATATAATTTTATAAACTATTTATGCTGTTGTTTCATGAACGAGTTACACCTTGTTTTCTGAGATGCTTGGTATCTCCAGCCGTGCACGCGATGATGTTTTTTGACCTCTTTATCTAATCAACGTGTACCCGTTGCACTGTCCTGCAGGTGTCAGTGAAAAATAGTCTCAACAACCACTCATCGGCTGTTAAACAGATCAATGACACGTCTATTTAGGAGGCAGCGATTGTGCAGCGGTTAACACAATGCGCTGAGAATCCAGCTACAAGAGTTCGATTCCCGGCCACGGCCAACATCGACGGCGGGTTCATCGGACTTGGTTGTGGTACACGCGCCCACTCTCCCCGACTCTTCTTCAGCACCCCGCGCTAAGCAGTGTGGTGAAGTATGGTCAAACAACACCCCCCCCCCCATGACTGTCACAACTTGGAAAGACCTTCATCCAACAGTGGACCGACAACAGGCTGCGATTTGTTATCAAATTATGTCTCTATGAAATGCAGCATCCGCAGATGACACTTTTTACTGACGGTGTCAGTTAGCAATGAGTCACTGATTGGGAAGGGAGCACAGAGGTCTTTGATATCATGGGGAGGGGGCGCAGACAAGACGGGACAGGGCAGGGGCGAGGAACATTACCGGGGTTGGACCGAACTTCGTAACACCTTTGGCGGGGCCGCACATTCAAGCACGCACGTCCTACGGGTCCTCAAAATACGGTGAAAAATATCCAGGGATCAACATTAAAAATAGAAAAGCGGTGTTGTGTTGCAGTATTCGTAAGATCTTCCCTCCCCTACTTCGAGCACCCAGATCAGTGCAGCTAAGGATGCTTGCAGCGATGGATAGACATCGTTTGCAGGCCGTTCTGAATTCTCATCCGACAAAGGGTCACATATAATGAATGTGGACAGAGCGGGATCCCCCCCACCCCCCTGGGATAGAGGGAAGGTAAAGGTGCAGCTTTGCAAATACGCACTCACGCTCTGCTCATACAAGAGGCACTCTAGAGAGCGCCTGTAGAGGGTAATTGTGGCTACTCTTGCACGCCCGCCAGGCGTCTTGAAACAGGTGCGAGTTCCCACAATTTAACGCACCACACACGGCCGGGTGGACACAGGCTGAGGTGGCGTTGGGATGTTGCGTGAGGGGGGGGGGGCCCTTAAAGAAACTTGCACCAACGTTTCAACTGCCGCGCCGGGGAGATCGAATTGCAGGTCCAGTGCGCGGGACTATTCCGCCACCGCGGCAGCTTGCCCTGAAACTTAAACGGGAGCTCAATCAGCGGACGAAGCGACAGAGAGAGTTACCGACGTCTCGTGGCTCTTCGGTCCGAACGGTATCGCTCGGCCGGCGATCGCGGCTCGCGATTCTCTGCGCCCCCTAAGAATGCTGACGAGCCTATTCCTGCCCGGGGAGGGGCTGGACTCGCACTTTAGACTGCGGGCGACGCGGAATGTCACGGAGCACGGGGCATCTCGCTCGCCCTGCCCGCAGGAGAAGGTGGCCCGTCGCGTGACCCACCGTGACCCCCGTGTTTTTTAGAGGCCGACACCCCGTCGCGTTTCGGCGGAGCCGTTCGTGTTTCGAGGTCTGTGACCGATGGACGATGCGAGGCTCCACTTTCCCGTGAGCTCGCGGCTTCTGTTCATACCAGGGATTCATCGGTGCTGGAGGATTTGACCGAATCGACGAGTTTCAATTTCCATCCAGGGCTGAATCATATCCATCGTCACTATCATGAGCGTCATTCTAATCACCACTCATCATCATCATCCCCATAATCACTATCATGACCGTCATCCCGATCATCATCCTAATAATCATCCCCACCACCTTTCTTTCTATGGTGCATAAAGTCAGCAGCACTTGGCGATCCATCCATCCATTTTCAGAAACCGCTTAATCCTCTACAGGGTTGCGGTGAGCCGGAGCCTATCCCGGCAGTCACAGAGTGCAAGGCAGGGCTACACCCAGGATGAGATGCCAGTCCATCACAGCACTTGGCGATCCTACACCACAAATTACATTTTAAAAATATATTTATCATTACAGCAGAAAATACCCCGTGAGCTTGCAAGCTCTGGAAGCGGGATTCCTGTGATACAACAAATTTGCAGAATGGGTGTGAAGCCAACAGTGGCCGTTGCCCCTACGGACAAAACAGAACCTCGCCGCAGCAACGTGGACTGTTCCAGCAGTGAGCTGGGGACCGCTAAACAGCGAGCGATCAGCACGCGGGGCGCACAGCTCGAGAAACCTGGGACCCACTGACCTTGTTTTTAGCGACACGGGCGACGTGGGGCTGCGGGACATTCCACGGCTGCCACACGCGAGTGTAACCTGTGTCGCGGGTGTCAGCCCTGACAGGTACACTCTCTGCCTCCAGGTGTATTGATGGATGTCTCTGACTATGGATTGAGAGGATTCCAAGCTATGGTAACAGCGCACAGCAGCAGCAGCGGTTGAAGCAACAGCCCTCCCTGGCAGTGGCAGCTGCTCAGGGCCAATGTAGGAATCTGGGCCCAACTACTTAAATAAGAACATTTTTGGTTGACAACACAAGATGAGAAGAGACACCGGTCTACATAGATTATTAATTGACCACTCACTGACCTCTTCTCGAGCTTCTATGGCTGTCTACCCCACGTGGTACTGCTCTGTCTTCCCCTGCTCCTGTTTCCCCATTACACTGTCATCAAGAACAAGATTCTGTCCGGGCTCAACTCTCGCCGGGGGAACGTGGAATTTACACCGCTAGCTCAAGGGTGCAAACCGGTGATGAGCAGCGGACATGCTCGTGTGAGTGGGAAAGTCTTGACTTTTTGTTGTTGTTATGATAATAATCTAGATATAAAAACGCCTATTTTGAACCGAACTCAAGGTGCTGTACAATAAAAATTAAACATCAAGTTAAAAATAGAATTATACCATGCTATATTTGCATTATAAAATACGGTACACGTGGGGGTTGGGTGGCCAACACCATGCCTGGCTGCCTTTTGCCTTCCCAGTGTTTACACACTGCACTGACTTACTCATTTGAGGTTGAGTCGCCGCATAAAAGGCCCAAGACTTGTTCAGAAACTCATCATTGGTGTTGGTGGCCATGAGTAGGAATCGAACTCGGATAGGCGGGCTCGGAGCGTGGCTATGCTAACCGCTACCCTACCGCTCCCCACACACACACGCGCGCTAACTCTCCCACGCACGCTGACATATGAAGTCACCGTCACACCCAGCATTCCCGTCACCACCACGCCGAGTGTCTTGTGTACAAAAGTAAACAAAAGACATGTCTGGTGCTGCATTGAAAGTGGCGCACGAGCACAATAAGCCAGACGTCAAAAGGCGCTCGTCAATATCACTGCGCGAAAGACACAACTATGTATTACATTTATATAGGAGCGCCTTTCACCCAGAGGGGGGACCTCTGGGTGAAACCGCAAAGAGGTGGGGGGGAGGCAGCCACACAGTTATCTGGCGCCAACCCATCAGACATTGCATTCCTATAGGGTATGATGTTATCGGCCAATTCATTAACAAGTGTTTAGTTGTGGGAGGAAATCGGAGGACCCGGAGAAAAGCCTGCAGAACAGGGGTTTAACACACAAACTCAACACAGAAAGGCGCTCAAGTCGGGAAAAGAACCACCTCGGGCAGGACCTTCATTCTGTGAGGTACACATGTTACCACTGCACCAGCCTGCCGCCAATCATACAGAATGGGTGATGTTTAGGTAACGTGTCGGGCAATGGTCCTTCTCCGTAGCAGAGAAGGACCACTGCAAACTTCAAAAAGCCAGCAGCATTCCCACAATTACATGAGAAAGAAATACAGGTCAAAGCAGTCTTATCAGTAGAAAACGTCGTCAACAAGAGGCGTCAGAAGAACGTATTGCACGCTTGGAACAAGTTTCAGAGCCGTTTGCAGGTGCTTTGGTCGCGTCGTGTTATACACAGAGAGACCCTGCAGGTGGCAACTGTGAGCCGCTAAACTGCCCATCACGGGGCAGAGGGGGGCCGTGAGACACACAGGGCAAACTCACGGAGCCGGACACCACACACGGAGCTACGAGATTGCACAATCTCCACGTCTCTGCTCTCCTGTGAAAAAGGACCATTGCCCTATTCAATATTCTTGCTCTTAAGTGCACAGAATGTTACTGGCGGCACGTGTGTAGGGTTTGACGGCGGTGTTCGTTGTACGTGTGAACTTCGGCCAACG
>JAZEWU010000030.1:4489668-4504778 GCA_036362915.1 Geotria australis | reverse complement strand
AGCAGCCTCCCAGTCATCATCCCCTCGACCACCCTCCCACCCCCCAACCTAGTCTAGGAGCTACACAAATAAACATCTGGCGCCGTGAGTGGAACCTTGGCGTAGGTGGCATTGATAAGGGCGGCAGAACGCGGCAGAACGCGCGCGCTCGGGATTGTTGCGTGCTGAAAGTCGGCCGCGCACAATATCTGCGGCGGGTTTCGGAGCACCACAACAATGCTCATTCATTTACCGTAACCAGTAAATATCACCGCGAAAGGAACTCGTAAGAGTTCTTGGCAAAAACAGAGTGGAAACGCGGCGAATGTGCGGAGAGCCGTGGAATTGTTTGTGGGGGTCTGCGTGAGGGGGGTGGTCCGGGTTAATACCTGAGATTAATTTCACCGATGTTGTGTCGTCGTAGGGGGGGCCGACCGGGGAGGAGGTTTGTCGCCAGTTTCTTTCAGCTCCACGGGAAGGAACGATCACTCCTCGTCTCGATGTGTTGACAGCAGGTGACTTGATGGCCCGACACCTGCGGACACCTCGAGGTTCCATCCTGGAAGTGAGGAGCCGGTGACACGAGCTCAGAGCCTGGTTAACGATGACACAGATTTATCTGACATCGGACCATGTTAGAATTCAATTAAATCATCATCATCATCATAATAACAATAGTAGGATTCGTAACGCATACTGATTTCATGAAACGGACAAGTATATGTGTTTCGCACTGTGGTGGTAGGCAGCGGTAGGCAGCGGTGCGGGCTAGCCACGGGATAGCCACCGGTGACATCTCACCACGAGATACATTCTGAACAGCCGGTGCTCACGTATCAGGGTCTTCCACTTCTGAGGTGCGAAAAAGCCGGGACACCACCGTGGAAGTAAGGACAGGCCGCACTACGCGGAACTGAAACTGTCAGAGTGCGCGGCTTTTAATGTTTAATGCCTCGTAAAGATGTAACGGATTTCCCAACACAGCAGAGAGGATGCTTCTGGCAGCGTGGGTGGGACGGTGGTTAAACGCCAGGACAGCAGCTACCTCCTGAACAAGAGGACGATCCCGTGAGGGGGGGGGAACGATCACCTGGGCAGGTGGCGACTCTAAAAACGCGCGCGCGGAGCTCTCCGTCTGGGTCGGCGGCTCGGCGCGGGATTCACGGCGGGCGTCGCGGACCGCTCTCGGGGTCACGCCGGAGGTCGCGCAGGAGGGGCGCGGCGACGACCGAATCTCGGCCGAGCGTCTCCCGTTAAGTAGAGGGCAGGCAGAGACAAAAATCACTTCAAACGGGGGGGCTATTCATTTTCACAAGGCACTCAGGAGCATTGCACTTTGAAAAAAACAACAATGAGATGTGCCCCGATCCACAATCCTCCCCTCCCGCCTCCCTCCACACCCCGCGCCGTCACATTTCCAACGTAACATTAGCCCCCTTTCCTGGATGGTCCCGGAGACCCCCTGACCCCTGGGCGCCCCCCGGCGGGGCAGCCCGTGCCCCCGGGACGCCCTCGTCGTCGCGTTGCAGGAAGCGGCGGTGAAACCCGACACGGCCGACGGGCACCTGGGACGAGGCGGCGCTTTGTACGAGCCGGCCTTGTCGCCCCACGCGTGCGTGCGTGCGTGCGTGGGCAGCGATGATGAGCACTCTATCGAGCAGCGGCCGCGCGCCACCGGGCAGCTTCCTACCACCGCTACGCCGCCTGCGTACTGCCGCCTACCCACACGCATACCCGCCGCCCGCCCGCCCGCTCGTATTGATTTCGTCGCTTTCTAGATTTGTATATAATTAAGCACCGTTCTTTTAAATATCGTTTGTATGTGCCAACACCGGGGGTCTGAGAGAAACGGCATTTCGATCCTCTGTATGTCCTGTACATATGGCAGAATTTACAATAAAGTTGAATTGAATGTAAATGTTGTTAAGACCATTGGACCTTTTGCCGTTGTTGTTATCGTTGCTCTGTAATATCCTGTACCTGCCGCCACCGCTGACAACGGTTTTGAGCTGTGGTCTATGATTCTCCGTAGACCGCGTTTTGTACGATTGTTGTATCGCAGAAATCCCGCGTCCAGAGCTTGCAAGCTCACTGGGTATTTTCTGCTGTGATAATACACATATATCTCTATGCAATTCTACGGATCTCTATGTAACTTCTACGCATCTATACGTAACTCTATGAATCTCTACATAACTCGACGCGTCCCTGTGTATTTCTATAGATTTCCACGTAACACTATGAATATTCACGTGACTCTCTATGTTTACCGATGTAACTATGCAGCTGCCGTCGGTCTCGGGCTGCGGTCCTCCTCGCAACACAGCTGTTTGGCTCAATGGGGCCTCACCAACTGCAATAATAGAGTCGCGGTCTGAGTCATGACAAAAGGTCAGATGGTCGCGGCATCTCACGTCGACCGAATCATACCACAAGGCACACGCGCGGCCAGATTTTCACTGCGGAATGCGCTGGGCGAGAAGGCCATGTATCCGCGCACCTCAATTCTGCCTCTCCTCCACACCACACATAAACTAAATAGACGTTAACTTGTGCAGCGCGTTGACTTGTGCAGCCTATAATTGGCTTTTGGGTGTAATATTATAAGGCGGGATTTATTCAAGCAGACAAACTCCGGACCGGCGAGAAGAATCGAGGTTCTAAAGATTGAGGAATGAAAATAATACGATAAGGCTGGGACAGAAAACGTCAGTGATGGAGAAGATACAGGCGAAAGAGCTGCGATGGGTTGGGCGCATACTAGGAATGAAACGCACGGAGTACGCTTAGCGTGGCCCAGCATTCGTATGCCGAGAGATTGAGGAAAGTCACAGGGCAGAGAACCAGGGGGATAATAATAATATTAGCGTTTTATATAGCGGCTTTCACCCGAGGGTCACAAAGCGCTGCACAAGGGCCGCGAAGAGAACGGCATGTCAACAATGAAAGAAAAAACAACCAATAATAACCAAAAGATAGATGGAGTAAACAAAGATTTCACAGAAAGTAAAATAGAAAGTCAAAGTGATTTTCTGCTCAAACGAGCACTGAGGCAATGGTGTTCATCCCCAGTTTACAGTTCGTGTGCTGCTCTGCATTCAAAGGCTCTGTTGTCGGCATAATCAGAAATCACGTTATCTCGTTGGAAGGCAGAGAGCGAAAAAAACCACTTTCGGTGATTTCCGTTCAATATTTGTGTGGGTGCGTCCTTAACCGATGCCTAAAATGTTGTGGGTGCCCCTGAGTCACGTTTAAAAATGCACGCCTGCTCGTCGGACGCTCGTGACACCCCGGCGTGACACCGGCTCACAGTCCGTGTCACGCCGATGTCATGGGACATTTCACAACACAGCTCTGCTGGCGGTGAGGCTGCGGGCGATAACTGGGTGCCACAGGGAGCACCTTGCGAGGAATCGCGTGAGCGTTGTTTGAATACGTGAGTCAAGGAGAGGAAGGCAGAGATGCAAATCGCCGAGATCCTGGGTTCGAATCGTGTCCGCCGCCAGTCGTTCTTCCGGGATCTGAAATGCAAGTAAGATGATGGTTCCAGACCGGACAGAGACCCATAGACTCAAAAGTAATCTCATAGAGTAATAGAGACCCATAGACTGACAGAGTGAGTTTTGCTTCAACCGTGTTCTCAAGGGAATTGGTCGTCTCCACCCGGTTCACCAATCATTGCGCAAAAACACCCATCACATTCCATTTGGCGCTGAGCTTAATTTGACTAATTTCCAGGTCGAAGAATTACAAATATTACTTTTGCTGTCATGCAACGAACTCCCAGTGTCAGGGTGGGTGGGTGGGAGAGTGGTGGACCCCATGTGAAACCGGGCTCACCTGAAGGGATCTCACAGGTAGCTCTACCTCTACGATATCAGCTTCCGTGGGCCCTTCTCAAATATGAACGCGGTCGTTCTGCTCTCACGGTACAACACGGAGAGCTCCGTCGGGACATACATGGTGTAAAGATTTTACCCATTAATGTGACGAGTCACGGGATGATGCCGTGGTCACGGGATGATGCCGTGGGATAAAGTGTTGGTAAAATCTGCCCTGCATGGAAGATTAGTGTGGGGGAAGGGGGCGGAGGTGTGTGGGGCACCTTCCACCAGCGGTGGCGGAATTGCGGGGCTGCTCCTTTTGCCTGTTGAGCGAGCCGAGGATGCAGTGGCACGTGGGATGGCACGCCGTTTCGCTGCGGAATGCTCGAGCGCTCACGCTCCCGGGAAGGCACTTAGCGGCGGTGGGAAAAGGCCTCGCGCTGTCGGGATCAGGTGGCTCATTGAGATGCCACACAAGGAGGGGACTGACCTTTGACACCACCCCGACTTCTTAAAACCCTATAATTCACCTGCTCTCGTTCTCTCTCTCTCGGAACGCATTAAGCGGCCCGAGAATATTGTTTGTCGTGACCGCGCCGCACCGCCGCCGCCGCCGCCGCCACAGACACCGCAGCCGCCTGCTCCCCGGATGAATTCAGCCGAAACAAAGAGGGCTGAGCGCTCGCAGCGAGCGGCACAAAAGCGCCGAGGGCTCGTGAATCAGCGAGCCCGACCGACTCCGAGCAGGTGCTTGAATGCGTCGCATTCCGAGGCGCGGGAGAAAGGTGATGGAAAAAAAAACCCCGGGACGTCGGCGGGTCGGTGTTGCCGGTCGACGGAGCGAGAAAGCTCCCAAGTGCCGTTGACCTCCCGTAAGAAAACACGAGACAAAAGAAAACACGTCAAAGCGACGGTGTTTGGTAGGCAAATCAAATTCACGTGCGTGCGTGCGTGCGTACGTGGGAAGGAGTATCGCGGAATGTGGCGTGGTGCACGCTTGCGTCCTTTTAGCGGTGACAGTGGCAGCGGATGGAAAATCGGGGGCGCAGAATCGACCAAGAATGTCAGGCAGCCCGTGGGGCCAGAGTCAAAGAAGGGCGCCATCGAAGGTGGCAGAAATGTGTTGGCGCCAATTTCCTGCCGGGGATGTCAGTTTGACGTCGTGCCCTCCAGCTGCCTCCAACGCGGGCAGCGAAACGACGCTAAGGAGAGAAGAGAAACACCTGTCATGGCTGTCTCGAAAGAGCTGCTCTTAAGAGCAATTCTTCTACGTCGAGCCGCAAAAACGTACATCAATACATTAACAAATATTTACAGGTAGATCGATTCATACATAGAAGACCTCTCCAACCACCCTCTCACACCCAAGTGCACGAACCAAGGGAACAACAGAAGGCTCTCTCTTGAAACAAACCCAGGCAGCTGCAACACCTTGCGTAGAAACACCGAGCTCGGAATTTTATGAGGAGCTTACCTTGCCTGGATTACTGCTCATTCGCTTTGATGTGATGTGGGAGGGGAAGAGGTGCCACAGCGGTGAGCACATTGCGCCACGAGTTTGATTTCCAACCACATCTAAACAAACTTTAGTGGCAAGTGATAAATGAACCAGTCGCGCGTGCACCCACCCCTTCAACCTAACCGAGACTGATAAGTGTGGTGAAATATGGTCAAACGACCCCCATAGAGCGTACAGCATGGGGAGGCCTTCACATGGTTGTGTTGCCACCTCGGAGGTACAAAAACCAAAAACGGGGACACAATGGCAAGAGGAATATCTCGTGATACAACTAGACAGAGGGGAAAACTAAGAGTAAACAAATGATCTTGAGGGGAATATCATTACCGTTATTATCACACAACTGACAATTCCCGGAAATCAGTGGCCCGGGAAGTCTTAACGCACATCTGAGCACGGCAGACACTTCGACAATAGGACGATCCTGGGACAACCAGGACAGGTGGCAACCCTAAGACCTTCATCCAGCAACAGCTTGGCAAAGACCTGAAGAAAAAAAAAATCACGATTACGCGCTCTTACTGAAATGGCCACCTCGTCTGAGAGTGGCCGTAGCTGTGCCTCGGGGCAACCAGTGTCCACACGATGCCCCCCATGCTCCCCCCGTCACCCCCTTTTCGTGTTTACACTTCCCAGGAGCAGCAGCAATCCGTCTTTTGATCCCGATGAAATGCGATCGTGTCCCTTGGGATGGGTCGGAGGTGCAGGGTGTTGGTGGGGGAGGTGGCGGGGTGGCGGCGGTGCCGGAGTGGGAGATGTATCACCGTGAGGCTTTGATCTTCTGGGAGCCGAAAGCTTCCACCGTCACCGTGCCGGGCGCTGCCTTCCCCGCCTCGTTCCGGCGGAACCACCGGGCGGCAGACGGCGCCGCCGGCCCGGCGCTGAGAGACGCGGAGCGCATGTCCGTGCGGGCCCTCTGGGGAGCCGGCGGCTCAGCGGTTAGCGCTACGCTGGGCTACAAACCTGGCTATGACCCGAGTTCGAATCCCGCTCACGGCCAACACCGGTGAGAATTTTCTAAAAACCGGTCCGGGGCCTCACCTAGGTCGACTCAGTCTCAAAATGAGTCCCTGGTGCGGTGTGTAAATATTGCCACTAGGGAGACGAAGTGCGGACGGGCGTGGTGCTGGTCACCCACCTCCTCGTGTGCTGTGTCGACCTTAATAGGTGCTCGCTAGCAGCACTTGACCCTACAGTCTGTTAAGGCTTTACGGAGGATCTTTGTTTTGTCTGAGCAAGAGCGGGGAACCTACAGCGCACAGGCTGGAGCCGCCCCAAGGCTTTACTTGATACGAGCCGTGACTTCATTTTTTATGGTCCCGTGAGCAAAAGGCCTATGCTTATAAATGGTCCTCCAGCCACGGTGAAGACTACCAGAATGGATGTTTCAGTCCAAACCACACTCACCGTGTTCAAACACCCTGCAGGTTACAACAGCACGCTCAACTCACTCATTCACTCACACACTTACCACAGCACAATGCAGGTCACAACTACGCACTCACTCACTCACTCACCCATTCACTCACCGTGCTGCCGGACAAACCAACACATTCACTCACTCATTCACTCACCCACTCACTCACTCGCCACAATGAAGGTCACAACAACACACTCACCCACCCTCTCTCTTACCACACAGCAAGTCACGACACTTCTCTTCCTGCTCTTTCTCGAGCACTGCTCCACTTTGCAATTCCCTCCGATTGTCTCTCTCCCCAAGTTATTTTAATCTTGCTCAATTCCAGAGAAATGCGTTTCACTCTTAGCTATTACAACGTGGACAGCGCCGTTTATTCTGTGTGTTGCTGGCTGCTTGTAGCTCTTGGCGTTTGGAGCTGTGTTCAACAACTGCGTAAAAAGCATGTTTTTTTATTCGTGACTTGCCATCATCCGAGCCACACTAATCGGGTAGAAAAGGGGCATAGTTTTGAACTGGTAACAACACTGGCATTTCTAATATTAACGCACTCAATCACCTGTCGTACCGGGCACAAAGTCTACTTACACAGTGCCAGAAGTTCCCCTTGACCACTCAGCCAAACACTTTGGACGGGGCAAATATTTCTAAAAATCAGTTTCTAACATTACAACTACTAGTTTCTTTTGGGTCAGATCGTGTAGGCACAATGTTCCGATCGATATGGTTTTACAGCCAATCGTAATATTGAGTAAGCAATATTTTGACAATTTTGACATTGTGCCAAAATGTCAAAATGTTTAAATCGGCAAATTTGCCAATAAAACATTTGACAGCCGAATTTGATTGGCTCTGGTGCGTAGCGGAGGGTTACACTCTAAGAAATGGGCCTATTCCCCTTACCGCCCAAACTTTGTAATCTCACATTTCCATTGACGACAATATATGTTTGAGTGTATGTTTTTTTGGTGGCCAGCACAACGCCCGGCCACCTTTGTCTCCCTAGTGGGAATATTTACACATCGCAATAGGTACCAATTTGAGGCCGAGTTGACAATGTGGGGGCTAAGGAGCGGTTCAGAAAATCACCGCTGGTGTTGGTCGCGGTGCCGGAATCAAACTCGGGTCGCCGGCTTCGTAGCGCAGCCCACGTGTGGACTTACCATTACTCACCTCAGTCCAGCGGTTAAAGCAAACATTTCTACCAGTGGAACCTATGGGAGGGAGGCGGCACACCACACCATGATGAGAGGGCATCGAAGGGCGGTCAGTGACCTCGCTAAGAATACACAACACACAGAGTGAATGTATCACATTATGATAATGCAATGAAATAAATAAAATATACTATGTATGTTTTATTTTCGCAGATGTTCAGTTTTACATATCGCTACTGCTGCCAAGCTATATCTGGACAGAAGGGCGTTGAGCAATATCCACTGTTGTACCGTACTATGATCCCAGATCTGTGCTTCCCCAGCTTCACCAACCCGCCCTGACCAGTGTGGCGCGGCGTTTATCGCGATTGCTTGCGGCTCACCTATTTGGTTATCATCAGTGGCTTTCATTTCCCTCTCCATAGTTTCGGCGACGTTGCTGCCCTGGCTTCACAAGGACACAAACAGGCGAGACAATCATAAAAACGATTTCGACTTGTAAAGCGCCACTCGGTAGTATTCGCTCACTCTCGAAGGCAGACGAGAGATAGCGAGAGCGGTCGACTCAAGAGCGCGAGGATGAACCACAGACTTGCAGGAAGTGCAGGCCACGCGACATGGCTGTGGCATACCAAGAAACAATTCCCGGAACGGCATTCCAGACCGTTCTGAGTTTTAAAAAAAATCAAGCGGCGGTTATTACGATAATTAACCCAAGGGGATGGGGGATCAAGGTAGAAGCGTTCAACGTCGCGATCCCTGTCAGGTGGTACTTGGTGTTGCCTGCGAATTCTACCAAACACTTTGAGGCCGAGCTGAAAGACAACAATGTCCAGAAGCTGACCATCGGTGCTTCGAAGAATCGCAAAGAAGAAGACCCAAGGGGACACGGAGAGACATGGAGAGACACGGAGAGAGAGAGACGGGGAGCGAGAGTCTGCGATTCTCTGCGGATATCTCTCCGCGGCGGCCTCGCTTGCCCAGTTTGCGTGTCTGCGTCGTTGCCGTAGCCGTCAGTCATCGAGCAGCGCTCCGCCGTTCGGCATGCGACATTTGGCGTTGAGCAATGCCGAGCATCTGAACCGCCGTGAACCACAACAGCGATGCGAGTTATGCGCGGGGCTAATGTTTGCGCATTTCCAGACCGCAGGGTCACGAACAACACCGGCCCTGATTGACACAAATTGTTATTGAGTTATTTCAAACTCCTGTCAACAAAGAGCAGCAGCATTCCCCAACGGATTTTGATTACATTCGCTGAGCTGTGACAGTAAATTCACCTTGGTGGTGGAGTGATGGTTACACTGAGCCGGCGTCGTTGAGGATCCTGGATTTGAAGCCAGGTTACAGTCGCCGCGTGATTAATCCGGGTTCTTGTGTGCGGAGAGTTGATGGTCTCAGCCGAGTCACCAATGGCTGTAAAACAGTGGTCGCCAATCTGGTTAAACACGAAATCACATTTAGTATCGATTTTGGATCAATTTCCGAAACGGTATCGGAATACACTCTCGAATCAATTCCCCCTTTAATATATGTCTACACTGAATCGTGTCGTGATTGCGCGTGCGACTCGTTATAATTAATCCCACACCGGCTAAATTAAGATCGACTGTTCAAGACTCCGGGATCGATCTATCTATCGATCGCGTTTGACTGAGAACGACTGTTGTACAGCTATAACAACAAAACCCATAAAATAATAATAATATAATTTTTATAATGATAATAGCATTTATAGAGCGCCTTTCACCCGAGGGTCACAATGCGTTGCTTGTGACGAATCAAAAAAATAAATTTGATTCATCAGAACTGCAGAAAAACGCCAGCTCTGAAAAATAAAAATAGATTTGACTGCCATGCGATGACGGCTAAAAAGAAGTTCTGTGGTATCTACCTCGAGCGGGACTCTCTCCAACACGGGGGTGGTGCACTACTCGCTCGCGGCCAGAGATACACGGACACTGGTGCCTCGCGACACGACACCCAATTGCACAATTGGGACCAAAACACCACAAATATTTTTCATTAAAAAAAAAACCCGACAAGACCAAATTTAGATTTCGCATTCTTGGGGCCTGAGTTACGTGAGCGACGTGTGACGGCCACACGCATGCACCCGAGGCGCACGGCCACGCGCGGTCAGGGCACTCACGATGACGATGATGCCGTTGTGCTTTAATGTCAGCGTCGAAACGGTGGCGATGGAGGTTGCATTTATGCGATGGATCTATCGACACTCCGGTTACATCACCCACCACCGCTCCCCCCCCGCATCACCCTCTGGCAATCGTCGCAAGAATGTGACGTCAATGGGCATAGCTTTTATGTTTTGGGGGGAAATACTTCTCCTTTTTGGTATAGCCACGCGCGTGGGGCGGCCTTCCATTCGAACGAAGAAAAGCGGACTCACTGTGCGTCATTAGTCGCTCTCATCCAAAAGCTATTGTGCGCAATTAGTTACGACTGGTTAAATGGCAATTTAGTCGAAGGGTCAACCCCGTGAATGTCAAATAATAATAATAGTCGCGTGGTGGTTGGGATCACGAGGATTCAACCAGCTAGCTGCAGTTTTGGTTTCCCATGGGGTAGCTGGGGACTCACAGAGGCCACGACGTGAACGCAGCAGCATTGCCTCCCCCCCAGGCTGGACTGTTTAATTTCCTCGACAGAGTAATAATACTAAAAATAAATATAATTTATGACGCGCGCATATTCGTTCAATGACGAAGGTGTTTTAAGCGAGAACGATGCAGATGCACGAGGAAACTGCAGAGAGGTGGGGGGGGGGTGGGGGGGGGGGAAGGCAGCCACGCAGTTAGCCGGCACCAACATTTACTACCAGACATTGCGTCCTATGTATGATGATGTTATCGGCCAATTCATTAATGAGTTGTGGGAAGAAACCGGAGAACCCGGAGGAAACCCACACAGAACAGAGGGCAAAGACACAAACTCCACACAGTAAAGTGTGTGAGGCGGGAATCGAACCGCCTCGGGCTGGACCTTCTTTCTGTAAAGTGCGGATGTTACCGCTGCAGCACCGAGTTCGTGTGCCGTGCGTGGCGATGGCCCGTTACAGGGGGGCGTCGTGTCCTGTTCGTACCCAGTGACTTCTCCTGCTCCAGACACGCGATGCCAGCACTGGTGGACCCTGAGCTGCTGGGGACTACGGGTGCTGTGATTTAGGTGCATCGATCGTGGGGTTGTGTTTCACCTTATTTCACCAGAGCGGTCAATGCGGGTTGGTGAGGGGAGCACATTTACCCCGATCAAGTTCAAGTCTATTTTGTTTAACCGGGCAATGACTCGAGAGACCAGGATAGAGTCTCGTTCGCGAGAGTGACCCGGGTCACCGAAATGACGAAAGCAAGACAAATAAAACAAAAATCTGAACAAAAACACAATATCGGTGCGAGGAACTGAACAAACTGTATTGCAAAAAGGAATTTCCGCGCGACGCAAAGCAGCGCGGGCAAAGTGACCACCAGATTGAACGCAGCGCAAATTACAAAACGAATCATAATATAATGATATATATTTGTAACGCGCGCACATTCTCCGGGCGCGTTGCACCCGTTGATTCGGAGGCCGCGGAGCCTGGCTCAGTTACTTTGTTGCGAGTCGAAAGAAACGTGAACATTACATCGACAGAAACGTGAACATTAAATCATATGTTCGAGGACCACATACCACTAACGATCACGATGACAAAGGCTGTCAGCCCCCGTGCGCTGGGGGTGTTTTGATCGCCCGCTGCAGGCCGTGCCGCCGCGGAATGAAACCTGAAGAGGGCCCGTAGGCGCGGACTCCCGTTGCTTCCCATCGGGGCCGCGTCACGACGCATCACGCGCGTTGAAAACCTCGCACGCACGCACGTGGCGGCGGATTCCTCACGCGACCCTGGGGGAACGGCAGCCCCTGCCGGACCTCGGTCTGGAGGTCATGATCATGAACCTCTGCCCTGTCCTCCCCCTCTGTTGTCCGTTCCCTCCACTGTCCTCTCCGTCCGCTGTCTCTCACTGGCTTTGCCGCTCGGCCCCTCTATCTCTTTACTCTCTGCCCTCTGCCCTTCGCACGCAAGCTCCCATCTTCCCTATCACCTGTCACCTCCGCATGCAGGTTCGCCCCTAGCCACTCTCCACTACCGCGTCGTCTCCCCTTTCCTCTCTGCTTTCACCTTAGTCCGTTCTACTCTCCCCCCCTCTCTCCCGCCTCACCTGTCTTGCCGCCTCTCCTCCTCCTCTCCCTATTGACCTCTGTCCCCTGACCTCCGCCATCTCCCCTTCCCCATATCTCTGCTCTCTCCCCATTCCCCTCTCATCTCCCCTTTTTTCGTTGCTTGATTTAAATTTGGTTCCACATGAATCTTGTCTATATTTTAATTACAGTCAGCAATTCGCATGTTTGTTGTGTCGCAGGCGTCCCGTAAGGGGCTCGCAAGCTCACCGGGTATTTTTCTGCTGTAATAATAAACATCTATCTATCTGCTTCCCTCTCGTTTCCCATATCCCGTTTGCACCCCTGCCCCCCGCCCCCACACCCCGGCAAGATTGCCAAGGGATCCGGCAAACTCGAAGCGTTCCGGCAAACGCCAAGCCCGGGGTGGAAGACGACACGACACGGTGTCACCCGCACTCGCGGCCGACCTGTTTACGCATTCCGGACGATCGTGACAAATGGCCGCAAGCTCCGCGGCTCCGCTCGCCGCCTCCGCGTCCCCTAATTGGCCACATTACGCCCCGGCGACAGCTTTCGACGCGGTGATTTATCGCCGCAGCGGCTGTCGGCCCCCGCGCAGGTTTATCGGCCGGGTTCGAACGCGACACGGGGACCTCGCCGAGGAACGGGACCCCCCCCCCGCAGCGCCGCGCTTCTTCGCTGCAAACAAACCCCTTGAATCGCGGCGTCGGCACTAATTCTCGCCGATGAGTAATCCTCGGGGGTTCGCGCCGTCACGGAGGTGTCACCGGGATTAGGGCCGAATTCCTTGGCTCGGGGCCAAAGCGGGGCCGCCTCCCGTGTTGTGGGCGCAGGTCTCCCGCTCGCTCGCTCGCGCCACGCGGTTCGGAGCGGCGAGACTCTCGCAGAATTTGGGGGATGACCCGGCGACCCCGCGACCCCGTGGCTCGGGACCAGCACGAGACGAGGGCGGCGCGCGTCACCGCGGCTCACGTGCGCGTCCCCGCCAGCGCCGTCACAGCTGTTCCGGTCCGCACGGCACTTCACAGCAAAAAGGCCCTCTTCTGTGTGTGTGTGTGACGGTTTATTGTTTTGTCTGGCTGCATGGCTTGATGGATGTCTGTCAGTCTGCACGGATTGTCTGTCTGTCTGTGTCGTTGGCTGGCTGGGTCTCCATTCATCTGGCTAGATGTATGGTTTTTTGTCTTATCTGATTGTTTAGGTGTCTATTTCTGTATGTCTGGCTGTCTGTCTAGGTAGAATCATGGCTTTTTTTTTGTCTCCCTGGTCTGTCTTTAAGCCTGCATTCATGTCTGGCTGGCTAGCGGAATCTATCCGGGTACTCCTCAGACAAACGAGCTTCAGGGCCTGGCCCTACACCTGCGGCCTACCTCACCCGCGGCCTTGCAAGCCAAGCCATGCCAAGCCAAGACAAGTCAAGCCAATCCAAGCCAAGTCCTTCCATGTGTGTGCCGACGCCGGGGTCTGAGAGAAACGGAATTTCCATCCTCTGCATGTCCTGTGCATATGGCAGAATTGACATATAAAGTTGAATTGAATAGATGGATGATATTAGGTCTATTTCTCTGTCTGTCTGCAGTGTCCGTCAGTCCATCTCACTGTCTGGCTGTCTCACAATCTGTTTGATCTCTGTGTGACTGTGCATATGACTGCCTACATGACTGTCTGGTGTTGGCTGCCTGTACCAGCGAATCTGTACGCCTATCAGGTTGTGTCACTGTCTGGGCGGAATGCGTTCTTTATTCCTATCTGTTCGTCTGTCTGTCGCACCAACGTTGACCCTTTGTTGTCAAGTTCAGTTCCCCACTCCTGCGCGCGCTGTAATTCTCCTTTCACCTGCACACGGTCACCCAACCCCAGTGGCAGGCAGATGTGTGGGGAGGGGGCGATGGGGCTGATAACCACCCCCTTTGAGACCCAAAAAATTGGTGTGTTACAGATATTTACCAGAAAAATTGCAATGAACGCTTATTTCGTTCATATTATTTAAAGTAAGGCATTGGTGATTGCTCCTTAAGAGCTGCTCTTTCTGGACAGCCGTGCCGAGCCTTCCTCGTTGGAGGAGTTGTCGGGCTTCGGAAGCCTGATGATGCCTCCAATCTGGGATGCAAAACATCGCGAAGGAAGAGAGGAGGAACACTCGACAAGGCTATCCCGAGAGAGCAGCTCTTAAGAGCAATTCTCATACATGGAGCCGTCAAAACCCCACATCAAAACCAAGTAGAACACTGATTAAAAGGCTCTAAACACTCGAACCGCCACTCAATAACCTTGGGGAAATTCGAGACCGGCCTCTGCCCAACCTTGGTGTCCAAAGTGCCACAAATCCACGCAGAGATTCCTCGTCACCTTTCCCTACACACCGGCCACCAGGACAACCGTGACGCCGACAAAGCCACCGTGGGCAACCGCGCGGAGCGGAGAGCGGCGCGGACGGGCAGCGGGGAGCCTCGGTGAGCCTGCGGCTTTCGGATGAGCCGGGCCCGGTGATCGCAGACAGCGTGCGGTTAGTAAGATCACCCTCACTGCCGCAGGGGCATGCGGCAACGGGCTCAGATTCCGCCCCCCGGTTCATCGACGGCGCTTTCTCATACGGAGACCCGGCGACTTACAAAGTGACGTGTCAATTCACGTAGAAACCCGTTGACTCACACAGTGACCCGTCAATTCACATAGAGACCCATTGACTCACAGTGACCTGTCAATTCACATAGAGACCCGTTAATTCACATAGAGACCCGTTGACTCGCACAGAGACCTATTGACTCACACAGAGACCCATTGACTCACAGTGACCCGTCGACTCACACAGACGCCCATCGACTCCCACAGACACCCGATTCTCCCACAGAGGACCCATCGATTATTCACGCGGGCAGACTTGTCAACTCGCACGGTGACCCGCCGACTCGCGCAAACACCCTTCGACGCACCACACAATTCAGGCGACCCACCCCCGCCGGGCACGAGACCTGCTGGAGGCGGCGTTGCGCGAGGGACATGCCGTCCCC
>JAZEWU010000030.1:4460930-4472519 GCA_036362915.1 Geotria australis | reverse complement strand
CAGTCTGGAGCAAGAAGAGAGGCCAATACCCGCCCGCCTTTAAGGCCAGCACTGACTATTACATATCTAAATGTCGAAGGGCTGTCTGCAACTAAAAATAAGAACTCGTTGCAATGGGGAAACCGTCACATTAACCATCACGCCTCGAAGAATCTAATCGAATTCGAACACAGTGTGTGTGGCCAAAGGTTTCGCTGAGCCTGTGCGAGAGGGTGGGCGCGCACCTCCGCGCCCGCCTGGGAGAGAGGGGGGCAACCCTCGGAGCCCACATCGGGCTCAACGAGCGGCTAATCACGCGATATTCTGGAATGATAACAGCGCGGGGCGATTATTTTGGCACAAGCAGAGACTTGACTTGCCCGCCGTGGCGAGCGGGCGGGAGGGAGGGAGGGGAGTTGGCTGAATTCCTTGTTGCGGGCGATGCAGTTTGCGCAACATGCCACCAGGTTTTTGTTTTTTCACTCCTTCACCCAAAACATTGTCAGACAAAGCCGAGTGGACGGACACACACTGACACACACGTACGTGCGCTGTACAGCACTTAGAAAAATGGAAAAGGGGGGGCGGGGGTGCTAAGTAGGGGGGGGGCACAGTTGGCCCATGGAGATTTTGGAGTGCTGGTTGTTGGTGACATTACCAACGGATGCGAACTCAAGTGACAGACGTTGGATAGATGTTGACGATTACAGCAGAATATACCCAGTGAGCTTGCAAGCTCTGGATGGGGGGTTCAAACGTCCGAACTAGTCAACACAAACAACACGAGACATTTCCAGTGGAAATGTCAAGACGGGAATGGCACTGCCCCCGTATGATGACTGCTTTGCAAAGCTGCTCTTTCGGGATAGTCGTGTTGAGCGCACAAACGCAGGAGGGGTGTTGGTTGGACGGCATTATTGCCGCTCACCCCAATCATTTTCTGAATTCATCTCATCCCACGTGGATGCGGCTGACCTTCAACTTCGACTTTACGAGCAAAACAGAGAGAGGAAGCGAACCAGGGGCCACGTGTGGAAGTTGCGTGTAGGCTCCAGTCTGGCTCAGATATTGCTTGGTCAATTAATTTTAGCCGTGACCGCCAATATTACAGGCGTTCGTTTGATTGGTGTATTTTTTTTTAAAAACGATACGAATAACAAGCAGACAAAATCAATACAGTACGTTTAGATTAAGACAAAAATCCCCATATAGCCTTAACAGACTGTAGGGGCAAGTGCCGTTAGTGTGCACCTATCAAGGTCGACACGGCACACGAGGGGGTGGGTGACCAGCACCACGCCCGGCTGCCTTCGTCTCCCAAGTGGTGATGTTTACACACCGCACTAGGTACTCATTTGAGGCTGAGTCGACCTAGGGGAGGCCCAGGACCGGTTCAGAAAATCGTCACGGGTGTTGGCCGGGAACGGGATTCGAATTCGGGTCGCCAGATTTGTAGCCCAGCGCGTACATTAACACGCACACCAGGCATGGCCGGGCTGCACACTCAACACTTTCTCCCCGTGCCGCGTTCACGCAAACACCACGAGCGTCGCTCCGCACGCATACCATCTCGCGAGGGGTACCGAGGAAACGTTATCTCTCTTGGCTGCTAGGCAGGAGGTCACGGGTTCGATCCCAGACCCTGACAATGCCTGCATATTTGGAGTTCGCGTGTTCTGTCTCGCCCTCCCTGGATTGTTCCCCGGGTTCCTTTCGGGTTTAGCTCCCTCTCCACGTTTAGAAAGAGCAGCTCTTCAGAGCAATTTTCATACATCGAGCCGTGAAAATCTACACCAGTAACACGCGTTTAGATTATTTTGGCTGCTACTTTAAAACCTCGTGTGTGAAGAGGATATAAGCCACAGTGATGAGCTGCTATCGCAAGTACGCTAGGTCACGTCTGAACAAGAGCTAATCGCTCAGTGGGCTTTAAATGGTCGATAAAATAGATTTGTCTCACACGTAGAACAATACTTCGAGGCGGCCCAGGTTGGCGAGTGGCATATACGGTGAGTCTGAGACCCGCCCTCAAGAGCTGCTCTTTTGGTATAGCCGTGTCGAGCGTTACTCCTATCTCCTTCGCGACGCTTCGCCTCCCACGTTGCAAGAGTTATCGGGCTTCACCCCAGCAGCAACTTGGGAAGTGAAACGTCTCGACGGAGACAGAGGAGGAACGGGTCGGCACAGCTCTCCCGAAAGAGCAGCTCTGCGGCGCAATCCCCATACACGGGGCTGTAAAAAAACCATACATCAATGCATACGTGAGTTTATTTGAAGTTAAGCCAGTAAGGCACGTCACTTTAATGATATGCGCT
Source organism: Geotria australis (assembly GCA_036362915.1). Classification (NCBI taxonomy): domain Eukaryota; kingdom Metazoa; phylum Chordata; class Hyperoartia; order Petromyzontiformes; family Geotriidae; genus Geotria; species Geotria australis. The sequence goes on along the minus strand of JAZEWU010000030.1, from coordinate 4,470,225 downwards.
GAGTAAATTTACCCCCCGGCACAACACAATGCCGCTTGTTAGGCAGTACCTCACCGTTAAGGCGTTTGGGAGCCACGCAATAGCTGACCCCACGCCGCGGCCAAGCACAGGCCAAGTGTCAACAAGCGACGAGAATCGACAGCCGTGTGGGTCGTCGTGGCTGTGCCGTGCAACACCTCTTCTTTATAATAATAATGTTACATTTATAACGCACACACATTCATTCACTGTCGAAGGTAACTCATTCGACGAGAGAACGACTCAGAGGCGCGAGGAAAGCGCAGAGAGGCGGAGGAGGCAGCCAGGCGGTTTTCAGGCGCCATATTGCCGCACACTGCTTCCTATATATTAAGATGTTATTGGTCAATTAATTAACGAGTATTTTTAAAAGTTGTGGGAAGAAACTGGAGCGCCCGGAGAAGACCCACACAAACTCCACACAGAAAGGCGCCCAAGGCGGGAATCGAACCGCCTCGGGCAAGTCCATTCTTTCCTTGAGGCGCAGATGTTAACCACTGCGCCACCCTGCCTCGTCATCCGACGTTTCGCAGCGTGTGCCTGGCGGCCAAGGACACACGGGTACGAACCGACGTCACGTGTCGCGTGTCTGTAAGCGTCTTCGACCGAAAAGTCACTTCAGGTTTTAAGTCATTGTCACCACCGCGCGCCTACGGTAGGTACCCTCCGCCTCCGCCCCCCCCCCCCTCGCCCTCTCTCCCCAGGAGGTCCCAATCGCTCAATATTTGCAGACAGCAAACACAGAGCTGAGCGAGAGAGGGCGTTTAAGAAAGCAACGAGACTGCGGGAGGCGGCGGGGGAACGAGCGAGCGAGCAAGCGGCAACGGCAAGTGCACGGCTATGCGTTCGTTCGTTCGTGCGTGCATGCGTGATTGACGGACGCGCGCGGTGCGATGGTCTAGGGGGCTCTCACCTGTCACCCCCCCGCCGGGTCTTTTGGGACAAGAGACGTGCGCGTCTCTCCGACGAAGCACGCGAGGAATTTGTGTCCGAACACGCGGGCCGGGCCCTACCGCGCGCGTACTCGGAGCGGCGGGTGGCGGAGGAGTGTGCGCGCTGTGGACACAAGACGTCAAAGAGCGCCCGAGACCAAATAAACTCGAGAGCGATCAATATGGGCCGGATCATGGCTCGGGGCACGCTCACGGGTTCTGGGATCGGGCGAACGCCGGCCGCGGCTTGCCGGGCGTCGTGAGCGCGAGGCTGCGAGGCGATGCCAGGAGGTGACGGCGCTGAGCGGTCGCTCCATCGCAACGTGTCGTTTACGCGCCGTGAAGCTGTCAGTCGGATTTTTTTCCAATTAAACTGGAAGGGGAAGTGTAAGCATATTAAAATATCTCAGGGCATCGGGGGAATTTTAGTCAAGACAATTAACCTGAGAAGACGGGCCCATTTCCCGAAACGTCACCCGTTATATACAACTCCCCTATATTTCACCACACGCGGTGTGTTATTGATGAAAGCGTTGAGTTTCTCCGTACGCGTAGCCAGGCTTTCTCCGGGTTTCCTCCCGTGTGAAGCCAAAACACGGCTCATTAAATGGAATTGGCCCAACCATCACTAACACAGGATGCTCCTATAGGGTTGCGACACTCAATGGCGCTATTGTTAGACACGCGAAGCAGACGCGATTATTACTAGAGCGGCCAGGGCTTTTGATGCTTTCATAAAATAAATCTAATTTCAATGGTGCTTTGTTTTCACGAGGAGAATATTTCCAGGCGTGTAATCACTTCAATAACGGACATTGTTTTTTTTTGCATTTATGTAATCGTTTTCCACATTCGGGGTATTTTCGCACGGCGCTGCGCAGCACAAAGATATATTCGTAGGCAATAAGCCATATCGCTGCTCGGAGACGCAGGAATGTACAGGAATTCTTGCTGCTAATTGTCAGAGCGGCCCGCGAAGCGTCCGGCTAAATCCGTGCGTCGCCACCTTGGCCGATGGCAGGCAGCCGTGGTGCGGCTCGATAACGCTGCTGCTCTCGGTAAAACGTCGAACGGGACAGAAAGCAGCGCCCCGTGCGTCTGGAGGTGCTGTAGCCCGGGGGGGGGGGTTAGTGGTGGTGGTGGTGGTGCCTTGCATTTCACACATCAAGAATGCAGGGTTCTAATCCCCGACCTCAGACTGCGCAGAAAATGTATCTGACGCCCCACCTTGGCTCCGGCGTCTATCCGTGTCGAGCGATGACGGCTATGACTTAGAGGAGACGCGGCTCAGAGATTGGCGACATGAGTTGTATTCCCTTTATTCCCAATCACGGCGAACGTCATTGGCGGGTGCGCTCTGCTACTCTCTCTCTGCTACTCTCTCTATATATATATATATTTAAAAACGCATGATTGATGCTTGTTATTTAATAATGATCAAAATAAAATGCATTGATGTCAGACCTGTTATTGCCGGTCACGGTGAACGTTTGTGAACCGGTCGTGAGTCGGTGGGTTCAAGGTAAAGGGAGGAGGGTGGGCAAATCGTCCCATGTTTCACACCGCGAAAATTAGTAATTTATTGATCATTACCCATAGAAATATATGTTTATTAATGCAGGGCCCGATTCAAAATGTTTTGAATTCACCCCCCCCCCCCCCAGCCCCGTCTCCCTTGGGAAAAATGTTGAAGTATGGACGCCTGGGAAGCCCCCAGGAAGAGCTGGAGTCTGTTGCTGAGGAAACGGATGTCTGGTCCACTCTCATTGGACTGCTGCCACCGCGACCCTCACCAGGACAAGCGGTTTAGAAAATGGATGGACGGTCAAACAACGGCCATGACTGACGTGGCGTGGTGAAGACATGGGGAGGAAGCCAAAGGCCAGGGTCAAAGCAATATCAATATCTTTTGCATGGGGCCTTGCATTAAGAAAAAAACACATTTCCTCCTCCACGACGGAGGTTAAATGTCGCGAAGGAGAGAGGAAGAACGCTTGACACGGCTATCCTGAAAGAGCAGCTCTTAAGGGCAATTCTCATACATCAAGCCGTACCAACTTTTTGGGGTCTCAAAGGGTGTGATGCTAGGGGGGGGGCAACGGCCCCCATTGGCCTTCCCTTCCCCCTTCCTGCGGATCCGCCATTGCCACACGCCAGTGCTGTTGAGCCTTCCCTGGGCAGACAGCGGAGCTTAAGAAAGTATTTTCCTCTTAGAGTAGAAAACGACAAAACACGCGAGGCGTTAAGCTGTGACTGGCAGCTTCATAAGGCCGAGGCATGCTATGTTGTATCGCGATCGTGCAATCTCGCCCGCACATTTTTCCCTGAGAAATTCTCCCGACGTTTAAATTATTTCTTTTCGCCCTCCGCAGTAAATAATTAGGGATATACTGTACGCACGCGTCCTGATTAATAGCGCCGTGCAAGCGGGTCTACTCCCACAAAGCTCCCCGTGGACGTGGATCACATGGATCGTTGGGGATTTTAGGCCAATGGTCTCAAGCAAGTGGCAACGTTGGTCCTTTGTGACCCTTGGGTGAAAAGCGCTCTATAAATGCTTTTATTATTACGTTGGCTTGTATACTGGGCTCCACCCTCCGCCCCCCGCCATGCCTCGCTGTGTCTCTCGGTCATTGTCTGTTACGTTCATCTTTCCACTGTTGTGTAAGCGTTCAGCAACAAACAAACCTTGATCCGTATCGACTGAACCTGCCGTAGAGACCTTTAAAATTGAAACCAGAGCAGACCGGAGTTTTGCCAGCTCAAACAAATGCTGTAGGGTTCTATTGGTCTGGCAAGCCCATTGGATGACTAAATAAACATTTTAGTTTTTATTAGAAGAGATCAACAGAGGCATATTTGTTTACATATTTATTTACACTGCGCCCACTATTGCTCCACAACAATGCATGAGTTTATGGTTTAACATCATGTCTTATTTCGTGGTGAACAAGGGCTCCTCTCCCATCTTGTAGATGGATTGCTCTCCCCAATAACATCTGGCAACCCAGGAGCGATCGTTTAACACGCCTGAATCTTCTTCTTTGCGATTCTTCGAAGCACAATGGCTAGCTTCTGGACATGGTCGTCTTTCAGCTTGGCTTCGAAGTGTTTGGTAGAATTCGCAGGCAGTACCAAGTACTACCTGACAGGGATCGCGACGTGAACGCTTCTACCTTGGCCCCCACGCCTGAATAATAATAGCATTTATAGAGCGCTTTTCACCCGTGGGTCACAAAGCGCTGCACAGGGCTGCGGAGACAACGACATGTCAACAACGACAGAGAACGGAAAATAGGCAACATTTTTTTTTTTCGGGGAATCTGCCTACGAGACTCCGAAAGGTCGAAACTGATCGCCAAATTTGCGTTCGTGAACAAACGCTGCAGAGGGGAAGTATGTTTGCCTGGAATAATCGGTGTGAAGAAATTAACACGTTATCGTTGCAGAGCGAGGCGAACGGAGGCCCGCTTACTAACGTTATTGCGCGCGTTAGCCCATGGCGAGATTCGTAACAAACCCCAAATTTCACAACAACAATCCACAGGATCCCCTACAACGCATTCCTGCAAACTGTCCCCCTCCCACCCTTCCTCCCCCCCCACTACACCTCAAATATTTTCGTACACCCGAGGCCCCACACCTGTCCGCTCATCAGCCCGAGATGTGCAGGACATTCGTGTGGATTTTATATATTTTTTTCGCTCTTAAAACCCGAGCGATGCAGGCAACGGTGAGGGGGAGAAAATCCTAACAAGAAAAAAAAATCCTTCGTCTGGTATGTTGTTTTGTAACCCAAGAGCCGTCGCTGTGGCTGTCGGGGCGCGAGGCGCGAACTGCGACGTTTTATTTCGCGATGGATACCCCCTTCGCCGATGGTTTTTATATGTGAAGTTCTGTAATGAGGCGTCGAGTCGTGCGGGCGCAGAGATGTGGGCAGCACACGGAGAGTGGCATTCCTTGCCCAGACAAGCGAGACCCTCGTCACGAAACGCTCACCACGGCTAAACTCAGGCTGAGCTACTTACCGTGAACTACCGATAATATCATGAGACACTCGGCCGATTCGCCGTAACACACTCGCCCGGGATACTCACCGGAAACACTCGCTTAAGATACTAACCATGAGACACTAACCGTGAGATGCTCTTAAATCAACGTTATTGTGTTTAACCAGGTGATAATTCAAGAGACCAGGATTAGCCTCATGTACAAGAGTGAACTTTGGCATTAGTCTGCCAGTAGGTGGTGATTATTGCTCTATATAATCCCGAGTGAATAAATGAGACATTCGCCTGAGACACTTGGCACACTCGCCTAAGATACTCACCAGGGACGTTCAACCCTGAGACACTGATCTGATCCACAGAATCTGAGACACCAGTGGTGTAGAGATTAATTGTGCAGGCGCTGCAACTGCACCAGGACCCAAGGGCCAGAGGGACCCAGGTGCTGGGCTACCATGTTGTGGTGGGGGGGAGACGGATATTGGACACATGGCCATGTTTCATGCCCTGCTCATGCCAAGCATACTATGCCACTGTGAGAGTCAAGGGATTCTAAAACGAAACAACCAAAGTTGCACGGCAAACATCCACGCCTTAAGACACCTAACACTGCAGAACACCCACCAAACACACGACCAACGCTTAGACGCTCAACCTGAGACCCACCCCTCAAGTCCCTCACAATGAGACAACCGCCATTCGCCACTAAGTAGCGGTGACGACACCACGGCGCCTGTGCCAGGCCATATGCACCTTGAGGCCACGTGAAGTGTCGAAGGCTCGCCGACAGGTCACAGGACAGACCCAGGTGTCATGGGCTGCCTGACCGAGATGACTGGCAGATGCACCACCTGAGCTCCCTCACCATGAGACACTCACCCTGAGACCCACACCTCAAGTCCCTCACGTGGGTTTCCTCCGGGTTCTCCGGTTTCCTCCCACAACTTAAAAAAAAAACACTCATTAATTATTTGGCCGATAACATCATAATATATAGGAAGCAGTGTGTGGCAATATGGCGCCGGCAAAACCGCCTGGCTGCCTCCTCTGCGCTTTCCTCGCGCCTCTGAGTCGTTGCCTCGTCGAATTAATACCATTGACATTGAATGGAGTACGTGCGCGTTATAAAGGTAAAATTTGAATTATTATTATTATTATGAGACACTCACCCTGAGACCCACACCTAACGCTGCAGGCACCCACCCACCCAACACACACGACCAACGCTTAGACATTCGCCCCACACTGAACATCCCGTCCCGCGCACAGGCACTCAACGGCACCCGCACTACCAGCGTAGTGCGAGCCACGCGCGTAAAAACGCACCCACGCGGTAAACACCGGGGCGTGTGCGTGAGATTCCCCTCTCCTGTTACCGCGATCCAGTGTCGCGACTCGATGTCAGAATCGATTCCCGTACCGTGTGCTGCTGAAAGATTCGCGGTGAACGCAGCACTTCCCCAGTGGCCGCAGGAGGCCACCGGAATCAGTGCGAGGACCGGTTCGGATTTCATTTGGAAGCAAAGTTGGGCCATGGCCGGTAATCGTACTCGGGTCGCCAGATCCGTCCACGCGGTATGCTTAACGGCTGTGCCACCACTCCAACTGGGACACCGCATCGTTTCATAAAACAATGAAAATGACAGAGAAGGGTTTGTTTTACCGAATTAAAACAAGATCATAATGTCTCCGTTCTTGCGAGATGGGCCTTCTGAACTATTGCCGCCTGTTAGCGGCGTGTACTGGTGTAGGGCTGTGGCCCTCTGGTTAGCGCACCGTACCACGAACCCGGCGACCTGAGTTTAATTCCCGACCATATCTGAACCAGTCCTGAGCCCCCCAACGCCTTCTGCCCATGCCTGAACATCCCACTTCTACAATATGAATACAATGTGCGGATGGGAGACCAGTGGTGCGGTCGTTCGTGCACCACGCTATGAAACCCGCTCCAGGGTTTGATTCAACAGCCACGGCTCACATCAGTGGCAAGTGATATCTGAAACGGTCCTGGCTGTCACTGTCATCAACCCACATTGCCCACTGTGGGAAAGTATGGTCAAACAACACCTGACAGATACGGCATGAGGTGCCCTCATCCAGCGATTGATTGATAAAGGGTTGTAAATTATAATTACTATCAACATTATTTATGCAATGTGTATATATGTGTCTCCCCCCCCCCAACCCCCGTGATGTACATACCACTGTTCTTTAGCGCGTGCGTTAGATTTATACGGAAAGCAAGCCTATATTGTATTGTGGGTTTATTTTACGTGGCATTCAAATAGCGTTAAATCCACTGCATTGTCCGTAGCTCGCCACCTCTGATGTACAGAACAACCAGGAACACGCCAAGGTGGGGGAAATAAATAAGAACATCTCACTCCGGCAGAAGCGCGGAGGAATACACGCAAGCACATCGATGGTCTGCCGTACCGTATTGTCACACCACAAACATTGACCCAGAGACGTGCTTTTTTTCCTTACCGGAATGACCGTACAGATTTTGTTTTTGTCCGCGCCATAAAAAAAACCGACCGCAACAATCGCGGGACAAAGCCGCGGCTTCGGCGACAATCGCACGTTTGTCGTGTGTGTGTGTGGGTCGTCTCCGGCGGCGGAGCGACGGGGGAGCCGTGAACTCGACGCGTTCCAGCGGCCGTGTCAACTCTCGGCGGCCGGCCGACCGACCGGCCGACCGACCGACTCGGCTGACGAGAGGGGGGAGACGTGCGGGTGTGCACTTGACCGCCAGCGGGGGATTAATTCAGGAATCCCAATCGTTCAACAACAAATCGTCCGTCGAGTGGAGATTTTTTGCTGTTGTTGTTGCCGCTGCTGCTGCAGGAATGTCTGTTCTCAAGGATACCTCCACCCCCCCCCACACCCCCCCGGAAAAATAAAATAACCCCCCCCACAAACCTGGGAAACAAACCCGCACGGGAGAGCACGAACGACGGCCCAGCCAAAGGTGTGCGCAAAAACAGCAGACGTAGCGACCGCAAGGCCTGCCACGTATCGTGGTACGAAGATCAAAGAAGAGATGTCAACTCGCCGTTTGCCGAGATTTCACTTCATGTCACCACGCACCATGTCCGAAGTTTGGTCGTGGTGGGGGGGGTGGGCGGGGTGGTGGGGGTTCTCTGTGGCTCGTATCCCAAAGGACTCCTAATACCTCGTTTTAACGATCGATAGGCTCCAGGTTCTGTTGACCCAATATCGGACCAGTATTGACCAGAGAACACGGCCAGGGCTTAGGTCGGTGTTCCCCCGTGGGTTCACGAACGACGTCGCTCTTGGGGAAGCAGTCCCCGCGTTTCTGATGCCCTAAGTGGCCAGAGTAAGCAAGGTGCCCGTGCTGGTTTTCCCAGGATAGTGATCTGTAGTTTGAGGTAGATGTCCCGATTTTTGATAACGGTACACCACGTTTACGGGTGGTTCTCCCCTCATCCGATCGTGTGAGATATTCCTCTTCCCACAAGACACATTCTGAGTGTTATTGTTGCCTCAGAAGTGGCAACGCTCATTTCCACAATTTCACGTGGACTCCTACCGAACCGAGTCACCAAAGACCACAAAAACTCCCAACACCCTTTCAACCGATCAATCACCAACCACAGCAAGAGCTTCCAACTCTCCTTCAATCAATCAATCACCACAAGAACTGCAACACATCCTGAACCAATCACTACTGGCTGGCATGGCCAACCAGAGGTTTCTGGAGGCCGGGGACAAAACGCCACATGGAACCCCTCCTTATCCCACTATCCAGAAGCCTGTTGCGGAGCGCTCTTTTGTTTGAGGCCCAGGACAAATTACTCATATTGCTCCCTGCCGCCCCCCTCTTAACTCCAGGTGGCCCTGACTACAAGAACTCCGACACCTTCTGAGCCAACCACCAATCACCACAACAAGTCGTGCGCTCCGTGCGCCGGCCAATCGCCAATCACCGCAACAAGAGCCCTCCCCCCCCGCACCTTCGGCGTGGCTTTTCAAACAACCGCCTTTAAATGGCGAGCCGTCGTGCAGCGCTGTCAACGTCGAGTATAAATCAATGCCGCTTAAACCGAAGAGCACATATTGACCCAGTTAGTGGCGAGGGGCCCAGCCGTGCAATAGAGACGTAGGCTCATACAATAGATATGTGACCTGCAGCCGCCACCACCACCAACCACCACCGACCGCCGCGCCTGCATTCCAGCCACAACCTGCGCAATGAGCTTACATTTCAATCTCGCCACAGAGGCTGGCTCGGTGCCCGCAAAACTCTGTTTCTTTAGCGCACGGTGGGGCAGGGTGCAGGTGGAACCCATTCCCTCCCCACACCTCTGTCTACCC
>JAZEWU010000030.1:4443838-4456067 GCA_036362915.1 Geotria australis | reverse complement strand
TCCACCGTGAAACAGATGGTGTATATTTACGGTAAAGCACTCACAGTATTAACCAGGGCAGCCCGCCGGATTGGAACTGCAAACATCTACAGCAAGGGGCATATGCGCTACCACTGGGCGGCCAAGTAACAGGTGTAATCTACGGTCTATCGTACGTTCTATCCCAGCCTTCACCCCCCCCCCAGTGTGTACGAGAGGTTACTTAATAATATTCACATAGCCTAAACATCATCGCATGAATTTAACACGAAGGCTTTCGCAGCCAATATTACACTTAACAGTGTTTTTGGGTTAAGTTACGTAACAGTATAAGTGCCGTAAACCGCCCTCCACCCGACACACCCAATCAGGTAGGTTGTTGTCACGTGGACACAGCCAGCCGATTCATTACCACATTATCAGCACACCGCTGTGTTACAGAGCAAATGGTAAATGTTGTGGGTTTGCTGTTTAACGCACCGGTTTGCTGAAGTGGTAATGAATTTACATGCTCGCGTGACAAAAACACAACAAATAGGCTTTGTCGGTAGGAGGTTGGTTTACGACATTTGTATGTGACCCAACACTTTGATATGCATAATCACGTCAAGCTTGTAAATCAGTGCAAACTTCAGAGGAAAACATCCACAGGTGTTCAATACTCCACCAACATTTTTTTACTTCACTAAAAAAAACCTTGAAAGGGTGGCTGAGCCTTCAGCAAGTGAAGTTCAAGGGACAAGACCCAGATATCACTGGCTGAGATGACTGACAGATGCACCACAAGTGATCCCTACAGTGCCAACTCGCCGAGTTTTAGCTCCGCTAGTTGTTGCAAGAGTCACTCCTCCACTCTCTATTGTTGCTGGAGGGCAACTGCCTCCAGCTGCCCAGTAGCATTCTTCACGAACCTCCTCCGCACAGGTCAGTCTGGACACTGTGCTCAGCTGCTTCTAGAACCACTGAAGCTACGGGTGAGGTGATCGAGCAGAACATAAACAATGTTACAGTTCGTGAATCACAATATGCTCTCAGCACCACCTGTCCATTCCGGCCTTGCCCCATGACACCGGGACCATGTGGAGACTTGAAACATGCGGTGCCATAGCAAGGTTGCATCATCGTCATCACAGGAGCACGCAACTCAAGGAGTGCATGCTGTTCCCCGCCCGATAGCACATTCGCTTCTCCCAAACGAGGGTTGCCAAAGGTAACGAAGCGATTCACACCTGTGCCGTTTAGTTCCGGATACGGGAATAATCGCTGACAGGATTTCGAGAGGCCGAGGCGAAACGCTGCTCCATCATCCCCGACTGCCGATTGCGAAATTAAAACGAGCAAAAATTATCCTCGCCGGCTTGGCAGCGATTACAGGTTGTTGACGAATTACACAACTGTTTTGACAATTCTTCTGCGGTGATCTAGCATTGTTGGCGAAACTATTTCGCGACGTTGCGCTCACGTGTGAAATCCGTGTGGCAATGGGGTGTATTTGTAATCTGTGACGTGAAATCTAACTTCGGTGCCGTTGTTTTTCCAACTGAACTGAACCCATGCCCCTGCTGGCAGTGAGCAAAGTGTCACTGTGTCCACAGGGCCACACCTTGTGTGTCCGTGCCAGGTCTAGAGTGAAACTGCATTATACTGACGTAGGTTTTCAAATGCCTGAAGATGCCTCCAACATGGGAGGTGGAATCTCGCAAAGGAGACAGCAGAAATGCTTGCCATGGCTATCCCGAAAGAGCGGCTTTTAGGAGCAATGGGATAGGCCACTATTAACTGAGGCCACACGTGGGGGCCTCGTGGAATCTCTACTGGAGGAGGGAATACTTTCACTCAAAAACTCATCGCGTTACTGTGGAGCATTACGCGTACCATCTTATGCTAGAAATGAAACGGCGTTCTGTGTCTCAACATATACACGGAACTATTTTTTGTATTCATCCACCAGCCGATTGGCTTTCCAGACCGACGGCATCCAAGCAACAATTGTGTTTTCCACATTCTGGGTCTCGCCAGTTATTAAGCTTGTTAAACAAATGCTGCCGGATTACAAGATGCTCTTGCCAACGCCATCTGGCATCCGAACAGCATTTGATTACAAATCCCCGATGCTGCCGAGTAGCTGACCCGATCAGTCGATCAGCCAATGGAATTAAACAAATATGTATTTACGTGCGCATAGAACGCAGTTTTGCTTCAATGCACTCATCGTCGTTAAAGCAGAAACATCGTGGGGAGGAGGGCCGAGATGGCCTCTCATCGGGAACACGATTCCTTACAATGCTGACGAGAGAAAACATCACAACGTATATATTTTTAGGTTTTAAATTCAAATTCTGCTTTGTTTAATTCCCAAGAGATTCGCCGTAAAATTATATTTACCCAAAGTATAACAAAAAGCGTTTGTGCTCACCAACAAGGAGTTTTATTTTTAAGCTGCTTTGTTTTAACACGGGAAGGAATCTCATTTTTCAAATGGCATCTCTCACCGGCCTCATGAGGCCACCCACTGACAGCCAGGCGGATTGTGGCACACCCGTTTACTATTGCAGGTGGCTTGATGGAGGCGGTGGAGGGGCCGTTAAGAAACTTGCACCGTTGCTCCGTCTGCCGCGACGAGGGATCGAATGGGACCCGACACGCCTGGATTGCGAGTCCAGTGCACTGTTCACCACCACACTGCCGAAGCGGCATGCGTAATCGAGCAGCAGTTGCAGTTTGAAAAAAAGAAATTGAAACCGAAGTTTAATTATTTAACTCTGGAATAGGGTAGTAATACAGTTCAAATACACTTCCACTCATTCATAATGACTAAGCAATAAAATGAAAGTGGTCCGCCTTTGTAAAATCAAAAGGTCACTTGGAAGCAATCGTTTTTAAATGTAAACAGATGCAATTCCCTTTCCATATATGAGCAGCATCGTGGATTTAAAACAAAATCGGATTGTAACAATTTACCCACCTCGCAATCTGATGAACTGTCTACGTCCAGAGCCCTAATTTTATTTTAAAATAACGATCAATTGATTCAACGTTGTGGGCAGAGTTTGGCAGACACTGAAGGGCTGTAGCAGCCATGAAGAGCTGTCTCCTGTGCTTGGCTTTCCGGAGCAAGGCCGGCTCAAATCAGTGAGGAACACCTCCTCCACAGACACGGATCAGCGCCACGGCAAAGGGGCCGTCGTTATCCGTCTTCATGCGACATGTTGTCCAAACGGAAAACATCAATCCTCTCAAGCAGCGACCCGATGCCTGCATCCTGAGCTTAAGAACTGATATTTAAAATCGACAAAACCTACGCACCGCTGCACGTCTGGTATATATAAAAAAAAAGAATAGTTCCAAGGTTTGGTAAACACCCTCGGGACATAACGCAAGAATTTCGAGGTATCGTCTTAAATTTCACGGATCTCCCATCCATCACCGTGCTGCCTCCATGCCGGTCACAGGAGCACGGGAGAATGGCAGGAGGGGCGGGGTGGGGATGGACCTAACCCCTTCTGCTTTCTAAGCGGAGCCGGTGGGGGTCTGGGAGCGCCCCGTAACATCGTCCGTCTGACTGTGGGGGGCCCCCATGTGTCTCAGGAGTGTCTCGGGAGTCCCGTAAAGAGCTTGCAAGCTCACTGGGTATTTTTTCTGCCGTAATAATAAACATCCATAATAATAATAGCATTTTATAGAGCGCGTTTCACCCGAGGGTCACAAAGCGATGCACAAGGGCCGCGGAGAGAACGGCATGTCAACAACGACAGAAAAAAACAACTAATAAAAACCAAAGCAACAAAACATTAAAAGATTAAGGCTGCTTCGAATACACTGAACGGTCGTGAAACAGACATACGGACACAGACAGGAAGACAGGGAGACAGACATCCGATGTGTCTCCGTGCGGGGTGGTTGTGTGTATGGGGGGGAGGAATAGGGTTCGCGTGTGCGTGCGCCCTTCTCGCCCGCGCCGTGTCCCGCTCGCTCATCACGCCCAGGTGAGCAAGCAGCCGCCCCCCCGTGGGGTCGGAGCACGGCATCGCAGGAATGAGGCGGCGTGCCGTGCGGGCTTCCGCCACACCCAGCGGGAACCGCCGTCGCGACCGACGCTCCGTTCGTCCGCCCGCCGGTCTTAATAATACATTTACATTTATAACGCGGACATATTCATTCGCTGTCGAAGGTACTCATTCGACGAGAGAACGACTCAGAGGCGTAGCGACTAAAGCGCAGAGAGGCGGAGGAGGAAGCCAGCCGGTTTGCCGGCGCCATATTGCCACACACTGCGTCCTATATATTAGGATGTTATAGGTCAATTAATGAGTATTTTTTGTTTAAGTTGTGGAAGGAAACCGGAGAGCCCGTAGAAACCCCACACAGAACAGGGGAAGAACACACAAACTCCATACAGAAAGCCACCCAAACCTGCTCGGGCAAGACCATTCTTTCTGTGAGGCGCAGATGTTACCACTGCTGGCCCCGTTCGTCTCCTCCAGATATCAATCGGTCCATTCGTGCGTCTGTCAATCCACTATCCGTTCATCCGTCCGTATATATGGTCCGTCCATCCATCCACCTGGATGTGTATTCATCTGCCGGTCCATCCAGCCATCTATATTTTATGGGTTAGGTCATGGGAAAAATCAGTGTCATAAACCCACCTCCACCCGACACTCAAAAAAGAGATATACTATGGATAACATTGGTCCCGAAAGCCTTCGTGTTAAATGTACGTCCATCTGTACGTCTGTCCATGCATCCATCTGTCAGTCAGTCCATCTGTCAATCCGTCTGTCCATCCATCTGCCAGTCTCTGCATCCGTTCACCCGTCTCCCATGCATCCCTTCATTTGTTCATCCACCCATCCGTTTGTCCATTCGTCCGCTCATTTGAGACGTATCCTTACAGACACCAACGTAACCAATCACTCCTAGTGGCACAACTGCCAGAACAGCCCCGTAGCATCGTGGGGGGCTGGAGGGGGATGACCTCCCACCCACCCCCCAACCCACTTGCTGAAGCCGCAGTCACGTCACGCTTCTAAATTCTTACAGTCAACTGTACATTGTTGGTACAATGTTTTCGACCGGTTAAATCAAGTTATTGCTCGTTCTGTCTGGCATTCAGAGTTTGTATAAAGTTAATTTAAGATCAAGTATAATCACCCTTTGATCGAGGGCACGCTACCGGGTTGCAGGTCGCAGCCTGGAACAACGCCCGTCAGAAATGCAATCAAGTAGATTAAGTCTTGTCTGACCAACATCGGCATTCATCTCTCCACTGCTGGATTAGAACCTTCCCGAGCCGTCACCATGTCCCGTTATCTCGTGGTGCGACGGTCATCCACGGCTCCTGAGCTCGAGCCCATTTCATCACTCCATCTCTCTGGAGGACAAATTCTCAAGTGTGTTGCCTCCCTTGGCTGCCACCTCATCGTTAATCTCAACCGTCGGTCATCATTCTCCGGACGCCTCTTGCCCAGGCCCCCTTTGTTTCTTAACAGCCGATACAATGACTCTTAACGGCGTGAGAATTGCTCTTAACAGCTGCTCTTTCGGCATAGCCGTGTCTTTCGTCTGAAAAGCTTGACGATGCCTCCGACGTGGGAGGCGAAACGTCGCAAGAGACAACAGGAACGCTCGAAAGAACGGCTCCGAAGAGCAGTCCTCTTACGTCGAGCCGTGAAAACCCTACATCTTAACCACGTGTACATTCTCGAATCCACGTGCTCCTCCTCCTGTGTCTCAGCGTAAATCCAAGGATGCACCGACGGCTTCTTCGAGCACTTTGCAAATTTTCCTCGTCATGCTCTTGTCTCGCCAAGCCAAACATTTTTTGCCGCGTCATCACCGTCGGCACATGCGGGGCGTGTAGCCATTTCTGATGTAAACATTGCGTTAGAAACACTCGCTCTTTGTTCTGAACGTAAAATCGAAATTATTGGGGGCAATCGGGTGTATTGAGTTAGACATTTAACTGAGCGTTTGTCATTTCTTGTTTTCGAAGGACAGTAAAGAGAACAATTCTATTTATTTCTCAATTATGGTCTATGGAGGGTCAATGTGCGGTGCGGGTGTTTTCGTGGATTTAGGGCGAGACTACAGCCACGCTTGGGCTGGCGATGCATGAAAAAACACGCACGCAACCGTCGCTCGTCCTTCGAGGAAGACCGCGCACAGCCACGTGGAGTGGTGCGACACACGATCTAGAGTGAGTAGAAGTGCCAGAGGGAGGGTTTCGAAAAGACGAGTCCCACAAACGTGCGAGCGAGCGAGCGCTACGGCCTTCTTCCGGCACACTCGACAGATTCTGCGTCACGGCCGTTTACGCGTTACGGATCACATCGCACACAAGGAACACACGGGCTAATTTTGGTCACGCGTGTTACGGGCACTTTTGTCGCTGGGTCCTAAGAACGGATGGAGGGGGCGGATTGGTTGGTTTAGGGTTTCTGCGATCGGGTAGCAAACTGTGCCCATCCACCCCCGCCAAAAAAATATAACGACCAACAAAACCTAGGAAAACCTCCCTGCTTCACAACGGGCGGCAGGGTGGGCGCAGCGGTAACATCTGCTCCTCACGGAAAGAATGGACTTGCCCGAGGCGGTTCGTTTCTCACCTTGGGCACCTTTCTGTGTGGAGTTTGTGTGTTCACCCCCTGTTCTGCTTCGGTTTCTTCGGGTTCTCCGGTTTCCTCCCACAACTTAAAAAAATACACTCATTAATTAGTTGGCCGATAACATCATAATATATAGGAAGCAGTGTGTGGCAATGTGTTGGCGTCGGCTAACCGCCTGGCTGCCTCCTTCGCATCTCTGCGCTTTCCTCGCGCCTCTGGGTCGTTCTCTGCGCAACTGAATACCTTCAACATTTAATAAAGTTACGTGCGCTTTAAAATTATTATTTTGAAAATAAGCATCAGCAACTGCCGAAATTCGCGACCTGCAGCCGACTGCGTTTGGCCAACCGCGCGACATTTCAATTCCCAAGCTCACGCTGCTCCGTCCTGCAGACGCGACGGTAAAATAGAAAAAGTTGCGAGCAAGACACGTGCCTGTTGCATAAGTCGCTTAACGCACTTCCCATCACAAGGGCGTGCAAGAGGTGGGGCCCGCCACCAACACCCTTTATAGTCACAGACGGGCCGCACATTGTTGTGAATTCCAAATTGTAGTGTTGTCAAGCAAAACAAACAAGGTTTGCTTGGGACCTCCGCACGCAGCCGCGTTTGTGTACGGCGGTGCGTTATCTGCGGCCGGTTGCGGTTGTTGCAGGCGGCCCCCGCTCGGCGGAACGAAGCAGATACCGCGAGGGCCTTGAGAGAGCAGGGGCTACACGCTCCCATGGTTGAGATTGTGACTGGCTCATCCGACTCGTGTTTCTGACCTCGTGTTCCTGCACAACTCGACTTCGTTACTGAATTCCCCTGACCCCCCCCCCGACCACCGTGCCTGCCCGGCCATGGTGGTTGCCACCTGTCCTGGTTTTGTTAGGATCTTCCCAGTAATGCACCACTCAAGATGATGCATTTCCATGTAATTCTCCCCTATTATGGAATTGTGAGAGATTTGTCTTTCCATAACATGTCCCGATTTTGTTGTGCACTGGAGGTGGCAACCCTGACCCCCACAAGTCAATTTCATGTTTTTAGATACCTTGAGGTGACTACCATAATTCTCCAGGGCAATTTTGTTTCTCAGGCCAATCATGAATTCTACATCAGAATTTGGGCCAAGCAGAAATATAGATTTACGTGGGAAAATGCCTGCTCAATTAACAGGAATAACTCGCAAAATCATGGAAGAGTCACTTTTTTAACAACGTGGATTTAACTCAAGTTCTGGGAGAAATCGGCCAACTTAAGTGTACTTGAGCCGACATGAGTTACTTGTCCATGGAACCAAGATTCTGAAATATATCAGAGGAGTCCAAACTTCCTGAGACTGAGTTACACACAATAACCCTCAATTGGCCGGGAGCCACAAGACAACATCAGCTAAAAAAAAATAATGAAGAATGTAAACAATTAAGCGCTCCTACAGGGTTCGCTGAAATACGTCCTTTAGAGACAAACAGAGGGCACATCCGGTGCTAATCGGCGGGTTACGCGTGACGGTCAAGTGGAGAGGTCACGTAGGGAGGTCACACGAGGAGGCCACCCGGCCGTTTCACTCGCATTGGTCGGCTTTGGAATTTTTGGCTCAGAAATCCACAGGAGCGTCTCGTAAGAACTGTTATCTGGCCCTGCCACCAAGGCTAGGTAGGCCAGGCCATTCTACTTGTACAGATTTTCCCCATTTCAAATGAAGTGCTAGTGAAAAAGTCAAACATTAGCGACTGGCCATACGGCAGAAACTCGGCTCTCGCAATATGCGATCGCACGAGCGAAGCACCATCCATCATTCAAAACCGCGGAGATTTTTTTCAACCCCGTTAAACCAGATCACACGGTACAGCTTTATGTGTTGCACGCACTAAAATACTTGAGGTTAAGATTTTTTTTAAATCAATAGAGAGCCTCATTAGCATTGAGCATTTAGAATGTACACGCTGCAATCTAAAAGATACGCCGCTTGTGCACAGTGTGTTTGTACAGTGGTGGTGTTTGTAAAACGCTGCCCTTTAAGATCTGCTGCCTTTGAAAAATTGTCACCGTTCAATCAGGGTAAATTGCCCAATACATTGCTATTTTTACTGGAATGTAATTGCATTTTTTTTGGACGCTTTAACTGACCCTTATGTAAATACAAGAGGATGCTAGCGGAGGGTAACGCACTGCAACTACAAATCCCCCATTGACCTGAGTTTGATTGCCGGCCACATTTCCTCCACTCAGCGTGGAGACAGTATGGTCAAACAACCCCCCCCCCCCATGACCGATATGAGACGAGGAGGCCTTCATCCAGATTGATAAACGGACTGTATAGTTAATGATATATTTTTTATTTTGAAACAGTTTTTAGATTGTCGGTTTGGAACTTCCCATTGCTGGGCAAAGTTCACCCCCCACCCCCGATTTTCTTGCAATCCTTCCTTTCGCTCAGTTGTTCCTGTCCAGTAAGTGACCTCTGAACCAGAAAGTAGCCAGCATCATCATCCACTTCTTAGCCATGACGGACCGACCGTACGCCGCCCAAACGCTCGCTATTGTCACGACCTCAGACACACGGCGTTGTTTTCACAAAGGTTAAGGGTCCGGCAGGAGAGCGCGTTCCTCGGTGCTGCACTGTGGTCCATGCACATTTGTTCCCGAGGCCTCTTAATTGTCCGTGAGATGGCAGGGCCGGCCCCGGTGAAGGTCGCAGAGGGAGTAGGTGACGGCCAAACATTGGTGGTCACGTATTTTTACGACGACCTAAACGAGCCGTGCCAACAGGGTTCACCGCAAAACATTTAAAGCCGTCAGTGAGGGAGGCATGGTGGTGGTGGGGAGGGGGGGTGTCGGGGTTTGAGAGGTGGCTGCTGTGTTTACAACGAGCACGAAGCATCGCCAAGTGAGGCGCCGGAGACTAATTTGCATCGACGCCGAGTATTTGCGACCCGAGCGTTGCGACGGCTGTTTGGGGCATCTTCTTGGCATGGCCGACGAAATTAAATATTTTCGCGATGCGACGGTTATCGCGATTTCGGTTTCGTGTGACGCTGTAACTGTAGTTCCTAATTTTATCGCGTCGCGTTTGTGTTTTGCTGTACTTCCGGCAAAACATCCGTCAGATCGACTTCACTCGTCGCTAGCTTGGAAGAAATGTATTGATCGCCGCAGTTGTCCAGTCGGTAAACGCGCATGATTTCAGTTACGGACGAAATTGTGAAGTAATTAATTTAACTGCAAATATAAGTCACACCTTCAAAGCTGTTCGATCGGGATAGCCGTGTCGAGCGCTCTCCCTCGCGACGTTTCGCCTCCCACGTTGAAAACACACTCAGGCGTCACACCGTCCATTACTTTGGAAATGCAAAGCACTAACTTAACGGACAACACCTAATTGGAACGGTAAATTTTACGACTTCAGACTTTGAAAGAATATAGGCTGTTAATAAAAATCAAATGAGCAGGAATAGTAACGATACTTCGACGCGATAATCATGGGCCGCAAAACGTACGTCGTTTGGCAGGTGGGCTGTATCGCGGTGCATTCCTGCTCAGCCAATGGAGACAGCGAGGGTTGGTGGATCACACAAATGTTGGTTTCGAGAGTGTCGAGGAAGTGCCACACTCTGGCTCACCAGGAGAAAGGCAGTACGGCAAGTAGACTAATCGCATCTTTCCCCATCTGTACATGGATAGTGTGTCGCCCCGTCAAGTGCGTGAGTTTTCTTTGAGTGCTCCGGGTTCCTCCCGCTTGTAAAATAAACACTCATCATTAAACTGGCTGAAATTTTCAGAAAATCAAAACCCGACGCAGGGACCATCCTGAAAAAGAATCCAACGACTTAGTATGACTTTCCAGGATAAATGAACGGCGACAGCAATTAGTGCCTCTCAACGCAGAGTCTGATGCCAAAGCCACGTGCATGGCTTGTCCTTAGTGGGAATTTGGGGAGTGAGAGGTCTTGGCAAACCAGGGTGTGTATGTGTGTCTATTTGTGTATGGGTACTGGTGGAATCGTGGATAGCGCACTGCACTACAAACCCAGTAAACCTGAGTTCGCTGGCCATGCACAACTATCGATAGCGGGTATCTGAACCGGCATTGGGACTCCCTTTGGTCGACTCAAACTCAAATGGCTAAATGGTGTGGTATGTCAACATCAGTACTGGGAAGACAACTCCGGCCGAACCATGATGTTAGCCACACCACCCCCTCGTACGCCATTCCAGCCTTCATAGGTACTCAATAACAGCACTTGCCTCAAGTGCCTACGTGGACTATATGGGGGCTCTTTGTCTTTGTTTACACCTTTGACACACTGAGCTTGACTTTGACCGACCTCAGAAGCTAAGCAGAGTTGACCTTAACTCGCACAGTACTTGGATGGGGACAATCTCCAGGGCTTGCCAGGTGTTGTAGGCACGGCGCTGCCAAGTGTGGCCAGGAGGTGACAGGGCCATGTGTCAGCTCGCTCCCATACGCTCGTTTTACCAACCTGCATGTGTAGTTATTATAATAATAATAATATCATTTATACAGCTCCTTTCACCCAAGGGTCGCAAAGCGCTGCACAAGGCTGTGGAGAGAATGGAATGTCAGAGTGATGCCTTGTATAAAGTGTCTACTTGGTGTTTGAAAATGTCAACACATGTATTAAATCATGTTCTCTTTTTCATCATCTGCCCACTGGCAAAAAAGGGTTCCCACAGGTATAATTTAGTTTTTACGACCACGGTGTTATTGACGAACGTGTTGAGTATTTTTATCCACGAGTGGATTGACACGAGTGGCTGTACATTCTCACCCCACCACGAAGGCGATTATACTGTCTTCAGTCTCTGACGGGAGATTCACAAAGTTACTTCCGGACTGGACGCCAAGAGAAGGCATAAGTAGCAGAGGAAGACAACAAACTAATCGGCGAGGAGAAATCTAGGAATATGGAAGCCACTCCTGGACAGAAACGAACCGGCAAGGAAGGAACGGAAGATAATGAGGGAAGCTTTTGCCCAGCAGTGGGGAGTTAGAGGCCAACACCAACAACAGTGTCAACTCGGTTTACAGTAAAGCGGTCACGAGAGACACAACCGTCGATGGACACTTGGCCGAAAGTTCTGCTTTGGGACAGTAACGTGTTCCAGCAGTAGCCCGTTTGCAAGTTGTTGCAGAGGTTCACGGCTTTAATACGGTGGCCGTTCTGATTAATACTGCCAGTGTATTTAACCATAATTATACCACACGCCGTTTGCTTCACGGTAGATGTTACAGATTTTCCCTGCCGTCATTCGCAAGAAGAGGTAAGTACGTGCTGGCGATAGGGTTAACATTGGTCGAATTTGAACTTGTCACTGCAAATTACATACTCAATTGATATGACACATAGCAGTAATCATCGCCCCCTCCTGGCAGACTAATGACCCAGGACACTCATGCAAATGAGTCTCATCCTGGTCTCTTGCGTTATCACCTGCTTAAGCAAATTGAACTTCTACTGTCTTAAACAGAAACTGAACTCAAAAGCAACGCTAGTTCATTGCACGAGGCTCTATCAGTGATGCACGCACACAAACACACAATTCGCCTGCACTGTTATCTAGGTAAATACATAGAGTGTGTGTGTATATGGTAATCTCATTGAAAAATCTTTAGTGGGGGGGGGTGTGTGGAG
>JAZEWU010000030.1:4417980-4432043 GCA_036362915.1 Geotria australis | reverse complement strand
GTAGTGAAATTTGTTTAAAAAATAATAATAATCGTAAAACTATTAAATAACTTCAACGTCGAGAACAAAACGGCGAGGCGGTGGGGGGGTGGTGGGAGGGGGGCAAGTAAGCCAATCCTGATGACTGCGTGCCTTTACACTTGACTGCCAATACAAAACCAAATAAGGGTTATTGTTAGCGGCAGGAAAATAACAGGTGATTATAGATAAGGACAAAGACACACAAAACGCACAGCACAAAATACAAATAACGCCGCCGCCCGCTCGGTGGAGGCGGGCCGCAGACCGAGCGGTAGGTCTCGGTGGAATTTGCCAGGTTCCAATCTGTCGCTGCCACGCGGTGCCTGATAAAAGCGAGGCTGAATAAGCGGAAGGGACCCTCTGGAATGAGGGAGACCGGGGGTGGGTGGCGGCGCGTGGCCCAAGCTTGGTCGGCGGCTCAACACAATGCCCAGCGGAGAAAGGTGCCCCCCACCCCTCTCATTCCATCTTTCTGCTCCTTCAGAACCCGACGATGGAACGAACCACCCCCTAACCCGTCCTCTGTCCCCCCCAATCGGTGAAAACAGGTACACCTCATTTAGTCGGTGGGCGGCTCGCGTGTGGTGGGGCACAGTGAGGGTACAACCACATCTTCCAAGGAAGCAGTGTGTGGCAATATGGCGCCGGATAACCGCCTAGCTGCCTCCTCCGCCTCTCTGCGCTTTCCTCGCGCCTCTGAGTCGTTCTCTCGTGGAATTAATACCTTCGACATTGAATGAATATGTGCGCGTTATAAATGTAAAATTATTATTATTATTTGTCTGGCCAGCGCAGAAACTTAGACCGAGTACCCACTCTCTAGAGCACTTTCTATTGCTTGACTCTCAGTTTATTCTGTCTTGATGTTATTGACATGCCGTTCTCGCCACAGCTTTGTGCAGCGCTTTGTGACCCTCGGGTGAAAGGCGCTCTATAAATGCTATTATTATTATTATTACCGTAATAGAGGCGCTTCTACCAACTGTGGCGTTCGGCAACATCTTGGAGGGCTGCGCCTTTACATGTTTTAATTAGCGTCACCGGCCGGGGGGGACAGTGGTGGTACACTGCACTATGACCCCAATTACACAGTTTCGATTCCCGGCGAAGGCCTAACATTAGTGGCAAGTGATATCTGAATCAGTGCTGACCCCCGCCCCTCACCTCCACCTTCATAAAACTTGTAGGGACGAGCGTTGTCAAGTATTGTCAACAACCCCAGGACCGACATGGTCTTAGGGAGATCTCAATCCAGCTGTGGGTTGATAGAGGGCTGTAAATTGTCGCTAAGTATTTGTTACAAATGAGAATCATTCAGAATGAGTGACTTGGGCTGCAGCGAAGCGGAAATCCGCTGTAAAGTTTCGACACTGGTGGCATTTCTGAGAAGCGCTTTTGTACGGCATATTTACCAGCAGAGTCACAACTGTGCCATTGTGAGTTATATTTAGTTGTGGGCAGCGATAGCATCGAGCAAAACAACGTTTCAATCATAACAGTAACACAGTTGCTGCAAGTGAGTTTAATTTACATAAGCGGAAAATGACACTCGCCCACATTTATACTGAAGGGCGATGCGGACTAAATTGCTGCCCTGTGATGGACTGGCGTCCCATCCTGGGTATAACCGTGCCTTGCGCCCTGTGTCTGCCGGGATAGGCTCCGGCTCATCGCAGGTTTAAGCGGTTTCTGACAATGTATGGATGGTTGTTTCCAGCCCTGACAGTTTTCGCAGAATCCTTCTGAACCGTTCCTCGTCTCGCTCGCGAAGATCTTTCTCTCTCGATCGGGCATCTTGCGTCCGCTCCAAACTAAGCGCCACCTCACGGCCCTGGCGTGCAGGTGAGGCACGGCGAGGGTACAACGTCCCCCACCTGCACTGGCTCGCTGCCAGGGCAGGGTGGCATTTCTACGCGCTTACCCAACCGGCGCAGATTCTACGAATGCCTTTCCTCTTGCGCTCGAAGTCGGGAAAACAATTAGGGGTCGAGTTACCAGAACCGAACGCTCGAGTGAGGTGGCGCTAGTGCAATTAAAACTTTCGCGAAGTCAAAAACAACGAAACGAGAGAAAGAGAGAGAGAGAGAAGAAATAATAACGTGAAGCACAAACAAGGTATATTTTCGCACTACGCAAACAAACGCCGGGCCCTGTTGCCACGCAGCGCATTGGCACGTCCCGCCAGCCGATTGTCCGCGCAGGAACCGCATATCTGAGGCGTGAGTCAAGCTCGGGTCACACAAACGATAATTAAGCGCCGAGAGCGCCGGCTCGTTTATTATTGTGCCCGTTATTCGATGCAGCGGGAAACAGAGGCAGGAAGCGTGGAGCTGGGGGGGGGGGGGGTGGCGAAAAAAGGCATTGGCTGCAATGAGGAGTTTAAAAAAAAATTATATCCACAGCACGCAATGCAGGCAACCAATTAGAGGTCGCGCTGTAAAAAAAAACTAATTAAAATAACAATATCGCGCGAATGTGAGATCAGACCTGAATGTATGCCCTTGGTGGAAAAGTACCATCACACATAGTGAATTTTTTTTTCTTCTGTCTATGTTTTTTTTAGACTTCTCAACGAAAACAAAATCGGTTATCGAAGAAAAACATCGCGTCAAGCATCCTGTGCGAGACGAAATGCCGATGTTTGTCATCAGCTAAGTGACTCAAAGAAAAGTAACCGAGACACGGGTGACATCAGCTCCACTCCAAGCTACCCGACAGACACCTCCCTTGCTTGCAGCTGAACAACAACTGGCCACGGTGATGATGGTGCCGCTGCGTTGCTTACGATAATAATAATCATCTACTTTTGTAACGCGCGCATTTTCTCCGGGCGCATTGCACCCGTTGATTCGGAGGCGCGGAGCCCTGCTCAGTCGGTTTGTTGTGAGTCGGTGAAGAGGTGACTTTTTAAGAGTTTTTTTTAAGGCTGTGGGGGACTGTGTTTGACAGTGATGATGAAAATTACAGGCAATAGGCAATGGTGATGATTTTTCATCGATCGCGATGAACAGGGTGGCAACAACAATGACCGTGACTGTTAATAATTGCACAGCATACCAATGGTGGACAAGGGAATTGTGCAAGGAGAGTAATAGTTCTCCCGGGAGAGTCACAAGTCCGAATGCGGTTGGCTTGCGGTTGTCACCTATTACTCAATGGCACGCTGCCGGAACACGGCGGACTGGCACGCACTTAAACAGAGTGCTCTCAATTACACGTTTTGTTTTTCAAATTAGTAAATTCTTATCTTGTAATCTATGTCCGCCGTTCTCAACCGGTGGGTCGCAACCTACACGTAGGCCGGAGACACCACCTAGTGGCCCGTGGAGACCCAAGTGAGCCAAGTGGGCCTTGAAGGTACAAAAGGTTGTAAACCCCTGATTTATATTGCCCATGCTGTGTTATTTGTAAACATTGCATATGGTCTGCATTTACTCTGCTTCCTTATTGAGTATTGTACTGTAGTCAACTCAAAAAACCCTCTATTGTGGCACCGCAAGATATGCTGCAAGGGATGTGTGCTATAAATAATAAATGATGAGGATTGTTGCACGTTGCCATATTGAAAACAAATATAATCACTCCATTCTTTCTAAAGATAAATAAATAATATATATGTTTAACCCATCTGCCTATTGGCTTCCAGACCGATATGATGAAGCAGCATGGGTTGTAAGCGAACTGTGGACCAGGTTAGGACCTGCTGGGTCTCAGCAGTAGTTAGGGCTCTTTAATTAAATACTGCAGGATTACCAGATGATATTGTCAAGAGAACGCCATATAAAAGATACTACCTCTTTAAACACAAACCGCAATACCGTGCACAAACCTATGACAGTTGCCAATAAGCATCATGAATATAAGGATCGATAGAATTTTAGCTAAATTTTTATTATCACAGCAGAAAAAACCCAGTAAGCTTTCAAGTTATGTAAGCGGAATTATCGCGATACAACAAACGTACAAATTAAGGAAAGCTCCATTATATTTCTCTAGATCTAAGTGAAAAATAATGTTTAAAGCCATCGGCCTGTTCAGTTTCCCGACCAATATTACCCAGCAGCATGAGTTTAAGTCAGCAACAAGTCGCATGACAACAGCCGACTTTGCCTGGTTTGGAACTCCGCCAACAAAACATAAACATATCAGAGTTTCAACTATGATGGAAAAAATTGTGGCGGAACAAAAATAAAGAATGTGTTCCCATGCTAAGCCTTACATTCATCCGCTAAGATACATTCCGTGCCTGACCAAGCACTGCGCAAGTCGTATCTGTCATCACGTCGCAGCCAAACCTTCCCTGGGCCATGGGTTAGAGCCTCACACCGAGCAAAAGAGCCCCGCTTAGTCACCTGGATCGGGCGCTGGCGACAAATCGCAGGGAGATGCCAGACCTGACTAGGCGGGGGGGGGGCAAATCTCACGGGGCCGGACATATAAGGTGACGGTGACTCCTCCACAGCAGACGGCGCGAAGGCCGGCGCCCGCCCGCTCGCTCGCACGGGGCGGAGGGACGCGGCGGAGGTCAGCGGCCTCGCTGCACAGAAGCAGAAGAGACGCGAATTCCTGAGCGCAATGATTGACCTGGATGAGTGATGCATACCGAACGCGCGCTATTCCAAACATTCGCGGCATGGCATCTTGCCCGGGCGTACACCTGAGCCCTTCGGTACGCTCCGTTTGATCGGATGACGCTCGCAGGTTTTTGCCGACGCACCGCTCCACGCATTCCAAGGCCATATTGGGTAATTGTTTTTTTCGAAGGGCACACGCGGTGCGTTCGAGCCCGAGTCCCGGGGCCCACCGGCGTCCGGCCGGTAGCCCTGCTGCTCCGCGAGAGAGCCGGCGTCCTCGGAACGTCGAGCGGGCACGGCCCATGCGGGGGAGTCACATCGGGAGACGGCTTCGCCGGGACACAGCGCCCGGGAAAATGTGGCGTGCACCGCCCGGTTTACCGAGAGCCGTGGTTGTAAGCCGCCATTGCCCGAAATGTCACGTGCTATATAATTTTATTTTAAGGCCACAATGCTAAAGGCAAATGCGTTCAGCTTGTTGCAATGGGCTCGTGCACCACAGCCAACGCAGCATCATCAGACAAGGTTTTTTGTAAATAATAAACAAGCTTCCAAAGGTCTGATTTGCTACCAAAAAAAACATCGTCAGAATGCTCCTTATGGAGCATTCGACAAAAAGCAACAAGTCTGTCACGCTTCTGAACAATTTAACGACCTCTATTTTCGACCGTAACAACCGAGCTCCTGAGCTCCGGCACGTTGAAGCTCAGGAGACACCGAGGTCGTTGCTTCACTGCGAACCTCGGGGCGTCCTACTGACTTCACACGCAACGGGCGAGACAAGTCGCTGCTTGAGTATAGAGTGGGAGAAGAGAGGTATGACTGATACAAGGTGCGGGGAGGATTATTAACCCAGTCCTTGGCCATGCTCGGGCCCAAGCTAAATTCAGCTGTCTTCAAGGTTTGGTTCTGGCTTGTCAAGGGAAATAGCCACTGGAGAAACCACCCCGTGTGCTTTGAAGACGGGCAATTACCCAAAACATCAAATATTATACACGTTCGTTCTTTTAACAACACAGTGTTATTGACGAACATGTTGAAATTAGTTTATTTGTGCTTCTGCACCTCTGCCAACGCAGCAGCATCACCGAATACTATGAACCGTCAGGGCCCGGTGCTCCTATGCGTCAGTGAACAAGGGGTTGTTGATCAAGACGTTTTTTGTGCGTTGTTGTGTTTTCTTGAAAAAGTACATTTGGTGCGCGTGTTGGGGGAAAGAAAAATTGCCATTGCATGTCACATTTATGACACAGTTATAATTCTAACGCGAGTCGTGATAAAACACAATAAGCCGGCGCACGTACATGCCGTGTCATCTTCGAGCAATCCATCGTGAGCTCCGCATCAGGAATGTCTCATTGTGTTAGCAGACAACCCTATTATGACATACCAGAAGCCTGCAGCCCACTCGGGTTTTAATGTTAGAAAACTTCCTGAAATTCTTGGGCTATCGTGAACGGAGCCGAGAAGGATCCTGTTTTCTTCCAGGGGATTTCCTGTCGTGAACGAAAGGGCTGCCCCCCCCTCCCCCCACCCACCTCCAGCCAGACATCAATACCCAGAACACGCCATTCCCTGCCTGGAAAAGTACGCGGAGAGACCAGGTCACCAGGACATTGCATAACGGACGCGATTGGGTCAAGCATCAACATCGGAGGGGGGCCCATCGCCCTCAACCAGGCTCGGACAAGCACGCACGTGGAATATCACGCGTGCTTTCGTTTGTGCAAAAAAAATTAAGCGCATTTCCAGAAAATATTGTGTTACCTTTAAAAAATGTGCCTTTTTGCATAGTTTACACATTTATAAAAAAAAACCCTCCCGTGCAGGAGTGCAAACGGATGGCTGTATTGGATGGAGGGGAACGGGAGAAAAGTAAATATCAGAGTCCATTTACCGTTCGACCATTTGTCACCCGTGCAACCAAAACAAAAACAAGTTCAATAAAGCGAATTCTAACGCGAGGACACAGCAAGGCCGGGAGTGGCAGCGGGTCGAGAGGACATCCGCGTTAGCGCTCTCACAGCCCAGCGGAGTTGGGGCCGGCTTCCTTGTTTGAAGAACGGGCTTTAGGAATTTCACCTTTCTTTCGTCCTTCTCTCGGCTGCCAATGGAGCCCCCCCCACCCAAATAGGTCTGCACAGGTGATGTGATGTTGCGGGTGAAAGGGCACACGTGGTTCGCCACACATGCCGCAGACACACACACACACTGGGCAGCTTGGGCAACGGTCACCGAATGCTCAGCATTCCTCCGCAACAGGCAGCCTCATTTCTTGCTTATTTTTACACGCTTTTGTTGATTCTGTAATCAGCCCGCCGGTGCGCCGCGGCACCCGCTTTGTGTTGTAACGCGAGCGGAGTCGTTAAAATAAACTCATTATGATTTGGCCCCGTGACCAGAATGTTGACTCTAATGTAATATTGATTCACGGCGCAGCGCTCAACTTCTCAACCG
Organism: Geotria australis; assembly: GCA_036362915.1. NCBI lineage: Eukaryota > Metazoa > Chordata > Hyperoartia > Petromyzontiformes > Geotriidae > Geotria > Geotria australis. The sequence continues at coordinate 4,424,991 of JAZEWU010000030.1, read as the reverse complement.
CGGCCCTGAATTCCTGGTCCCACACGTCCTCCCAAAACACCTGGCGGGCCCCTGGCCACCCCATCCAATACCGGTTAGCAGCAAAAGCCCCCCCCCACCGCCACCAGAAGTTGGCGTAGGATGAACGCCTTAAGTGGTTTTCTTCTTAAACTTGCACCGCCTTTTATTGACACTTTAAAGTGAGAAGCCGCCCCCCCCCCAAAAAAAACCACACAAGAGCACTATCGTGTAGATAAGAAGTGGCTGCAACGTGATGCAAAAGAAATGGCTTGAAGATCACGTTAGTCACATCACTAGGGTGCTACGACCGCCTTAAAGTGTGCAATTCAGTGGTGTCACTTGAGTGACATAAAGACGCGGCTGGCTGCCACTTCAAAGGCTTTGCCTTCTCACTAATGAAGCATCACATTCGCGTGGGACTGCCATGGACACACCGCCTAGGTATGCGAGTTTCTTTGATAAGACAAAGTGCTCTGTTTTTTTAGGTATCACCTTCCTTGAAGATGTCCTGAATGTTTTACACAACTCTTTACGCGACTCCCGATGGCACGTCACGTCAGACCGCCAGGTTCACCTTTCTGAAATTACTAATCGCTTTAACTCATGTGAAAATGACAGCCGTTGCAAAGGCAGAGGATTGTGCCGACCAGAGTTGAGAAACTAGCCCCCCAGAGCACAGAGGCTGCATGTACAGAAGTAGTAGTAGTTTATAATAGTAGCAACAGATCTCTCTTTGGCAGCTGTGCAGCCTCGGAGGCCTGAGCTGCCACCTCCTCGGACAAGAGACACTTTCATGGTTGCTCTTCAGAGCTGTTCTTTCGGCATAGCCGTGTCAAGCGGTCTCCCTGTCTCCCTCACGACGTTTCGCCTCCCACATCGGAAGCATCATCATCGCTCGACACGGCTATCCCCGAAAGAACAGCTCTGAAGAGCAACCATCACGAATCGAGCCGTGAAAACCTACATCGGTACAAGGGACACTTTCACAAACACCCACACGACGAGGTGTAAGCGCTCCCACGCGCACAGCGGGTACACACGCGCGCGCACCGAACACTGGCGTCATTCGTTTGTTTGGGGTGAATGGTCAAACTGTTTAACAAGAGAGCATGCTAGGACAACACCGGTCCAGGAGGACTGTGGGGGCCCTGTGGGGTTGGGTTGCGGGGGTGGGCCATTTCGGTCACCGCCGCCCTTTGCCGTGATGCTACCGTGACACCTCGGGTCAGCTCGAAAGCGGATTCCGTGCCAGGGACACAGACTGTTCCGAGCCGTCTTCACGCCCCTGTGGAGAAAGCTCCACGCGCGACATCACCACAATGTCTCCCCACGACGTCCCTCCGCAACGCCGTGTGCGTCAAGCTCGGCAGCGCCTGTCGCGAATCGTCACAACTATGTGAAACCGCCGCTCAAGTCGCAAAGCCTGGCTCTGGTCGGCGTTCGTCTCCACACGAGATCCGGGGTGAGAGGAGGGGGCAGGTGGGACATTTGGGGTGATTTTTGGTCTATTGCGGCACTCTCAAGTGAAGTTGCACACTCCGGTGTCTTTTTTTTCTAAGCAATAAAAAGATGCAAAAATGCGTACGCCGTTTGAATTGAACGTGTAATAACATGCGTAACTTAGGCGGTTTTCTCCCTGCACAGCTTGAATTTTCATGACGCAAAAAAAGCTGACACATTCACTTGATCCTGAGGTGTTTCATTGTGCATACGGCTAAACTAAAACGTGTAGTATAATTCTCTTTTGTAATTAAATAAGTGATGGAAAGAATAAAAAAAAACACACAAAGACCTTCAACGATAACAATACCTAAGTAAAAAAGGAAAAATATACAACAGACGATGTTTTGGGAAACGGCCCTTTTTCAGAACACATTCTAAAAAGCCATTGCCTGAAACGTTGCCTATTATACATTTACGTTATAAGGCCACCGTGTTATTATTGTTGATCAATGTGTCGAGTTGTTTTGGTCTTGTGTACCACTGCCAATGAAGAAGCAGCATCACCAAATAACCTGTTTGACTTAAAATGTTTTCGAAAGATTCAAATTGAGAAACGCTCTCGGGGAAGTGAAGCCACGTTTTTGCACAATATTTCAAAATAACATCCCAGTTCACAGGTAAGGCTCTAGTTAAGGCATACGTTAGTATTAAAGATTCTACATGTTATTACTGTGTCATAATCACTCGTGACGTCAAGTTAACGTTGTATTTTAGCCGTGGATGAAACATTATATTTCTGTTGTAGTCTCAAACTATGGAGGGTACATTAATCAAAAGACCCAAAATGTTATCTAGACTAGTGCTCATTGAGATAAAGAGTACTTCTACAATCTGTTAAAGGTTTCATCAATCATGTCTCCACTTCTTCACGCAACATCACCACACGCGATCCTGAACACGTTCATTGTGCCAAAAACCCATTTGCGAGACTCCCCTAAATGCTGGCCAGCAGGGTGGCCACGAGATGGATGGGGAAGTGCCCCGGTAAATGTTTCGTTGGGCTAACATTGCTGCGACAGCTACAACCACGTGCTAATGTTGGCTGAACATTGGATGTTTAGTTAGTGTGGGGGTGTTCATGAATCCATCTGTGCTGATGTTGTGAGTTGAAAAGGACCAAGCATTGCAATGCGGGTACTAGGGTCGCCACTTCTGAAGTGTAAAAAGCTGGAAAAATATAAATCAAAGATGAATAATCTCACAATACTGGAAGAGGGGAGAACCGCAAGTGTAAAATTGCATTGTCCCGAGTGGTGCAATATTACGCAACTCACACAAACCGGGACTTCTTATGTCCCGAAATGACTTAAAAAATGTAGAAGCGTTCACGTCGCGATCCCTGTCAAGTAATACTTGGTATTGCCTGCGAATTCTACCAAACACTTCGAGGCCGAGCTGAAAGAGAACGATGTCCAGAGGCTGACCATTGTGCTTCGAAGAATCGCAAAGAAGAAGAAGACTTTAAAAAAATTCCAGGACAAGCAGCTAGCTCCTGGAAAACAGACGGTCCTCGAAAAACCAGGACACGTGGCAACACTAGCAGGAACCTTCCTAAGAAAAAACAGATTCTTGAGCCTCGGTAAATGACATTCTGGCCATGCAGTGTTACGGGCTTAAGGTGGGATTAGGATGAGAGGAGCACACCGGAGCCCATAATGACAAGGAGAGACTCACAAGATCTCTGTCCAGAGCAGGCGGCCCGTGTGAGGGCACTCACGCCTAGTCCATCACCCGAGGCCCTTTACATTTACAAACATCTCTGCTTTCAAGAGGCTTAAAACAACAGGCCTATGAGTCGTCTCTACAATGACATCTGTTAAACCAGTGGCACTGTTTCACTGATTCTATCTGCTGATGAGAGCCAGAAAGTCGAACCGGTCTAGAGATTGTGTGCTTAAACAAATGCGTGCTAGTTAATATAACTCTAGGAAGGCCATGAGGTTAACACAACAAACCGACGGAGCAGGGCTCCGCGCCTCCGAATCAACGGGTGCAATGCGCCCGGAGAAAATTCGCGCGTTACAAAAGTAGATTATTATTATATATGACGATACGGTACTACTGATTGGATGTCGAATGTATGACATTGCTTTAATATTACCTGTATTTTATTCGTAAGGTCTGTGTTCACATACTTTCAGGATTACTTTGACACGGAGGCGACATGGTCATGTTTCCTACCGTTCATGGTTAACTTTGATAATCGAGGTCACAAATCTATCTGCATCGAATCGTTTGTGTATCATCATCAGCCATGATAAAATCCACAGCTGGATGAAACTCTCCCCACCTCCCCAAGCCGTGACAACTAACAACCCTGCGAAACAACACTCGATCCAGCACCTCCGCAAGAACCGATTCCACCGCCGCGCCATCTCCCCGATGCCACGTGCTCTCAGACGCAATTTGTTCCTAATTGCCTGCCACGCTTTTGTTATTATTATTGCCCATCTTCAGGCATTTCAGAAGAATCAATTACATTTCTAATGATATTCCTGTTGTGGTGAGGTGGCTGTGACACCGGGATGCATCCTACGAACCAGCTTTCAGAGTTGGATTCCGGGCCAAGGCTAACATCCGTGGCGAGTTATTACTGAAATGGTCTCGCTGGGCCGTCCATTTTAAGCCAACCTTAAGCCAAATCGCACTTATACGAGCGTGAAGTATGGTGAAACAACCCCCATGACTACTGACACGACACGGGGAGACCTTCATCCAACAGTGGATCGACCAAGGGCTGTAAAATGTTCCCTTTTCTTGTTGTGTTGCAGGAATCCCGCAAAGAGCTTGCAAGCTCACTGGATATTTTCTGCTGTAATAATGCACATATATCCCTTACATATACCTTACGTTGTTCTGTATATGTAGCGGATTACTTCAGAAATGTAAACACATTTTAGGTGGAACAAAAAATGTGTTGAACGGTAACGGTGAATGGCGACACAGTATTATAATTCAATACAGGAATGTACTTAAATCGTGAGGGAAATAAGTGGTCAACATGCACAGCAATGACGATCGAGTACGTTCGCCATGGGCCACGATCTATCCACTGCTGGATGAAGACGGCCTCCCGAAGCCGTCGTCTCACGTCCAAGGCGTGCGATGGAATAAATAATCCGTGGTGTAACCAGCACCTTGGAGGTCAAGGTAGAAGCGTTCACGTCGCGATCCCTGTCAGGTAATACTTGGTATTGTCTGCGAATTCTACCAAACACTTCGAGGCCGAGCTAAAAGACAACGATGTTTAGAGGCTGACCATCGTGCTTCGAAGAATCGCAAAGAAGAAGATCAGCACCTTGAGGGATAAAGATGATTTCATGGCTCCATCTCCTCTTGCGTGTGTATTCCTTCCCTCTCCGCCGTTTCTAACATAAGAGTCGCAATGAGAGGGAAATGGGTTAGGTTAGCACGGCAATGACCAGCTCTTATCTCAGAACAATGTGTGGATACAGCCTTGGTACATTATTAACTAAACGATCTCGTCATAAACATTATATGGGGTGTACGAGAAATGCACATTGTTCCTCAAATACTCACCCCCGTCAGAAGAATGTGGAATTTCCACCACGGTCGTAAAACAGGTGATGAGCACCGCCCCACGTGCTTCACAGAAATGTTGGGTTAACGAGGCCCTAATACTGTACATTAATTCAACAAAAAACTGTTAGGCCAACTACACATTTACACCGAATCGGTAAAAACCTATGCAAATTGTAATGCTAATACAACACTTAAGGCGAGGTCTTCATCCAGCGGTGGATTATATAAGCCCACACCACAACCAGTTGTGACAATGGATCCGTCTATCCATTAATTTTCTAAACCGCTTGTCCTGGCGAGGGTCACGGTGGCAGCAGTCCAAGGAGAGTGGACCATACATCCCTTTCCTCAGCAACAGACTCCAGCTGAGGATCTTTTAACTTAAATGAGGCGGCAACGTGGAAACAACAAAGGGCAGGCAAATCGATGACCGCCATTATTGAGGACGATACCAATGAGACGTCGATTATCAATCGATTCCACAGTCGAAGAGGCCACGGTGTTGGACCATCCCCGAATCATGATACGACCACGACAGGGTGGTCCAAATGTCTTGTGACCCACATTTAATCCTATAAAGTCGGGCTCCTCAACATTTTTCGCCTCAAGGTCCAACACTTGGCCAACTTTGGGTTGGTCTCCACGGCCCCACTAGGTGGCGCTCGTGGCCCACTGATGGGTCGCGACCCACCGGTTGAGAATGGTGGCTCCACAACGTCAATATTCTGGCATACCAATTGGTGTGGTAATGTAATGGCGGCAATATAAAAATGACAAAACTTTACCAATCTCGGAAAAATAAGGGCTGTATAATACAGAAAGGAATGATTCATTCATTGTCAGAAAGCGCTCGATCCTGTACAGGGTTGCGGTGAGCCGGAGCCTATCCCGGCAGACACAAGACGCAAAGCAGGGCTACACCCATGATGGGACGCCAGTCCATCACAGTGAGCTAAGAAATAAATGTTGGATCAAATATTAAGGGGAGGGGGGTCATAAGACATTTGGACTACCCTGACTACCTATCACGAAATAACAGTACGGTACAGGTACAACTCTTTACCAATCCACTGCTGGATTATGACGATGGAAATTCGTCTATTAAAGCGGTACACGCGCAGACATTTAAAGAGAACATCGGATTTCAAAGCAAAAATTCCAACAATATTTCCACGTAGCCCCCAAATAACTTCATAAACGCTATGTGTGATTTACCTTTGAAGGGTTTGAAAATAAGGGCTCCTTGCAGTGAGCAGTGATACGTGGCTGACGTGTCAATGTGTGGGCGCCCGCTTATTCCGAATATTTAAACTGGTCGTGGGCCACCCTAGGTCGGCTCAGCCTTAATTGTGTAACTGGTGCGGTGTGTAAACATCAGCGTCGGGGGAGACGAAGGCGGCCGGGCGTGGTGCTGGCTCACGCCCCAGTGTGTTTTGCCGGGCTTCACAGGCGCTTGCAACTAGCTGACACTTGCTTGATCAGTCTGTCAGAGGTTACGTGGGTAGATACATATATGTTTATTATTAAAGCGGAAAAATACCCGATGAGCTAGCAAGCTCTGGAAGTGGGATTCCTGCGAAACAAAAAACGTGCGAATTATACAACATAAACAATATATAACATCAGAAGATAATGAAACGAATTTAACAAATTTACAGCATAAGGGATAACACTTAAATAATAATCGTAGAGTGAATACCAATACAGAGTCGTACAAGACAAATGACTAAAAGACAAAGTAGTGCAAAAGTGTGACGGTGGGATGGTAATTCTTTGAAGAAGCTTGTTCCGAATACAATCAAAACATATGCAGCCTTCTTCTTTGCGATTCTTCGAAGCGCGATGGTCAAATCACAGTTTCCCATTGTCTTACACAGCCCCTTGCATTTTCATTGAACTCCGCAAGGTCTTTTGAGCTGCAGAGGTTGGGTAGTAGAGCACAGACAAGGCGGTGTTCCATAGTAT
>JAZEWU010000030.1:4383242-4407939 GCA_036362915.1 Geotria australis | reverse complement strand
GGTCACTACTTCCCCACCCACTCTGCAGCAGAGCGCAGGAGATCTAAATATAATGAAATACGGCAAACGGAGACACACACAGACGAGAAGAGTGAAATGCAAATGCACCAGGGATGAGACAGATTACTCATCTTTGATGGTAATTGGCGTTTTTATGCTTAGCGGGCTACGAATTTTAAGCCGAACATCTCATGAATCCGGGGGGTCCCCTTGAGCTGCTTGGGGGGGCATATGCTTTTACTTTGCTTGCTTTACGCCAAGAGGGACCGCTGCTCCCCACAGCCCATGTTGCTACCACCAAGTCACACGTGGCGGTGGCGACGAAGCAGGAGCCAAGAGCTACAGCCCCCGGCCGCCGCCAGGGCTTACGTAACGGACAAAGTCGTCTGTTGAAGCTCTTGGGGCCCAACGAGGGCCGCCCCGAAGGCGACGCGGGGTGGTAATCTCTGCGGCCAGTGGCGGCGAAACTCTGCCACCGTTCTTGTTGGGTAGGGGGGAAACGATTGGAGCTGGGACAAAGGTCAGATTGAGAAATATCGCGTTGACAAAGATCAGATTGACAAAGGTCAGATGGACAAAGATTAGATTGACAAAGATTAGACTGACAAGGATTAGTTTAGGTCACGAGTTGACGGCGTCGATTAGTCAACCGCAAGTTGAAACTGGCTACGTTGTGCACGGCTGATTACTCAGCACGCTGCTGGAAAAGGGTCTCGCGACTCTCTGAGGCATTCCGGCATTAATCGAATTTGTTTTTAATTTTACGGTCGATTCTAACAACGGAGAACCCGCCAGAGAGAGGATGCTCCGCATGGAGATGGAGCCGTGGGATCAGCTCGTTAGCACGGGCCATGGACTGCGTGGGGATGCTGACGGCGTGAGGACAGACCTTCATGCAGCAGTGGATAAATCAATGCTTCTGCTGCTGCTGCTGATGGTGGTGATCAAAGTTTACCTAACCGAGCTACCTTCGACAGTGAATGAAAATGTGCGTGTTATAAATGTAAAATTATTATTATTATCATTACTGTCGATTCCTACTTTGATCCACACACGCTTTAGGACTGTTGGATACGAGAAAGGCGCGAGACACTGTAAGGTGGTGTTGTGAGGGGATGTGAGGGACGAACCAGGGTGTAAGGAGCCGTGAGGGAGCGTGATTCGGTATGACCGAGGGGCTGCCTGCACCCCCCCACCACCGCCGCCGCCTCACCTGGCTCCTCAGGATCGTAGTCGTCTGCCATCGTTGCGTTGAGTCCCATCTCCAGGCACTTCTTACTGTGAGCTTTGGACTTGACGTGCTTGGTGAGATTTCCTGAGGGAAAAGAAGCAGCGTCAACACACGGTGGGGTCCTCGCGGTCGGTAGCGCCGCTGCTGCGTAGCGCTCCGAGGCGTCGTCGGGGGATGTGCCGATTGCGGCGTTTGGCACAAAGTCCGACGTTTAGATCCAGCGTTGTGGCAGCTGTCTTCAGAAACCGACTCCCGCATATTTCGAACGGTACGACCTTGAAGCACATCGCAGATACAGAAGTGGAATTTTATCGACACACCGGCCTTGCAGTAGTGAGGATCGCGGGCTCTGCAGGGCCTCAAGATTTGCGTAACGGAGCTCGGCAAGGGCATGCCAGACGGCGCGGCAGTCACTCCGGAGGACTTTTTACAAAATCGGCTCTCAGGAAACTTGATTGGCTCAGATATCGCAGCACTGAGCTGACACCACTGAGATCCTGGTGAGTTAATTGTGAGTTCATTGTAGCAGCCACATCACCAATGTTTTACGTAAAAAAAATCATTACGTTACGTTTGGTCGTGCGCTTAAATTGGGTAAATCGATCGCTGAGAATTGAAAACATCGAGTTGACAGTCATGCTAAGAATGATAAACTCACAAGCAGAGCAGCCGAGATAGTGCTGCCCCCTAGTTTGTCGAACAAAGGTCACTTGAAGGGATCTCAGAGGTAGCTCTACGAGATCCACTTCCATGGCTCGCCAGAATAATCCAGTACAGCAAACGAATATCACGACCCCCTCCGGTATGGGACAGGAGGGGAGTGTTTCCCCCTCGCTCGTGTGGATTGTCTCCGTGTGCTACAGTTTTCTCTCACGTTTCTAAACACTCATTAATTGGCTTGGAGAAAAAAATCTTAATATATATATAAAACCGCAGAGCTTGGGCAATTGTTGTGAGCGCCGGCTCACCACCTGGCTGCCTTCCCACTTTTCTGTGATTCCTCCTCCGAATCGTTCTCTCGCTTCGAGAGTGAGCGAACACTTTGCGTCGGTGCCCTACAAGTTGAGATAATTATCATTGTTGATCTCTCATCTCGTTATTTAGGCGTTTAGCCGCTTATCTGCCGACACAGTAGCCAAGCCCTGATGCGAGGCAACAAACAAGGGTCCCTGTTGATGAACTTCAATTGTAAAAAAAAAAAAACCCTCTCACTGCCCAGAATTCTAATCAAAGCCACGTAGTGAAGTTAAAAATAAAACAGAAGCAGCCAACGCTTCATTAGCTGTAATCATTAGACGGTAAGCGAGTTCCAACAGAATTATACAAATATGAGCTCGTTAAAATTCCACTGGCGCCACGGAGGCATTCCCATCTGGGTAAAGTCGCGCAGGTGAGCGGCCTTAGCCGCTGCTGGGGCCCTTCTTGCCACGGCATTTGTCAGCCCCCAAGCGTTCCTCTCATCGACGCATCGGTCATCCTCCGGACCAGGACGAGTCCCTGTATCGATGTAGGTTTACACCAGAGAGTTGCTCTTAACAGCTGCTTTTTTGGGATAGCCGTGTCGAGCGTTTTTAGGCTCTCTCTCGTTCGCAACGTTTCACCTCGGTGAAGCCTGATGATGCCTCGTTGTGTGGGATGCGAAACGTCGCGAAGGAGAGAGGAGGCCTGTCCGTTGGTACCTCGTTCCCTCCTGCCCTCCATTCCTTCCTCTCTCACTCTCTGTGTCCACCCGTTTGTTTGTCTGTCTGTCCGTCTAAAACAACTGCTAGTGAAGCATGTCTTACTACACAAAGGGCTAGCAGCACAACTGGGATTAAATTCTGCTTCGGAAGCTGAGGGGAATTCTGAGCGGCGTTAACCCCCGAATAAACTAAAGCTTAGCTTCATCTCGGGAGATTTCATGGGGATCAGCCTATCCTAAGAGCCTGCAAATCTAATTACTAGCCTGACTAACGAGCATCAAAATATTATTGTTGTTATCATGGAAGGCTGAAGGAGGCAGCTCGCGACGTTTGTCCGTGGCGGTCTGCGTTCGTGCATTGGTCCGGTGGTTACATTGGTCTGTGTAGTTGTGTGTTTTTTCTCTGGTAACTGTGGCCATGGTGGCGTGTGTGGCTGTGGCTGTCTGAGTGGCTTTTGCGGTCTGAGCCACGGCGACGGCCTGGGTAGTTGCGTTGGCCTGCGTAGCTGCGCAGTTTGTTCGGCTGCCAGCTACGTTGCTTTAACGGTGCCCTTTGCCTTGACCCCACAGCAACCACTTGACCTCTTACCCACAGCACGGTGTGCCGGGTCACGTCACGCTGGACACTGCAAAATCCTTAAATTATGTATGGAGACACCGCTTTCGGTAAACATGAATGGGTGAGCTGTGTGTGGGAGGGTGGGAGACTGCGGGACGATGACGGCTGCATGAGGGACATCACCGTCATCTGAGCACAGCGGCATCCAGCCCTGGCAGGCAGGACAGGGGAAGCGTATTGTTCTAATGAGGTAGTGGGCGTTCGGTGAGCACGTAGACCGCATGAATGCGTGTGTGTGTTTACGTGCAGTGGCTAGCGCGCTACACCGCAGACCCAGCCACTCGAGTTCGATTCCAGCTTAGACGTTGGCCTTGAATGTCGTAACCAGTTCATGGCCTCCCCTTGGTTGACTCAACCGTAAATGAGAACCTGGTGCAGTGTGGTAAATATCAACACTGGGGAGACTAAGGCAGCCGGCTGTGTCGACCTTCATAGGTCTTACTTCCGAATAGCACTTGCTCCAACATGTGTGTCAAAGGCGAAACTGGGCATCTTTGCCTTTGCGCGGTTGTTCACACGTAAAACCTCACGTACGGGGAGCGGTGACGCAGCGATCATCACACCGCTGCCATCACCGACCCGCACTCACCAACCGTGGTGAAGTACGGTCGAGTAATTCCCACGAGCGACAAGGTGTCGCGATGCCCTCATCCAAAAGGGGATTCACACACAAATGGCCATATACAGCAGCATTCCAGCGGACCAAAACCTGGACTGGAATATACTGAGCAGAGGCGTAGAGTGTTTGGCAAGGGCCCTGCTGCAAGGAATGAAATGGAGGGCCCCATGTCCAATATCCTCCCATATCCATTTCCCGGCGCCTGGGTCCAACCACGGTGCAGCTGCACCGCCTGCACACTCGGAAGCAGGCGAGGCACGCATATGTATGGTTCCATGCTGGAATTGTGTAATTTATCTAGGGCCAATTGTAAAGTGCGATTAAACACCTTCCTTGACGCTGTGTTAATTGGCTTCTTCCTGTAATCGCGCACCACAGTGCTGATGGTGCATTGCCGACCCATCGCACGCTGCGCTCTAAATAAGCCATTCTCTATTTGCTGCAAGATAAAAACACATCCTCTCCACTTCGCACACCCCCTCAATTCATCATCGCTCTACGCAGGCGATCGCTACCCCGCGAGACTCTCGTTTTGCAGTAGGTTTTGGCGTGGATTTCACGGCACATAATTTGTTGTTCTTGCTCTAGTTAGTATTCACATTCCCTCCGTGCGATGTCCTATAACTGCTGCCACTGCCAACGGACTTGAACTGCGGCCGTCCTTGTAAACAGAGCTGCTCAGCTCAAAGGGGCCTCACCAGCTAAAACAATAAAACCCCGAATCGGAGCCCCACCACCTGCGTGCTCGATGGCCGGGTCACCGTCTTCCCGAGTCTCATCGGCAAAGCAAGGAGCTCGTTGTTAGCGATCGCACGAAGACCTCACAGATCGCACCTGGGTCCCCCCCCCATTTCCGCGCACACCCCCCCCTCCTCCGATACAAGTTTACAAGTTTACCAGTTACGCTTAGCTTAACGTGTAAATATATATTTTTTGTATTTTTTTTTTATTATAGTATTTTTAAACCCTTGTTGTTGTGTTCCAGTTCATGTATATGCTAACAGCGGGGTCTGAGAGAAACGGCATTTCGATCCTCTATATAATAATTTTACATTTATAACGCGCACAGATACTCATTCGACAAGAGAACAACACAGAGGCGCGAGGAAAGCACAGAGAGGCGGAGGAGGCAGCCAGGCGGTTTGCCGGCGACATATTGCCACACACCGCTTCCGATATATTAGGATATGTTCTGTACATATGGCAGAATTGACAATAAAGTTGAATTGACTTGAATACCTTTGGTCTTGAAGGCGAAGCTGCAGATGTGGCAGCGGTAGGGCCGGAGGTCGGAGTGCGAGCGGATGTGCTTGCGCAGCATGCTGGGCTTCTTGCAGCGGATGCCGCACTCCTCGCACACGTACTTGCCCCGCCCGCGCCCTCGCACGTACACGTACTCCTCGTTAGACTTGTACCTGGCCGGCGTCACCAACACAACGCCAACCGCGGTTAGTATCTCTGGAGACTCGGCCGCCACCCTCCGCCGGTGGAGTCGGAGCTTCTGATCGACGCGATTCCGTTAAAGCGGCGATTCTCAAACGCCGCATCCTCGCGAATCCCTGTGGCGCGCCGCGGTGTTACCGATTGTTTACATTCGCGTTTAAAGCTTTTACAAGTTGATGGTCTGAGGCCAATCACCAATAAATGCACGCACAAAAATCCTTCAAATATATGCACGTATGTATATACATGTATTTTAAAACAACCCGGTTGATTTGCCTAAACTCCAGCAAATAAGAATTAAAGCGTTTATTTTGATTGACGTGCAACAAATACTTTTTGCAGGGTGAATGACAGGTGCCCCCCAAAATGTGCATCAGGGAGACCCAGTGAAGCGACTCCAGCAGTCAATCGTGACATCATCTCCCATGGCCGGTTCTATGATGCGGCGTGATACGCTGCTTTGTTGCAAATGAAAACTTGTCTTTGGGGACGATGCCAGTGGCAAAAATGGAACAAAATTAGGGTGGGGGGAAAAAAAAAAGAGGAGGTTAAACGACAGACGGCCTCATTCGATCAACTCGGTCTGACGCACCTCCGTTTAATCGTCGCTTCACTCGATACAGTCCTAATTAGCGGCGATGCGAATCTGCTAATTAAAGCGCGAAAGGCAGCGTCTCAGTCGACACAGAGGAAGGCTCCATCCCACGAGGACTCGTTAGGTTTTCGCACTAGGCCCAAACCTCGCTAATGATTATGGAAACAAAACACGCGACCGTTCCAGCTGCCACTTGCGGCGATGTTGTAATTCCTTCGCAACGATCGTAAATGCTACGGGGCCCGCAATCTCCCACCGCAACCGCCCACCGCGCACACTCGCCGTCCAACCACACCGTTTCGCCCACATCGTTCCCGTAAGACACTACTGGAAGCACACTAGTACGCTGCTTCCTGTAACGGCTTACCACACCATCTCACCCGCGTCATCTATATTGAATGGAGCAAGTTTTTGTATATACGCACGTTTGCACTAAGGCGACTGGGTTTGGGCCTCTCGTCTTTCACGAGCGAAAATTTCAGCTGCACAACAACCGAGGCTTTTCAGCCTCATGTGGGCTTTACGTCCCACTTATTGATGACTCTTCTGAAACGTTAACCCTATTTCACTATTAAATTCCCGCTTTTGCACGACGACCGTCAACCCTCTAAAGCATTCTTCCTCCTTTATCCTGACGTGAAATGAACGCGTTACATGCTTGGAACAAGATCGCCCATAGTGCGGGTAACTGAGCTATTTACAACAACGCTGCTGAAGCACGCCATCCCACCAAAACATCTCACCGCACCAACAGCATCACCGCTGTTCCACTGCAACGTTACCTTTCGCTTTGCTATCGCATCGTCCCCAACATATCCCCCCGCACACCGGCCAGCAAACAGGCAACGTTGGTCCGACGGTTCTCAACCACACACGCCAACGTTGGCCCAGCTCCGCCGCGTTTTCTCGGTGTGACCACCGCGCCATCCCGGCGCAACTTCTCGTGACACCGTGGCGCGCGGCGGACACTCACCCGCCATCGAAGATCTTGATGCGGCACGGAAGCGTGGGCTTGGCGGCGCGGGACGGAGAGTCGTGGTGACCCTTGGCCGACCTCTCCCTGCCGCTCTCCCTCCTGCTCTCCCGCGCGCTCTCCCTCGCTCGCTCCAGCTCCTTCTCCCGGGTGCCCGCGGAGGTCGCGGTGGGCTTCCCCGGGGACGCGGAGCTTTTCAGCGCCGGTATTGGCTGCGAGACCCGCACACGCGCAAATGAGCTCAGTGCGGGCGCGAGATTAATATCTAACACGAAGGCTTTCGTGGCCAATGTTATCCATAGTATAGCTCTTTGTATGAGTTAGGTCACGTACAAAGTAAGTGTCGCAAACCCGCCCCCACCCGACACAGCCAATCAGTAAAGGGTTGTCACGTGAGCAAAACGTGCCAATTCGTTACTTCTTCGGCACACCGGTATTGTGTCAACCACACGGGAGGATGCCAAAGAGCTATGTTGAGGACAGAGAGGGGCTGAGAGAGGAGAGAGAGTGGCGTGGAGAGAGAGATAAAGAGGTGAGAATTGACCGAATGTGGGGGAGAGTGAGAGCTGAGAGGACAGAGTGGGGAGGAGAGCGAGAGGTGAGGAGAGGGAAAGATGCGAGTGAGAGACAAACAAGCTCTGAAAAACAGTTTGGCACAAGTTCAGCAAAAGAACCACATTTTGCAGAGGATGACGCGGGCTGTGAAGAAAGCACCGAGAAAATGAAGTGAAGGAGGGAGGAACGGAGCTAAGTAGGGAATGAATGAGGTAGAGACGGAGTGAGGATGGAGGACTGAGTGACAGGGAGCGAGGGAGGGGAGGGGAGGGAGGACGCCATCACCGCACCGATCTGCCCAGGCCCTGGCAGGACCTCGCGAGCGAGCGGGAAGCCGCGATCCTACTTCGCAGCGGAAGATCGCGCGACGTAACGATCGCACGCCCGCTGGCCGCCGCGGTGCATCGCTCCGATTATTAAGGTGAGCTTTTAAAGTATTATTTCACAACGCAAACAATAGTACAGGATTCGGGGGGGTGGGGGGGAGGGGGAAACTTGATTTTTGGCAGAAACCCCCGTTCCAAAAAAAAGCGAAAATTAAATTTCGCCGCAGCTCAGCCAGTTTCCACTCCGTGCTCGCGAGGCCAAACAAATAAACGCGCTCTCGCCGACGGCACGCACGTGGGCGCCGAGCGGCTCGCGTTCCTCACCTGCGCCACGTGAAGCCTCCTCCACCAACCCGAGTGGACCAGCGCGCACGAGCTCGCCGGGGAGGCGGCCGCCGAGCTGTAGGTGGTCGGGCCCGCACGCTGCCGCGACCGCAGAAGGCCCAGCGCGGCGTGCGTCGACACGCCGGCGAGGAGGCCTCTGCAGAGCCGGCCGCTCTTAGCCGGCTCCCACGGCCCGTAAACGGAGGCCTTGTTGTCCGTGGCGGCGGCGGTGGGGGCGGCGACGCTCGGCCGCGCGCGCGAGTTCAGGACGCACCAGGACGAGGCCGTGAGCGCGCGCAGCCCGGGCACGATCAGCTGCTGCACCTCGGCCAGGTCGGCCACCAGGATGGCGAGGCCCGGTCGGGTGCCCACGCGGGCCAGCAGACCCGGCGTGGCCGCCATCTGCAGCACGGGGGCCGACGGCGAGGAGACGGAGCCGCCCCCCTCGCAGGAGGCCGCCCTGGCCGGCAGCAGCACGCGCACCTGCGCCGCAGACTTGGAGGCGTAGGCGGTGGCGCCCCAGAGCGGAGAGACGACGGCCACACCGAGGTCACGACCGTCGGATCCCTGAGACGGCGGCTCGGGAGTCCGCGCGTCGATCTCGAGGGCGTCTCGAATGCCCTCGAGAGGGGCACGCAGGGTCGCCGGCGCGGCTGCCGACGGGCTCACGGCGGCAGCGTCGCGCGCGGGGGGGTTGCCGTCGCATTCCGCGGGCTCCGTCGTGCAGAACTGCCGGACGAGCATCGGCTTCCGCAGCCGAGGGGGCTCCGCTAGCTTCCGCGCTTCGCGTCGCGGCGACGCGTCGACGGCGTCGCGTGAGCGACCCTCCCCGTCGTCGGCGCCGGTGCCCGGCGTCCGCTCCCGGCCGCTCCAGACTATCGCCTCAGCCCCGACGTCGAAGCTGTCCATCGGGGACAGAAGCCGCTTGCCGACGGTGCCAGGCGGCAGGCGGCAGCCTGACGGCGCCGCCTGCGCCGCGTCTCCTAGTCCCGAAGCGCGACGGTCCTTCCGCGAGATCGGAGCGGAACGCCGCGGCGTTTCGTCGGTGGAACCGATCGGGGCTCCGCCTAGCTCTTCGCCGGTCATGTGACAGACGACGACGGCGGGTTGGCACGGTCGGGCGCGGAAGTGGGGCAGCTGGGATGGCGACGTGAAGACGGCGCGGCCGTGGCGGGGCTCCGTACCGGAGTGGCGGCGAACGGGCACCGCCGCGGCAGGCGACGGTAACAAGCGGCCCTCGCCACACGGCCGCGCGGCGAGGGCTGCCGGGTGAGGAGCCGAGACGCGCGGCGGGGCGGTCGCGTCGACCGACAGCCCGTACCGGGGATCGAACGAGCGACGGTTCTCCAAGCTGACGTCAACGGGGGTCGGTCGCTGCTGTTGGCGCGCGGCTTCCATCGAGCGAGCGTCCGCAGCGGGATTCGGCGCCGGCTGTTGGAGCGGAGGGCGAGACGAGCTTTCTGGGTTGAAGCGTTCGAAAGGATGTTGCAGCGCGTGCTGGTGAAAGTGTTGCTTTGGCCGGTAGCACAGCTGGGGACTGTTCTGACCGTGAGCGCGATGGGCGAGAGGTAGCGGCGGGAATGGCGGCGCAGCGGGGGTGTGGTGCGGAGCCCACTGGAGGTTTGGTCTGGGCAGCTCCGACTCCAGTCTCTGTACGGTCAAAGCGTGATCCTGCAGATATGGCTTCGAGTCCGGACGTTCCGAAGACGACGCATACGCTCTGATGTGTTGCGGGACTTCCTGTCGGAAAACCCGATGCTGGGGCTGCGTCTGTCGCCGAACATCGGCCGGCGACGCGCCGCAACTCGCCGGCAGCTCGGGGTACTCCGCCGAACCTTCGGGAGCGTGCCGGCGCAAAGAACCGTCGACCGCCATAGCCGGCGGCGCTCGGGCCTCGGGGTGCCCGTTCAAGCTCGCCTGTCGCTCCAGGCGCGCCTTCCCGCGCTCTCCCGACGCCGCTGCCGGTTTTGGGCACGGGCATACGGCGGCGACGCCGGGCGCCGACAGCATGCCATCGTCAAACGACCTGCTGCGGCCCTCCTGCGGGCCGAGCGCCGGGCCGCGGGCATCGTGCTCCGAGGCGGCCCGGCGCATCCCCCTGCCGCCCGGCCGGAGCGGGGAGCTCGGCGCGCCGGGCACGGTCAGGAACGCCGCGGCTCCCTCCTGCCTGGGCCTCTCCGCCGGCTCGTTCCTCGGCCGTTCGTCGTCGCCCTCGGCGTGGTCGAGCGACGCCGACAGGCTGGAGCAGTGCGAGAGCGCGCCGTCCGCGCTGGGGCTGCGCGAGAGCGGCGCCGACGCCGACGAGTCGTTGCTCGACTCCACCGACGAGTGGCCCAGCTCGGAGAGGCGCAGCCGCTTCTTCTTGGGGGGCAGCTTCTCGGCCGGAAGCTTCTCCAGGGTCTCGCTCCTCCTCGGCCACTGGAACTCCTCCTCCTGCTGCTTCCTGCAGGGCTCCTCCTTCAGGTAGTCGCTCTGCTGTTGGTCGCCGTCCGGTTCCACCGTCACCAGGATCTCCGGGATCTTGCTCTGCCGGGTGAGCTTCCCGTTGCGCCCCGTTTGCGACTCGGGCTGCTCGGCCCTGCGCTGCTTCGCGCCGCCGCCGTCCCCCTCCTCCTCCTCGCCCGCGGCCGAAGCGGGGAAGTCCTGCCGGACGGCGAAACCGTCCTGGGCTCGATCCGCCGACAGGGACTGCCGCAGCGCGGGGAAGCCGGGGCGCTCCGCGTCGCTCCGCTCGAACGAGCGAGGGCGGCCGAGCAGCTTGGTGTGCTGGATGACGGAGATCTCGTTGTTGCCCGCGTGGCGGCCCACGACGCTCTCCAGGCTGTGGCCGCGTCTCGGTGCGAACACCGCGAGCGCAGGAGGAGGAGCGACGGCGGCCATCGCCGGCGGCCCGCGCCGCTCCCCGGGGGGGACACTTTCGCGCCAACGCGACGCCGCGCAAGGGTCCGCGTCGACCGAGGCGACGTCCATCGCCGGCTCCCGCGGCGGCTCGGCCGCGCCTGATGCCGGAGCCTCGCTCGTCACGAAGTCCGGCTCGTCCTCGTCTCCGATGCTCTTCGGTTTCCTCCGTTTTCCCTGCAGCGAGGTGCGGTCCAAGCTCCCCGGGCAGTGAGACGGCCTCGACGCCGGATTGTTTTCCAGGGGAACCACCTGGTCGCAGAGCGAGCCACCGGCGCTCTGGCATATCACGAAGGTAGTCTGTTCGTGAAACTGCCTCCCCTGGATGTCCCTGCAGGCCGGGAACTCTACGGCCTGCTGCCTCACCAGCGGGCGCGGGTTGGTGGCGTAGGCGAGCGCCAGGGAGGGTGCGACGGTCGAGCAGCCCTTCCTCGACACGCACCCGTCAAACGACAGGCTCGCGCCGGTGGGGTAGCCCGGCGGCAAGCGACCGCCTTGGGACGGGTTGCACGTCGGCATGGAATTGCTGCGGAAGAAGCCGCCCGTCTCGAAGACCGGCACGTCCAAAAACTCCCCGCCGTGGCACTTGGCGCCGGCGGAGGCGACGCTCACGGGAGGATCGGCGCTCGAACTCCGCCGGCGGCCGGCGTCGTGGAAGGAGTGGGGGCCGTGAGCGCCGGCGATGCCGCTGCCGCGGCGAGACGGCGCGTCGTCCCTCCACGTCCTCGCGTCCGCGCCCTCCTCTTCCTCCTCTTCCTTCTCGTCCTCCACGGTCTCGCTACGCCAGACCGCGCGCATCGAACGCTCGGCTAAGCGACCCCTGCCCACCGACCCCTGGAAGGCGAAGGGGAAGGACGACGCATTGTAGGCGCCGCCGCCACCGCCGCCGGCGCCGGCGCCGGGCGCGAGCGGGCTCGACAGCGACAGCTCCGTGCTGCCCGAGCGGGAGAAGTAGCCCGAGTCGGTGCTTCCCTTGCTGCTGAACGGGCTCGGCGTGAGGAGGTGGCCCGATGCGTTGGACTCCAGCTCGCGCTTGCGCCACAGCCGGTGCTTCGCCGAGCGGAGGTCGTTGGCGATCGCCGGCGCCGGCACCTGCTGCGCGCCCGCGCTCCGCGGGCCGCTTTCGGTCCCGGCCACGGAGCGGCCGCCCTGGCCGGCCGGCACCACCACCACCACCTGCGGCAGGGCGACGGAGGCGGCCGGGCCCGGCGCTGCTTCTCCGTCTGGCTCATCGCGGTCTCCGTCAAAGCCGCCGCCGCCTTTCTCCATCGCCCCGCCGGAAGCCGCGGGCCGCGCGGCGACAAATTCCTCGCGCGGAACCGAGACGGCCTTCGGAAGGTAGAGGCTCGGCGACTCGCGGCAGACCGGCTCGTCGGCGAAGGGCTCCACGTCGGTGTCCGTGCGCTCCCCGTCCGACGGGCTGTCCGCAAAATCCCCCGCGGGGGCAGCGCGCGCGGCGTGCGCGTGCGACTTGCAGTGCTTGTACAGGTTGCTCTTGGTTTTGAAGGAGAAGCCGCAGGCGAGGCACGGGTACGGCCGCTCGCCCGTGTGCGAGCGGACGTGCTTCTTCAGCACGCTGGGCTTGGCGCACGCGCGGCCGCAGTACGGGCACACGTACTTACCGGGCTTCTTCGGCCTGCCGTCCCCGTCCCGGCAGTGGCGCCTCCTCGCGCCGCGCGGCGCCGGCGGTTCGTGCGCCGCTCCGGGCCGCCACCTCCCGGGACTCCACGCTGCTCGGCGCGCGGCCGGGTCGGGGTTCGCGAGCTCGAGCCCCGGCTCCGCGGGGGTCGGCGTCGCGAGCGGCCGATCGCCGTGCGACCTCCCTCCGCGCGACCTTCTTCTCCCACGGCTCGGGACGGTCAGGGCACCCAGGCAGTGCTCCCACTCTGGACAATGTTGTTGCTGCTGCACGTGGTTGGCCTTCGTGTGCGGTTCGCCGAGGCGCGCGGGCCTCTCTCCGGCTTCCTCCCGGCCAATACGGGCGACCGAGTAGCGCTGCTCGGGGTGCGAGGCTCTGGCGCCGGCCGCCCGATCTGTCGGTCCGCTCCGGTCGTCGCGATCACCATGACGATCGCCGCCGCGCGCCGGCTTGGCGGGGCCCGGCTCCGCGGCCCGCCACACGGCCCCCAGGGATCTGGCCGCCGAGACGAGAGGTTTTTCGGCGGTGTCGGCGGCCTTTCCAGGAGAGCGAGCCGCCTTGCTGCCGGCCTGCTCGACGGCGCTGTCCTTGCCGATCATCGATGCGGGAAGAGGAGGTGGTGCCGCCGGCCTGGTGCTCGTCATAGCATTGGAGCCGCGGCACGGAGGGCGCTCACGTGCTGGGCGCCGGCCTCATCGCCCCCGGTGGGTACGGCCGCTCGCCAGGCGCAAAGCTCGGCTCGCTTGTCGGGAGCGCGCGCGAACGCCGGCAGCGCGGAATTCAGACGCGGCGTCTGTGGCCGCGAGTGGTTTCCAACGCGTCCATCGTAGCGCATCCCACCGCTCGCCCCTCTCACCGACGGCTCTGAGTCATCCGTTGCCGTGGGGCCTCGTGTTCCTGAAACAGACAAGAGGCGTAGATTTATGTTACGGATTCTTAAAAACTCGCCGCTCGTTGCCGCAACAGTTTCCCCGCGTCGATCGATGGACGGTGCCGACACGGTGAGCTGTTACACGTATCGGACCGTTTGTGTGGGGGTGTAACTGTGCATTGATTTATCGATCAAATTAGATCTTTACACTCAAGGAACCGATGTTGGCCGGGTGGCTCAGAGAGCTGATCGAGATGCACGGATTCAATCGCGCACAGTATATTGAATGGGAGGGAAACGTCGCGGAGGCGAGAAGAGCAACGCTCAATACAGCTATGCCGGAACACCAGCTCTTAAGAGACATTCTCATACAACGAGCCATGAAAAACTACATCATTACAACGCGATATTCTTTGACCTCCGCATCCGAGCTATTTAAACGCGAGCTGCTGACTCGCTTTGAGGAAGCTAGAGTCGCGTTATTCAGATTCACCCACCGCCCACCGCCAAACCGAGCGTGTGGACCTTTGGGCAGCCTGGGGCCTGACTACCTGAATTAGGAAACCCCTAGGAAGCCGCCTACAGGTGTAAAATCTCACATTGACCGATTGTGCGCGACGGAGTGGGTCGTACAATTACAATATCAGACATTACGTCATTTGTAAAGTTATTTAGGGGGCGCACGTGACAGTGGGATGCAATGTTTTGTTTTTTATTAATTTATTCCAAAGGCTGAGGCGTCCCAATGCTTCAGGGGAACGAACGCGCACAGAGCAAGTACACACTGGGAGCACAGAACGCCAGAAGCACACGCGGTACGGGACATGAGCATCACACCGGCACACTGCCTGATGATCTCAGTCTCCGGGGAAGCTGTGTGATAGGAGACAGACGGACAATTTTCCTAAAGCTGCGGGGTGAAAACAACTTAATTGACAATCAAGTAACGATGAACTGATGTAGGTTTTCACGGCTCGATTCACGATGGTGGCTCTTCAGAGCTGTTCTTTCGGGATAGCCGTGTCACTGAGCGATCTCCCTCTCTCCCTCGCGTCGTTTCACCTCCTACGTTGGAAGCATCAACAGGCGTTAATAAAGTAATAAATAATACTGCAGCGCCACACCCGGGCATTAGCCACGTTGTAACGGTCGGCAGCACCACTGGACTCGCAATTCAGAGGTCGCCGATTTGACCCCATCTCCCTGAGCGGCCTCTATCCACCGCCCCCGGCACGTTGACACAGTGGGGTAAAGAGTGGACAATCCCACCTCCATTTATGAAATCTGGTCAGCGTCAAAGAGTCAGCAAAAACGCACGCAAGAGCACGTTATTTCTACGGCTGCCTCTTAATAGAGACATCAGTGGCGTGAGTTGTCAATCGCAGGGCTACGCCTTTACCTTTTGCATTTTGCCGGCGTTGGTATCCCCGAGCGACGGTATTACAGCACGGCACCAATTACTTGAACAACACCTCCGCGCGCGTTTAATGAAGATCGGTTTGTTGAGCAAAATCCCCGCACGTTGATAATGAGCGGCGTTATCCCGATTAACACCTCCGCGCGTAACCGATGAAGCACATTCCTGAGAAATTAGTTTCCCAACGCAAGTCGCAGGAACGGTCTAAAGGTCGGCCCACGGTCCGATCGAACGCGTTTCCTGGGGGTTGCATTCCCGGAAAACGGGTTTGGCAAAATAATGCGCGATCTCAGGCAAATCCGCGAACCAGTTATGGGGGCAAATCGGCAAAATACTCCTGTAATACTGTTTTGTGATTTACTGAAGTGCTTATCTGGTACTCAAGAGCTACTTACGGTATATCTATTCATATGCTCAACGTTCAACACTCGTCATCAATAATTTGATTTTTAAAATTTCATTCCCATCATGCTCCATGGTGTAAACAAGTGCAGTCTCCAGCTGTGTGTCTGTGGCCTCTATAGACATCTATCTGGCCTCTATAGACACATTTATTTGCTATGAAGACGGCCCATTGCCCAAAGTGTCGCCTATTTTACATTTATTTATTTTAAGGACACACAGGGTGCAATTATTGACGGATGTGCCGGGTACGGTTTTTTTTTACAGTAATTGTCTTTGGCACCTTTGCTCGCGCGTCGGGTGACCGCGCTCCGCGGAACACAGGAGCCGGGTTGATTAGATTAATTAAGCAATGGATTTTAAAAGAACGGCTCTGGTAGCGTCTCCCGGCGAAATCCGTTGCTGACGGGAAGGCCCTGAGGGTTCAATGGGACAGGGGGAGGATGTGAACAAATGGGACGACGGACAGAGAAAGGGAACACTAGACTGGGGGGAACAGCAGCGGATAGGGAGCAACCAGGCCCCGCACTATCCATCGTCTCCACCTCTCATCTCTGCACAGAGGGGAGTAGTGTGAGATGAGAGGATAGAGGTGGGAAAACTGCAGAATTGAGTACAGTGTATAGTATCACTTAGCGTAAACAAGGAGGTTGGAGAGCACGGGAAGAGCAGTAGAGTGAGATGAGAGAAGGACAGTGGGTGGATGGGAGTAGAGGGAGATGAGGTTAATTGGCCTGACTAAAAAAAAACACTCGTTAATTATTTGGCCGATAACATCATAATATATAGGAAGCAGTGTGTGGCAATATGGCGCCGGCAAAACCGCCTGGCTGCCTCTCTGCGCTTTCCTCGCGTAAAATTATTATCATTATGAGAAAGGGAATAAAGGTCAATTTCACGGAGAATCGTGAACTTGACCTCGCGGTGGCCGTAAGACTCGGGTCTCAACGGAAGCACCCGGGGACTTGGGGGCAACGCGGCGGCGCGTCGCTCGCCCGCTCGGACAGACGTCGCGTTATCACTCCGGACGCCGCTCGGCGTATTTTACCAATTGATGCCGACCACCCGGCGTGACTCACTGACAATCGACGTCCTGTTATAAATAGCGCCGCGGCGGCGCAGGAAGCGCGTGTGGGTGTTACGAGCGCGCCGATACCGCCGCTCGAGGGCTGGCGGGCGGGTTTGGTGAATACGCGATGCTGTTTGTTGATAATCGCGCCCGCAGCTTCCTATTTACAAGCGGTCCTGACGTCGGCGCCCGTTGCTCACTTAACGGCGCCACGCTCCTTATCGGCACCGGCCGTCTCGGCTCGGACGAGAACGTGGCCCGGAGTTCAACAGAATGCCTCTCCCGGCTGGCAAATGCGGTCACGTGACGCCGAACAGCGCCCGTCGGTCGAGGGGAATATTCGAATACGTGACTGCTGGAGCGCAGTTGGCGTGCGTAGCGCGGTTGGCACACAGGGCCTTGGTGTAAGGAATTTAATTTGGGCCCTCTGTCCAATTTCCAACCCCCCCCCCCGCCCCGCCAACCATGCTCTTCTGATCCTCTCTCTGGCCTGAGGAAACTGGTGCAGTGGCATCGCCAAGGCGCCCGAGAGCTATTATGTCACCGGCCGACAGCACGACGGCTCGATCCCCGCAGAAATCGTGTGAGTTTGGCGGCGGCCGGCCAATTTAAACGCGCGCGTAACTCAAGCGCGTCCCACGGCAGGGTTAAATGGCTTTGCTATAATCGCATCCCCCACAGCGGCGATATGAATGGCGCGTTTCAGACCCGCCACGCGCCCGGTACGAAATAAACCATTCTCAATCTGCTGCTGGATAATATTTTGTTTTTTTACAAAAAACACACCCTCACGACGCCACCGTCGATCTCAGCCCAGCACCACACTGCGCGTCCGCTTCACGCGCAACGTTCCATCATCGCCCCTTGCGATCAATCGCTCACGCGCCCCCCGCCCCGACCACATGGGTTTTTTTTGCGGTAATCGTGAAAATTGTTTTGGTGGGATGAGTGTCTTAACGGACGGGCAGGCGGAGGGAGGGCACGAGTGTTTGTTTGCAAGCACGGCCGTGTCTACACACCCGCTGACTCCTGGCCCATGAAACGCACCTCCCTCCCGCTCTCACTCCCGCGTTGCCACATTTGTGCCAGATCGCATGAGGAGGCCCCTTTTAATTAACACGTCAGTTAGTGCCACGCGGAGCACGCACGGCGAAGCACGCACACACACACACACGGCACTAACCGGGCGCTAGGAGCACGACAGCCGCCGTTCGTCACTAAGCGGCGGTCACCGCGGCGCTCGTGCCAGGCTAGGTGCCCTCCAAAGCTATCGCGTGAAGCGTCGACGGCTCGCTGGCAGGTCACGGGACAAACCCAGGTGCCAGTCGTTGACCGACTTGAGATGACTGATGACGCAATTTACTTTTCGCATACAACGAGCAGAAATGGCGTACCCCCGACTTGTTGTTGTACCGATTTTGTTTTAAATCAAAACAAGTAAAGCGGCTCGTTTATTAACATTAACCTACCCTGTGCTGCTAGCCCACCCCCCCATCCCAAAAAGAGACGTCTACAAACGCCCGTTATGGTTGCACATTAACACCAGGCAACTGCGAGAGGCCCTGTTACCTACCACCGGCCTAATCAATCTTCCTCGTCGCATTCATGAAACACAACCCACTTCATGGGGCCGGTGTAAACACAGCCTTGTTCCTAGAACCCAGCTTTTCCTGCCCTTAATTAATTTGCGTCTGGGCAACAAACGCGTGCATTTTTGAGGGCAGAAAACAGGTCGGCTGGCAACGGTGCATTTTTTTTTCTTCAGCATAACCCATAATTACAAGTCTGGCTCACGCCAAGAAAAATGAGATGAAGATCCGTTATTCCTTGGGCCTTCAACGTCCTATCCACGACCAAACAACTCACGTATACAATATGGTATTTGTTTATTTACTGTGAGCTTGCTTAACGAGTGTCAAGACACTTTATAAGGAGGGTCCTGCCAGATTTTCTGCAGTAATGGAGGGTGCAGGGGGAATGTTGCTCTGCGTAATACCACATCTTTAATTTGCAGGTGATTTTTTTCGACATTAGGATGTCTTGGCCAATATCAGAGGGAAACCGGAAAGCCGCGGAGAAAACCCATCCAGAACAGACGGGGAGAACATACAACTCCACGCAGAAAGGGTGGCCGAGTCGGGAATACAACCCAGGCTCCTTCTTGCTGTGAGGCACAAGTATTACGACTTCGCCACCCCACCGCGCAAAAATGAGAGAGGTTCTCCATCAAGCAATTTAGAAAACAATTCTGCGAGGGGCTGTAGGTGGTTATCATAGCCTGCTGCACCACTCGACAACAAGCAATTCAACGTCTATCCGGAGATTGAAAGCATTCGCATCTCTAGACACATCACTAATATGCAGAAAAAAACACGTATATTAGGGCAGATGCAGAGTTGGAAAGGTGGGGGGGGGGGAAGTCACGGCAGAGAAAAACAGAGAGAGAGGGGAGAGTGACACCACGGCACAGGCCGGGACCAAGCAACCGGGGCGAGGCACCGACATCAACGGCAACGACGATTACGATGAGCCCCCGGGACGCCCGGGGTAGCCACGGCAGCCATGACAAGTCCCATGGCAGATGCCACGCTTTCAAACGCCCGATGCCTTGCTTGGAGGTCTGTACGAACCACTGCTGGGGCAGTAGACATCGTATTTTTGTTTACAGTAGACATCGCATATGCAGGCGGCGCAAGAGTGCAACCGAACCGGGACACACGGGTCGAAGGGCTCGGACGAACACAAGGCGGCAGGAGACAAAGAGAGGGTTACGCAAACAGGGAAGCCCATGTTAGTTCCACGCACAAGGGCCCATATACACCTCTGATGCGGAGGATGCTGAACATTATCGGTGCCCACTGCTGCAACCGCCTCACTCCCGATTTCTATGCCCCCGGCCTTCAGCCCCCAGCGAGATGAAGGAAAACACTGACCAAGAAGATTC
Source organism: Geotria australis (assembly GCA_036362915.1). Taxonomy (NCBI): domain Eukaryota; kingdom Metazoa; phylum Chordata; class Hyperoartia; order Petromyzontiformes; family Geotriidae; genus Geotria; species Geotria australis. The sequence goes on along the minus strand of JAZEWU010000030.1, from coordinate 4,388,333 downwards.
CTGGAAGCCGTCTGCCTTTCTTTGGTTCTGGCCTCTTGTGCGGGTGGCATTCACACGGTGTGGGGACGGTGAAAGCGATGGCGAACGTGTGCCTCTCGGAACAAACGACAGTCGATGCCCTTGGAAACTTTAAAGGCCCGGTGCTTGTTGTTGGAGGAGGAAATATTTGCATTTTGGTTTCGCGGATGACACAGACTTGCTTCCAGGAACAGAAGAACTGGCGAGATTGCAGAGAATGGCGTCATCATCACACAGCTTTAGAAATCAACACGGAAAAGATGACGGTGATGATAGTTGGAAAGGCCGGAGACTGACGTCTTGCGTAGGTGAGGGGGGCGGTGGAAAGAGCGAACCGCCTCCAACGCTTAGCGGACATCGTCACACACGACGGAAGATCAGACAATGAAGTAAAAACCAGACAAGCAGCTGCAGCTGGGGAGGACGAGCAATATTCACAAGCAGATGGGCGGACACAAACTCATCGCTTCGCATACACCAATAACGGGAGTGCCACGAGCCACAATTCGCACTAGGAAATAATAAATAATATAATTTTACACTTATAACACGCACATATTCATTCAACGTCGAAGATATTCATTGGACGAGAGAAGAACTCGGAGGCGGGAGGAAAGCGCAGAGAGGCGAAGGAGGCAGCCAGGCGGTTTTGCCGGCACCGTATTGCTACACACTGCTTCCTATATATTATGATGTTATCGGCCAAATAATTAATGAGTGTATGCGAGCGATGGAAGTTGTGGGAGGAAACCAGAGAACGCGGAAGAAACCCACGCAGAACACGGGGAGAACACACAAACTTCACAGAGAAAGGCGCCCAAGGCGGATATCGAACCGCCGCGGGCAAGACCATTCTTTCTGTGAGGCGCGAATGTGAATTGAACTGAACCGTTCTGCCTTAAGCTTCGCGTCGCATCGGGTGCCGGGATGGCAGTTACCGCAAGCGACGGCTGGTAGACGCAGCGACAGAGAGCGAGAGACAGAGAGACGCGACGCCGCCGCTTCTCAATATAGTGCGATCGCTTCCATTTACACCGCAGCCCGAGCGCGCGGTGTTTACAGAGACTCGGAAAACACATCTGTCATCGCCGCAGTGGGAAGGGGGGGGAGGCGCGCCGCGTGGGCGGCAGGTGCGCCACACACGCACCGGCGCTCCCGCGCAAACTAGGGCAAGCGCTCCACGAGAGTTGGGGGGGGATTTGCTCACCGTCTCTCCGTCACCACCTGCCGCTCCGCCTGGCTGCACCTGGCTGCACCTGCCCCCCACACACACACCCCCCCCCAACCCCCACCTGGTCAACAAGAAGCAGATGACCCCCTTGACCCTGGAGAGAAGCACGGTGGAAGTTGCGGGGCGTCCCTCCAATGCGATTTGATTCCAGGTGTGGTTTCTGGGGTTAGATTGAGTTTGCTTGCCCACTTAAGTCACCGATAAGGGGAGTTTGTCGACTGGGCTGCGAATGATCTTAAATCTGCGCAGCGACTGGCTGCTGGGCTGATGAACATTTCGAAGTTCCGTCCTCGGCATAATCAGCATTCACGTCGCCTCGTAAATCGTACGGAGAAAAGCGTGGACTAGAAAACGTTATTATTTTCGTCCCGTTGTTGTGGGTCGCTCTTAACCGTATCTGAACGTGTTGAGGAGGGGGGGGTGGTGTCTGGACCCCCCACAACGTCCCACGGAGGCTGCGTCCCGGGAGCGGATCGATAAGCCCCACTCCGCACGCCAGCACGCCCTGTCGGGATAATCCGAGCTTAGGCCACCCGTAGCTCCCGAGCGAGCACTGGGATCTCGTCTTGAGGCTTCCGCCTAATGGCAGGTTCTGGCTTCAAGTTCCATCCTCTCTGATCTTGCACTTTTCATTTCGGTGAAGCGGGATCTCTTACCCCCCCGCCCCCCACTCGTTCTTCAAGCCTTCATGCGGAACCTTCCTTTTTCAACCTCTTGGCATCTTCCTTCTAGAGCTGATTTCGGGAAGCCGTCTTCCTCTCTGACGTCAATGGGCCCAATCCAGACACTTTGCCTTTTTCCCAAATTATCCAAAATTAGAGCTTTCACCTACGGAAGTCAAACTCGAGCCGAGGGTAAGAGATCCCGGTCGGCCCGCGACGCTGCGGCCTCCTCGCCCGCCCCCCACTCGCAACTCTCGGCGTATCGGTTGAATTTTTTATGTTTGTCTATTTTTTTTATAATATATATTTAAACTTTCAAACCGCTTTTTTTTTGCACAAACGTATAACAATCGTGACACTGTCACTGTTCATTACGATGTGTCTTCCGTATGTTCTGCTGCTGGAACCTTTGCACTTTCTTCTTTTCAGACGTTAATTTGACGATTGCGGCTATGCAACCGCATCTACGCATCGTATAGTAAACCACTGTAGTCTGCGCATCTTCAACGGTGGAGGGATGGCAAGTGTACAAACTCTCTCTCTTTCCTGCCGAGGTCCTCTCGTCATGGCCAACAGATCTCGACATTAACAGTTCGCTCCTGAACTTATTGCCACACGCAAAAAGAACAGAGATCTGTAGAGATACCATAAAGATCCATAGAGATACAGTATAGACGAGTCACAGTAGTGTGATTGTGGCCGTGCAACCAAAACTACGGACTGAATAGTAAACCTCTCCTTTAGGGGCCGAGCTGAAAGACAACAACGTCCAGTGGCTGACCATCGTGCTTCGAAGAATCGCAAAGAAGAAGAAGAGGGGGTAGAAGGAGGAGGAACAGCAAAAACTGCGCGAAATCTCCTGAAGTCTTGGCGGCTCCCAGACCTCAACATTAACAGCGTCTAAACATATCGCCGCCATCACACGCAAGAATCCACTAAAAACGTGCCCAATTTTCTTACGTTTTTTTCTACATTTTTCTCTTACGTTAATTCACAGACGAAAAAATAAATCGTCAACCTCCACAAACATCGCTTCAGCTCTCAACCAACCCCTCAAAGAATATTTTTTTACGGGCCTCCGTACGTCACTCGGCGTGCTAGGTGGGGTGAAACGCCACTTGCACAACGCAAGGGAGGGCCCTGGTGGAGGAGCCAGGAGGCAGATTTTGTTGGGTTTCACCATGAACACCCGGGCTCAAAGAAGCGTTTATTTCACGCCAGCTCCGGCTTGAACTCCGGCCACGGAACGGAGGAGGAGAATGTGCTGATGTTGCGGCAAAATGCGAAACAGGAAGAAATAAACGGGTGTGAAAATAAATAAGCAAATAAATAGAACCTGGCGACAGAACGGAGCGCGGGGGGTTGCCACGTCTGAGCTACCAAAAAATCGGGCCCACACCGCGGGCAGAATAGGAGGCCGAATTACCTCGCACGACCAGAAGAGGGGAGAACCACACGTAAACTCGACGTCTTGAGAGGTGTGCCATCATTGCTATTTCTAGCAGAGAACCCGTCCTACGAGTGATTTTCTTCCAAGCGAGTAACACGTTCAGATGTCGGGATAAAGTCAGAAGGGTGCTTAAGAGTTGTTGATGGTAGTGCAAAAGTTGGAATTTAAACCTGATACAGTGTTAAAGTTTCAGAAAAGTAATCGATAAGTGGCAAGTAAAGCTGAAAAGAGACTTAAAACCCTTGCCGTTGTGCCGATTAAACGAGCGCTCACGAAGGATTCGAACAGGTCACCCTCAGTGTGCGGGCACACTGTACGGGATACACGTCCGTACATAAAAAAAACCCTCATTTATAGATTACGCAACTTACACATTTCCCAGGGCAGCGGCTACTTCCTCAACCAGAGGACAGATGGCGAGCATACGCCCGGCGCAAGTTTACCAGCTCGGCCGAGAAGGAGCGCACGGCTGCCACAGGTGGGACCGTGACCACCGCTCATCCGGTGTCGTTCCTCTGCCGGCGTTCCGCACGTTCGGAGCGCCGGGCCTCGGCACGGCCGCCCGTGCGATGGACCCTTAGGCCGGAGCGAACGAGACGTTCGCGAACGCCTTTGCACAGGCGAATAACCGCGTGCTGGCCCGAGGCTCCCCACGCTGGAGAACGCGGACTTCTGCCAGAATGACAATAGCTGCCGCAGGTCCCGTGCCCAAAACGTCCCTCATCCCGACCAGCGTCGCTCCTCCACCGTAACGCTGGCCCTATAAATATAACTTATGTAATAGGCGACGTATCGAGTAATGGGCTTCTTCACAGCGCCTACAGAAGCCAGAGAGGTACAGACACACACGTAGGACTCACCGAGTCTCTGTCCTCTCTACATGCTGTGACGAGGGATCATCGCCCAAAAAACGTCGCCTGTTATCTATATTTTCTTTTTAGGACCACGGTGTTATTGAGGAATATGTTGAGTTGTTGTTGTGCCTGTTCACCATCGCCGAGGCAGCAACAGCTCCACCAAATAACTCGCGCGAAACAGGTGCTAGAGACTGATGTGGGCAGTGCAGAAAAATCGAATTGTTATGACTGTTTATTTTTCGCCTTCGCAATTCACCAAGCCGTTGCTGACCACATGCGGTGGTCAAGTATGGTCAAATAACTCCCGAGACCCGCACCGCATAAGGAGGCCCCTTATCCTGCAGTGAATAGACAAGAGAGCTGTATGCAGGGCTTCACTTCTGCCGGGGTCTGTTTCGGTCGCCGACCCAGAAATTATTTCTGTACCCAGCACACCACATTCAGGATACTTCTCGCTATGGCTGTAGAGGCTGGTCACGTGCCCTGAGTATTGTCAAATTTACAAGTCCATGGAGGTATAATACAGGTAAATAATAGCATAATTCTGCGTCTTCACATGTAATTAAAACGCATGCTTTGGTCCATCGGTCTATTGACTTTCCCGACCAACCAATATTATCCAGCAGCATTTGTTTCAAGGGAGCAAGCACGCAAACTCCGGTCCTGTTTCACCCTCTCTGCGTCTCATCAGCAGAGTTTGTTAAACAAATGCACGGGACGTTATTGACAAGAACACTCCATGTAACACGCGGGGGCCCCCCGTTCAACGCAAACAAGAATTACAGGACATAAACCCACTGTGTGCATATAGGCTGACCAGAGGCCAAACCGTGAGACCTACATCGCTGTAGGGGCAGAACGTGTTAATTGTAA
>JAZEWU010000030.1:4325449-4362075 GCA_036362915.1 Geotria australis | reverse complement strand
GACCTGTTTGGATAGTTGCAACTGCATTTTATCAGATGGAAACCAAGCAGGTAAGCAAAGATATCACTCATCCAGGATTACTCACCAAGCATCAGTCAACCAGCATCACTGACAATATCACTAACCCAGCGTCGCTCACCAGTCTCGTTCATCCAGCAACACGCACCGGGCCTCACTCACCCAGCGTCACTCACCCGCATTGGTGTTTCCTGCCTTGAGCCCTGTGTCTGCCGGGATAGGCTCCGGCTCACCGCGACCGTGTATAGGATTATGCGGTTTCTAATAAAGGATGGATGGATGAAAACATTTAGTCGCTTTTTTGTGAATATAAAACAAGCAACGTCGCCTTCCCATATCCATCCCTCCACGTAGGAGATAACACGCATTGTTGCGGATAAATTCAAACCTTGTGAACAGACGGACACAACGACAGACGGATATACGACCGAAGTTACACTGCCCGGAGCGGATGTCAGCATGGATTATTCAATCTTATTTTATTTCAACAAGCCACTCTTACGTGAGGGTGACTCCTCTGTGGGCGAGTGGCACAGGTGCCACTGCTATTAATGTGGCCTCATTAGCAAGGGCAGCCTGAGGAATAGGCTCGCCACCAAGGACAAAAGATCCCCTATCCCCTTTAACACATTGTCGGGGCAAGTATTTTAAGAAAGTACCTATCGTGGCTGGAACGACACACGAAGCGGTGGGTGTCCACCACCTCGCCCGGTCGCCTTTGTCTCCTCAATGCTGGTGGCAACACACTGTACCAGATATCCAATTGAGGCTTAGTCCATCGAGGGTAGGCCCGGCGCTCCGCTTGTTGTTGTGAGCGTCGATCCTCCGTTTTCTGTTGTTGCTGGAGGGCGATTGCCTTCAACTACCCAGTAGCATTCTTCACGAATCTCCTGCGCAGAGAACGATCTTGACACCACTGATACCACTCATCAGCTCCACGTCTAAACTACACAGTTTAATGTACACACACGCAGATGACCACAACAGAGCGTGATCAGCATGTAAGCAAGCACACGCCCTTGTCTGTGGATATAGAACTGAACCAGCTATACCTGCTGCAATATGCAAACATCACCTAGAGGGAGACAAAGGCAGCCGGGCATGGTGTTGGCAACTCACCCTCTCGTGTGCCATGCTGGCCTTCATAACTGCCAGCTAATAGTCCTTGCCCGAACAGTTTGTTAAAACTATACAGGGTATCTTTGTCTTTGTGTGCGTGTATAACTAAAGGGGACGTGGAAACCGGGTGCCGTTTCCAAAGTCATTTTTTTTTTCTTATTCAACTCCTGACCGTGTGTTTGTGTCTTCGTATTTGTGTGTTGAAAATTCATGTTTGTTTATTGACTACTGCAGTGTAGTGCTCCACGCATCTTCTTCTTTGCGATTCTTCGAAGCACGATGGTTAGCCTCTGGACATCGCATAAACACGCAAGACATGCATCGCTACACACAGTTAAATAATCATATACAGTATAGGTATAGGACGGCACGGTGGCGTAGTGGGTAGCGCTGCCGCCTCCAGCAAGAAGGTTCCCGGGTTCGAATCTCGGTTCGGGGGCCTTTCTGTGTGGAGTTTGCCTGTTCTCCTCGTGTCCGCGTGGGTTTTCGCCGGCCACTCCGGTTTCCTCGCACCGTCCAAAGACATGCTGCCAGGTTAATTGGCCTACTGACTACATTTCCACAAGCGCCCTGCGATGCACTGGCGTCCCATCCTCGGTGTTCACCTGCCTTGCGCCCTGTGTCTGCCGGGATAGGCTCCGGCTCACTGCGACCCTGCACAGGATTAAGCGGCTCACTACGACCCTGTACAGGATTGCGACCCTGTATAGGGTCGCAGTGAGCCGGAGCCTATCCCGGCAGACACAGGGCGCAAGTCAGGTGAACACCGAGGATGGGACGCCAGTCCATCGCAGGGCACTCAAAGATCAAAGATCCCCCGTTTAGCCTTAACAGACTGTTGGGGCAAGTGCCATTAGCGAGTAGCACCTATGAAGGTCGGCACTATAGCAATACACACACACACGTATATCTGAGCTGAGAATACACACGCCACACTCCCGCCAACCCCCACACTGCCCCCTATCGCCATCCCCCGGGAGCCGACAGGTGGGAGCAAACATGGGCAGAGGTCGTGTCGCTAACGAGATCTGTCGGACAGACGTTCATCAATTAGGCAAATTACGTTGCGCAACATTGATGGAAGAATTAACGTAACGCACATTGTATTCATAGGGCTTATAAATAACAGCGACTGTCCCACCAACGATAACCCATGGATATAGGCCACCGGGTCAGCCCAGGCCGGAAGACCCAAGCACCAGACACATTTCCTTAATGAGTGAGAGACTATATTTTTTTGAAATAAATAAATTCTGCCGCTCTCTCTGCAATTACATAATTGCACAATATATTACATGCAAACAGTCCTCTTATATAATGCCACGTGGAGATATTGGCAGAAGGCCAAACTGTGATGCAGCGAGCCAGACGAGGCACAGCCTAATGGCTTTAAAAAAAAAAGGAAAAGAACGAAGCTTTCAAAACAATGGATTCTCAAGCAAAACATTGTGTCGAAGTAAACAGAAGCAGATGCAACTGAACCCACCATAATGTACTCAATAAAGGTCAAAGTTATAATGATCTGGTGCCAACTGCCATGCCATCATGAATGCCAGGGTTTCAGAATCAAGCAGAGCCCATAGCCAGCTAGGGGATTTAAGATTAGCCGACCCTTGCCACTCAGTGAAAACATGCCAAACATTTTAAATGTTTTACTCATAATTGCTCTTAAAAGCTGCTCTTTGTCGGATATCTGTGTCGAGCGAGGAGGGACGTTATCCCGAAAGGGCAGCCCTTAAGAGCAATCTCATGCATCGAGCCGTGAAAACCTACATCGATAGCGATAATTTTATTGTCTTTTCTCCCACCTTCATCCCAATCGTGTCTCGGCATCACGTCCAGAGGTGAAGAGTATGTACGCGGTCTCGCAAGTCAGCGTGCATCATCACGCCAGGGCCTATATTGTTTCACAGATAATAAACTGTGGCGCGGTGAGTAGCGCTGCCGCCTCACAGCAAGAAGGCCCCGGGTTCGAATCCCGGCTCGGGTGCCTTTCTGTGTGGAGTTTGCATGTTCTCCCCGTGTCTGTGTGGGTTTTTGCCGGGCACTCCGGTTTCCTCCCACAGTCCAAAGACATGCTGCTGCATAGGTTAATTGGCCTGCAGACTAATTTCCTCCCCGGTGCCGTGTGATGGACTAGCGTTCCATCCTGGGGATAGCCCTGCCTTGCGCCGTGTCTGCCGGGATAGGCTCCAGCTGCATTGGCAGTGGTGCACAAGCACAGCAAAATTTATATTTTTACATTCTAGGAAGAAGGGTTATTTTTCTTTTAAAGCCACAGTGTTATTAACAAATGTGTATTTAAAACGAATGCGGGAATATAAATATCTCACAACATGAAATGCGTACGTCGCTAATCAGGTTAACAGAAATCGACCGCCATACATTTCACTGGGTACTTTCATGTTTGCTCGGCAAGCGAAACGAACTCAATCCCTGACTGATCTGTTTTTGTAAACCAATCAAAGTCACCCAAATCCCGAGTGAAAGCAGCTCGCAGCGAGAGGCGTGTTCTATTTATGCCGTCTGGTCTTTGGCAAGAGTGTGCACAGGGCTGCCGTGGTTTGTGAAGTTTTACGGAAACTTTATGGTGGTGGCACAGGTGGAGCAGTCGCACAATTGCCGCTCGTTGCCAAGGGTTCAGAATCCAAGCCCGGTGGTCGCCCCCGGCAAATACTGCGTTGTGTATTAACTCAGAAATATATACACACCGTCTCTTTCGTATGGACGTTAAAGAGCCTGTGGTGCCTTACCGAAGAAGGGTAGGCTATTTATTGAGTGCCGGCGATATGGTGCGAATTTTCCAATTTTTAGGAATTACTCACAAAGTACAAAATTGGGTCAAAGCCACACAGTCACATTGATGTACTTTCATATTAACCATTTGGCATTCGCAATATAGCGCAAGGCTACAAGGCTATCACAAAAGCACTGTGTTTGATCGACGGGTTATGGTCGGCGGTGTTTCGCAGAAGCTGGTGATATTGCGAGGTGGCTTTGGCCACTTTGGTAATCTGTGAGTACTATAATTAATAATAATAGCATTTATAGAGCGCCTTTCACCCGACGGTGAAAGGCCATGACTGCTGGATGGAGCCACGGACCGGTTCACAGGACACCAACATCTACGCTCCATTTAAACGAACCATGACCTACCTCACTGCCCCCCCTTGGCCGACCATGGGCAGGAGGCAATCTCCTCGGGTTACAATAACCCATGAGATCACACCGACCATTCATAACGCTCGAAATATGCACAGGTTTTTGTTTGTTTGGGGGTTTTTGTTTCCGTATACGGGGTGATTTAAAATGTTTTTAACGTGCCACAAACGAGGTGTAGGATTACGGTGACTTTATGGTGGAGGCACGACGGCACAGTAACCGCCTAAAAATCCTGAGACGCGTGGCAAGAATACGCGGCGCAGGCCGCACGTTCCCGCAGAGCATTTCCCGCACGGACGTGCGGAGTGAGCGGTGGGTATCGTGGGCGCACACCATCGTCACTCGGGAGTGACTCACCGTCGCCCGTCACTTATCAGTCAGCAGCTGTCTCTCTCGCGCTTGGTGACTTTGGGGGGAACGGGTCGGTCACGTGACTTCAAATAGAGACTTACGGATGGAAGCGTCCGCGCGGGATTTCGCCGGGAACTCCGGTTTCCTCCTCGCAGTTCAAAAATATTCTGCCGCATAGTATAATTGACTAAATTTCCCCCGGTCTCCTGTGATGGACTGGCGTCCTATCATGGGTATAGCCCTGCCTCGCGCCCTGTGTCGGCCGGGCAATGCTCCGGCTCACTGCAACCCAGTAAAGGGTTAAGCGGTTTCTGACAATGATGATGATGATGTAAGTGCTTCCCTCTGCTCGTCGTTGCAACACATCTCGATGTAGGTGTTTTTGGGAGCTGAAACGTCGCGAAGGAGAGGAGGAACGCTTGACACGGCTATCCCTAAAGAGCAGCTCTTAAGAGAAATTCTCTCACAACGCATCTCATTTATAAATGTGCAACTGAGCTTAACTACCACCAATGAGTACCATGTAAAAAAGAGTGTACAAAAAAAATATCGTCTCGATTGTATCCTGATTGTTCTAGCCATGTCATGTCTCAAGACCACGTGTCCATTCAGAACAGCCCGTGGAAATGGATATCACAGAGCCACCGCTGAGGTCCTTTCAAGTGTCCTGATCCACACAGAGGAGACCACTTTCCCACCGGCTTTACAACTGAGATTTGTGTTCATCACACAGCAGTCAAAGCGATATTTTTCGTATTTCTCAGAGAATTCATTTAGTAAAAATTCAGTGCAGAATGAAATTTACGTAGAAATTGTTTTTTGTGCAGACACTGGTAACAGGACTGAAACCATCGCCGTCCCACACCTGAACACACGCAACAGTTAAAACACCGGTGCGGCTACCTGAATTCAAACCCAGGGTATATCAGCGGTCTCAGCTCACTGCTGTGACCTCCGAGCTCCCGATATTTCTGCCAGCAGACCACGAAAGCCTTCACACAAGGCATATTCAATATAAACCTTGGCGTCGTGTTTGAATGGCGTGCGCGGTATCATCAGTCACACAGGCGGCCGCCGTTCCACTTGACGAGCCAGCGGGCGCCGCTCAAAATAGCGAAATCTTAGTCATCCGCAGGTTCCGCTAAACGTGCACAGAACAGCAGGCGACAACGTCAACTGCGAAAAGGAGTTTCAAACGCTGCACGGAAAAAAGCGTACTTTTAAAGCCCCCGCAGGTTCACACTTACAAACATCAATCGCCAAGGATGCGCAGCTTGCCCCTTTAGCTACACGCGAGCAGAGAATTCATTTCCTACTGATGCACTTCAAATAGGGGATACTTGCCGGGTTGTTTTGATTCGCGCGCACTGGACTTGCAATTGATGCCTAATACAAAAACCGGCCAGATAGATCTTTTTCCCTGTGAAATGTGCTACAAAGAAGGGCCAATGTCCGGAACATCACCTGTTATATATATTTTTTCCTTGTAAGGCCGCAATGTCACTGAAGGATGTGTTCAGTTTTTAAATTAAAGAATGTGGCAAACTGCCTGGCTCAAATAGTGAGGTAATTATTGGTAATTCCAAGTACGTTTTAGACTCAATGTATGTGCAGGATTTTTCCCCAGTTATTAATCGGAATGAACCACACTAGTGGCAGAAATTAGGTTGTTTCACTAGCACTGTGCTCCTGATTTTGAAATTAATCAGAAATATCCAATATACAAAATTTCAGATCCAAATTTCGTATGAGGACACATTCAACTATTGCATAATGTAAATAATCAGACCATTTGAAAAAAAAAAAAGCTCTGAAATTGTCCTAAAAATACGGACATCCTGAATTGATGTAAAATAAATCTTATATTCATCGCTTACCCAACGTACCGTCTGAACTCTCACAGCGGGTGTGGGGGCCAACATGGCGTTTCAAGCAGCAGGGCCACACACCCCCAGTAAGCGCTCACCAACGGCGCGCCAGCTCACTCTACAGGCCTTGCTCAATAAAAAAATGATTAATTGTCAAAATCACAAAACTGGAATGAGCGCACACCGCGAAAGAATTCGCAACACATTTGGCCACCAAAAATGCGGTAAATCAAGACGCCTGGCACAGCGAGGGTCACTGACCGTAAGCGCTTTGGAATTAACAGAAATAGCGGAGGCTGTGCGTAATTAAATACCTGGCTCGTGCGGAAACTGAGCGGCGCTAAATGAGGGCAGCAGCCCTCGCCAGTGATGGCAGCGGAGGGGGGTGGGGGAGGGCAGGTGTATTTACACAACACGCCGTGATTGAGCGCCCGGTCAACTGTCGCCATGGCACCTCGTCCGTTGTTGTGCTCGGGGATTCACGGACGGTCGGTACGAGTGGCGGCTTCCGTTCGCACCTGTGCCGTCCTCCTGCCACGCCGGAGCAGTGCCCCTCCGGGTGGCATCGTCACGTGCGCCGCGCGACGCACCACACCGGGGTCAGTGGAACAGGGTGATTGGTGACCGGAGAGCTGGAAAGGAAGACTAATATACATTTGTTTTTGAGTTAAGCCACGTCTTGGTATTTTTTATGCCAGAATTCTTCGTCATTAACCGTCCACCACCCAACGAGATGTGGTAGTCAAATTATTAAACAAAAAAAACCCCCAAAAAATTGTTGCTGATTTTCCGTTCATTGTCATTGTTGACATGTCGTTCTCTCCACAGCCCTGTGCAGCGCTTTGTGACCCTCGGGTGGGAGGCAACCGGAGGGCCCGGCGAAAACCCACGTGGACACGGGACCCTGTACATTAATCCTGTACAGTTATTTAAATTATCATAGGCTCATCAGCACAATTGCTCCTGCCAGACCCCGGCTGCTGTGCAGCTGGAGCCAGCACCGGGAGCTCAATATTACCGGGTCTCCGGCTCAAGGAAGGCGCCGTCTGCCCCCTGGTGGGCACGGCAACGATTGCTTCTACTTCTTCTTCTTTGCGATTCTTCGAAGCACGTTGGTCAGCTTCTGGACATCGTCTTTCAGCTCGGCCTCGAAGTGTTTGGTAGAATTCGCAGGCAATACGAAGTATTGCTTCTACTGAAACAAACACAATGCTCAATGACACTCTGCTGATGTAGGTTTTCACGGCTCGATTCAGGATGGTTGCTCTTTAGAGCTGTTCTTTCGAGCGCCACCGAATGGTCCGTGGAGACCAGACCCAAGAGGGCCTTGAGATGCAAAAGGTTGAGAACCCCTGTTCTCGAGGACTAAGCGAGTAATGTTAATACATGAAAAATGTACAGTATATTAGAAGGAACATTTTGTGAGATATCCCCCGCAAAAATATATGTATATAAGTGCAGTAGTGAAAATGTTTAAAGAAAATCTTACCAGACATTGGCATGTGACAGCAACGTAGAATCCAAGCACGGCGGATGATGTATTTTAGTCTGCTAGCTTTATTATGAAATTTGCAAATACTGCTCTACCAGCACACATTATCAAACATTAAAATACAGAGTATGGAATCGGCGCTGTCATTACAAAGTCTTTTACCTGCTAAGAGGGGGCACCTGGTCTTCTGTTCACACGTGGATGTTTGTGTCAACTTTAAAAGAACATCGGTGTATATATTACCCAGTCCCGAATTATACCCTCCACAAGCTTAATCCGACAGCTTACATCGACATACCCATTCCACCCGTAAGTTAAGTCGACATACCTCGAGTCTACGCACTTAGGTATAGGTGCAGGCCTGAAATTTCTTGTGCACGACACTTCCATAGAAATGGCCTTCATTGATGGGAGTTCACGAGTGCTATTTGATTTTCCCTTCCACCCTGGTTGAACCACACTGCTGGGTGCACAGGTGCGGGGAGATTTAATACACTTGCGCCTTTGTTCAATTGCAGTGCCTGGAGAACGGACGACCTCTTAAGATCACAAGTCCAGACCGCTAACCGTTACGCCACGGCAATAACACCCGACGTGCTTTTAAAGTCGACATAAATTACGCTCACGAGAGAAGGCCCAATGAGGGGTCCAATGTGCCCTGCGTTTGCTGATGATAAACCAGGTCTCCATTGCAGTCTTCTCTTAATGGGCCCTCAACTGCTTATAAAGTTCGTGTGTGTGTGTGGGGGGGTGTGCGAGATGGGAGAATTGAGCCATCAAGCCCTTTCAATATGCCCCGGTGGGCAATCAAGCTGAACACGAGGAGACATGGCCTGAAATTACCTGTGTTACCTTGTTAAATTGTGGCAGTGGTTGTTTGTGAACTGCAGGGATCGCTCTTCGATGTATTCTGGTTGTATAGCGTGATTTTTCGCACGATGTCTGACGTTTAGCTCCAACGTACAGGATTTTTCCAGCGAATCGAGTTCCTCAAGCGAGTCAGTTCAGTTCCTGCAGAAGCTCCCAACATGAGGAGTGAAACGCCGGACATGGTGCCGATCAACACGCGGTACAAACCCGATAACACATCGGAAAGCTGTACGGGATAACTGAGAAAAACCCTGCACAGTCGCAAAAATTGCCCATTTCATTTTTGCCAGACGGTGTGTCGAGCTCGAGCAGACCCACGAGGTAACTCACGTGCGGAGTTACACCTTCGACTACAAATGAGTCTGATTTGCATGCAGAGGCATCGTCATTTACACAGCGCATAACATAAAAATTAGCGACACAGAGAGAAATTTCAGAAATTACAAAACGATACAGCATGGTATGCTTAATGGAAAGGAAGGGGAGACTTATAACGAGACAATATGTACTTTGGTGAATATTTTTTTTTGCTTGGTGTATAAATGTAAATGCGTTGTAACATACAAAAAAAAAACAACACTTCCATCCATCATAAACTGTTATACCTCCACAGTGATAATTAGGCCCGTGGACAAGAACCTGAAAACAACACAGCACAAACTAAACCCAATTCTTACCACAAGCCTACTTAGTTGTGTGGCCACAGTGAACTGAAACACATCTGTAAGATTTCCACCCAACATTAACATCCCTCCAAAAAAATAAGATTTACATCCCCCCGTTGTACATCCACTGTTGGATGAATGCCTCCCCCCTCCTCCCACCCTGGGTCGTCCATAGCGGTTGTTTGTAACTGGTCGTGCAGGCCAGTGTGGTGTTGAAGTAGTGGGGAGGGACCCAGAACTGGCTCAGATATCACTCAACACTGATGTTCACCATGGCCGGGAATCAAACTCAGATTCCTGGGCTCATGGTGCAGTGAATAAACCACTGCGCTGCCGCTCCACCCCAAATAAGTGTACACCAGATTTAAATCTCCCTGTCCAATATTCCGATCGGGAATATCTCCCTCCACGTTTCCCAGGGTATAAATAATGCGTGGAAACCCCACAATTGCCTTTTCCAGTGTCAAGCTAGTGGGGTGCTCGCTCTTCACAACCGTGGATATTTAAACTCTTTTTAAGAATATGGAATCAAATTGCCCCCATCTGGAATGGCTAACCAACGCCACCTGACGAGCAGTTTCAGAATCCACAAGCTTGAGCTTCACTCAACATACCCCAGCAACGCCTGCCCGAGTGTGAAACTTTAGTGCACTGGCTGTCAAAGACACAGGGCGCACGGCCACTCGGATCACTCCAGTACTAGCAGTGGATCAATGAAAGGTAACTAACAATCCATGGATTCTTACGCTCACAATACGTGCGCGTAGGAATCAATGGTCTCCTGCGCATTGCATGCAAATGGCGGCTTGGGGAGGCCTTCATCCAGCAGCGGATTGACCACGGCTGATGATAACGATGTGGACTTTAGCACGGGAACAGTGCTCACTATTGGCCAGTACACTCATCCCTGTCCCCAAACAGCGCCACAGTCCGAAGTAACGGCCCTTATCTGTGCACTCCGGGGCCAGACCACATGACGTTTGGCTTGCTGCCCTATGTGTAGAAAATCATATCAAACACACTGGAACCAGCAGTCCTGTCGGAGCCAAGCTGAGCCACATGATTTGCAAAAGTCAACGCTGGGTAATCCAGGTGTGTTTCATGATGCGCAATCGTACACATCGGTCAACACGATGCCACTGTACGCACGGCCTTTTTGAGAGCCTAGCATCAAAATGCCACTGTACGCATGGCCTTTTTGAGAGCCCTAGCATCACGATGTACGGTGCGGCAGTGCCTAGGGCAAAATGGTGTAGCGCTGGAGTGGGAGACGGCGCGGGCGGCGTGCATGGGCGTGTAGTGTAGCGGGTAGTGTAAGCTGGTGGCGGCACTGGCCTCGGCTCAGTC
Organism: Geotria australis; assembly: GCA_036362915.1. Taxonomy (NCBI): domain Eukaryota; kingdom Metazoa; phylum Chordata; class Hyperoartia; order Petromyzontiformes; family Geotriidae; genus Geotria; species Geotria australis. Next base: position 4,351,183 of record JAZEWU010000030.1, on the reverse strand, counting down.
TCGGTTGCTGGTGTCGTGCCCGCTAGCGCTGGCCGTGGAACTCAACACCTCCTCGAAGTTGCTGCTCGCCTGGCCTTCTCCACCTACCTTGGACTGCAACAGACGATAAAAAAGCAGTAATAGTAATAACAGAGGCAGCTCGGTGGCCCGGAGGTCAGAGCTATCGAGCTGCCACCGCTGAGACGACAAATACTCCCCTTGCGTGCAGAGTCGGTGGCAAAGTGCTGTTTAGTACTGCGTGTGGGGACCAGAGGTCACGTCAATGGTTTTCAGACGTAGCTTGGATGTATCCGCTCGCACGGGCCAATCTCTTAACACGAATGGTCGCACTGCTACGTGAGGTATCCGAACAGATTTTCCGTCTCCTGACGCGATACTGATCGCACAATCGGAAATAAAATTATGGGGGAAGAAAATATAAATAATTATGTGGGAATAAAATTCTGTGGGAACAAATATAAACAAAACACTGTTTGTGACGTTAGGACGTTGAACACCTTCGACATTGAATGAATATGTGCACGTTATAAATGGAACATTATTGTTACAATTATTTATTATTAACTAAAGTATAACCACCTTTGTCTAAAAGAGATATACTGTGGATCAAAAACTTTGCACACTCAGCACGAGGTAGGTCAACAGCCTTAAGTGAAGACCGGCTATACGCGTGTCAAGTTAAAATCATTGCCGACAGGATGTGAGCAGCAAGCCACTTGCGCCCTCAGCAGTAGTCCACAGCTGTGAGCCTAGAGAGTTAAAAGCTGTGACAGCACCAGCGTCTGGCGAGATACCTTCAGGGTGGTGACGGTGTTCTCAACTCGCTCCTCGAATGACTTGAAGCTCGGCGAATTCCTGCCGAAGAAATCCGAACCCGCCACCGCGGAGAAAACTAAGTATCAATACAATGGCATTAACAGCGTTGCACAACGACGCATGTCCGACGGTCGCATACTAACCGCTCGCATCCAGGGCATGGTGTAACTACCAATTTCTCAAGGTCACAAAATCTGACCTTATACACAGCGACGCTCTCGTCTCGTTGTACATTTGCTTACTCGTAAAGCATCGTAAAGCATTTCCCTACTTTCAAAGCAGTCTGCGCTATAATTTTCCCCTCAACCCTATTTGTGCACGCATGGTGCAACTCTCACCTTCTGTAGAGGGTCACATACCCTACCGTAACTCAGTCCAGTAGCGTACAGGATGCGTGAGACACCGCCTAACTTCTACGCGTGCGCACAGAGTAACACGCGCCCGACGGCGAATAAGAGATGCGCCGTTTTTTACGCGGCGACACGCCGATGCACCCGCCGCTCCAATCGTCGATTTATCCGAAACAAACGTTGCGCGCGAAATGCGATCCCGCGCTGCTGTTAGTTTTGTTATTTAGATGCGAAACGGGACAGCAGGTAGGCTTACCTCATGGCAGGCATGCTAATCGAGTGACGGATGGAAGAGTAGCTGTATTCCCAGGAGCGCAGGAGAGAGGCACAGAGAGGCTCAGTGCAAGAGGCAGGCTTATTAGCAGCTCATCGATTAGCACAGCAGAAGTCGTTTAACAGAAGCACTTCATTTTCAGTGGGCCCTTTCGTTTTAACAGCACTTAAAGTCCCACTTAACAGCTGATGTCACCGCGATTTGTTGCATTGCAAATGGATTCGTTAATAATCTCCATTACTGGCCAATTCAAATCGGGGAAAATTATGCATTAACAAAATTTTTCTCGGTATCTTTATAGCACTCGAAGTTCAGTCCGGAGCCACTTAAAATGAAACGTAGCCGTTATTACCCGAACAAGCACCACTAAACACAACAAGATTATACTGGGAAAAAAAAGAGAGATTAAATTAGTTTACCAATGTGAGTGTTCTTGAGAGGAGAGAGTTACAAAAAAAAAAGAATTAAGGACACGGGAATCACAACAATACCCACAGTGAGTTCAGCTGAACGATCCGTTCTCAACGTAACAACTAACTCAATACCGTGCACAATGTCGCACGTAATTAGTGATAATTGACTGCTACTCGTCAGTCCACGACTGGATGAACTCCATCCCCCCCCCCGTCGTGTCGTTCATGCGGGCCGTTTGACCATACTTCACCATGCTGGCTACTGTTGGTTAGTGAAGGTTGGGGGTAACAAGACTTGCTCACGTGTCGCTCGCCACTGGCGTTAGCCTCGGCTCACACGGAATCTAAACTCAGCTTGCGCGATTCCTCAACCGCCTCTCCGCTCACATTGTTATGCAACTGAGCGTAAATGTTTAAATCTCATTTGCATTTCAAGCTCCAGCCGAGGCCAACGTATGCCCCGTCTCAAACACTGAGGCAGCAATGTTTGAACCTTTAAGCAGGTGCCTTACTCGTAATGCAGCGTGATGATTCACGAAAATCGCCACCACACACGATCACCCGTCTCATAAGGAAAGAGTAACACGGATAATACAGTACCTAAAGGAATGTGATCTGCAGACAGCCCAGGCAGGACGGGTCACAGCGAAAGCAAGAGAGCAGGGTACAAGAGTTACACAAGGACATACAATAGCACAAACAGCGCACATAAACCATACACAGCAGCCAAGATGCTGTCACGCCCTGACAGAGGGGGACAGAAGTTTGTTAACAAGGATGTGACAGGAGGAACAGTTGCAAAGCCGTAGGAGGTGTAACAATATCACATTGCGATTCAGCAAATCATCACGATTGAGGTTCGTAAGGTGATTCAAGAATTTGAGAATTGTGCTTAAGAACTGCTCTTTCAGGATAGCCGTGTCGAGCATTCCTCCTCTCTCCTTCATGTTGTTTCACCTCCCATGCCAGATAATCAGGCATCTTCAAAACGATAATGATGCCTGCAACGTGGGAAGCGAAACGTTGCAAAGGAGAAAGGCGGAACGCTTGACGCAACTATCCCAATGGCGCAGCTCTTAAGAGCAATTTTCATACATTGAGCAGTGAAAACAGACATCGATTCAAGATAAAAAAAATGTCAACTCTCTGATGCGTTTTCGGGACGTATCGAGTATTGCTCAGGACTGTGTCCGACATTCCGTTCCAGGTGCCGAATTTCTGCTGCCGGAAGGAATTACGCTTCTGAAATAGCTCCCAATACTTTGAGTGAAACGTCGGACATGTGTGCCACGACCCGAAAAAAATCGGAGAGTTATACAACACAACCCCCGAACGCTTACACAGTCGGGTTCTTAGCGGCCCCTATTGGCTGAAGCTGTCATTGAAAATCCCATACATACCATATATACAAGTTGAAGAAAAATTGATTCCTAGACATGCTTTTCACCGTGTATTAATACATATTAACACATAACCCAAGGCAGTACGACACAGCCCTGCTAAGCGGTAACGAAGACAATACACTGCAATATTTCAAAACGGGTACATTCAGGTAAAGATAGGGACCAAACCAAACAGGTATTTGCTTTGGTTTCTCGCAAAGTACCTAGTCTCATTGAGAGTGGGTGGTGGCCATAGTACGATATATCCGACCGTGTAAGAGCCACGATGCTCATCCGTTTAGTCTCTTTTACATAATTCGTAATTATTATTACTAATTTTAATGCTCGCAATCACGCCGTTTCTGGACAAAACATTTATGAAATAACAAACTCAGTACTGAACGTTGCAAATTAATAACGTCTTCATTATCAATTTAACAAACAAATCTCAAATTCATAACTGTTAAGTGTGCACCACTGCTGTTGCGGCATTACCAAATTATTTGTTTACCAATACCCAATTAAGTAAGCAATTGAAAAAAACGTTGTTTGGGATAATTGACGGAATTGCAGTTATATAACGTCGCCATTTTCAGATTTCTTTTAATCATTTGTTATTTTCTCGCGGAATCTGCAGCACGAGCTTTAAGCATTACAGGTTGCAAAGTCGCAAGCATTAGTGGACTTGTGGCAGGCTTATGTTAAGCGAACTGCAGTTGAAGAACTTTGAAAGCAATCTTTATTCATACCAGAGGTACAGAAAAAAAAACACAAAAACAATATGATAACAATGCAGGACTACAAAGATATGGAACACTAAGATCGCGATAATCAACACATCGTGAAATATGAGATCGCATCGCACCATGAAATATGATACCGCGGCAATGCTACGTTTACAATACAAACCGCCTGTGCATGGAAAGTCCTCTTGGGGAGGGGCAGCCATCGATGATATACAACCCCACATCGCACTGCACTAACCCATATTACCACACAGAGATAGGTACAGTCCATTGGTCTCACAGACTCAAGGTGGACGAGGGAGAAATAAAAAATCCGAAAACTCCACCGACGTGACACATAGACGCACCTGCACAGCAAACGCAAAAACACGCTCGCAAAATAAAATTTCTTCCGACTCCGCCGTGCTGCGAGGCAGCGATCTGCGTCACCGCAAACGTAAACACAGAAACGCAACCGCGCTGCGGTGTCGTCTGCCCATGGCGATAGCAGTCCCTCGCGCCGAGGACACTATCGCTCATAGCGGCACGAGACGGCGCGCGCACACGGAGGGGGCAGCGGGTGGCATGCAGCACCGGGGCGCGTTCACAGCGAGCGAGGGGCCAGGCGGAATTTTGGTGCCATTCTCACCTCGGCACGAGCAGACGCAGATACAAGTCGCTAAAACACGGCGACAGCCACAGGACAGAGGTTAGGCGCCCCCGTGCCACGGGGGTCACTGCAGTGGCATGGCAGCGAGCGGGCAGTGCGGGCATCATCATCACCACCACCGCATGCGACATAAATCTACAGCCCTCCTCCATCAGCCCTTGCAGTGGCGGCACTGAGCATAAGCAAACTAAGCAAAAGCTTAAGGCCTCGAGCAGCTCCAGAGGCCCCGGATTCGTGGATAGGGGCTGCATCAAATATCAACTAAAATTCAAAAACTAATAAATATAAGAAGCAAATTAACGTAAAAAGCCATGGAATATCTATAATGTCCGTTTTGCCTGCTCCTCTCATCTGACTACACCTCTGTTTGTCTACATATTTCACACCTCACTACATCTGTATCTCTTGCCCATATCTCTCCCACTTATCTAAGAATGCTATGTAAATAAAGGAGGTCTTCATGAAGAGATGTCAGCCGAGGGTTACGGCTAACACCACCACCGACTCCTAAGCTCCATTTCCTTTAGCTTCACCAAAAATATATAGCTCATTATAAATGAACGAATTGCCGATAAGATGTCTGTAACTCCGGCGTCTTGCACAGTGACAGGAGGCCACGACCCTGGACATGCACTCACTTCATGTCGCCCAACTTGCGGGTGATGGCCGAGCCCACGTTGGACAGCACGGAGGTGGTCTTTTGACCGGCCACCGTCAGTGTCTCCTGGGTCTTCTTGTACCTGCCGGGAAACGGTACCACATCGGTTTGTTCAGTTCAGTTTTATTCAGCATCCTCGATATTCACATGCACAAACACAATGCATGAAAAAAAGATTATCGGTTTGCCGCACATTTAATAACGCCTGATGAGGCTTCCAACGTGGGAGGCGAAACGTGGCGAGGCAGAGGGGGAGAGCGCTCAGTGACACGGCTATGCGGTAAGAACAGCTCTAAAGAGCAAGCATCATGAATCGAGCCGTGAAAACCTACATCAGTGCACATTTAATCATTTTGCATTTATCATGCATAAACACCTCAAGTGGAATTTGTGGATTCTTCACTTTATATTGATAATTCACGGCTGTGTTGATTCGCTGTTGGATGAAGGCCTCCCCACACTGGATTGTGCAGTGGTGGAACACGCGGCTCGCAAACCGTAAAGTTGAGGGTTCAAATCCCGATTGTGGGCTAGCCCGACCCTTTAACCGCTACATGGTTGATTTAACTGAATACTATTTTATAGTCGACAGTGGCCGTTTATTGGTAAGACAACCTCAATCCCCACCATATGAACGTGCAATATCCGGCACTGGCTCACGGTTGTGAGAAGGGAATGAGCACTGCCACACGCTCAACTGATCAGGAAACCCCCATGGTCAGTACAAGTGACACCGTAATTATGCCAGTGCCTTGGTCGACAATACTTCGGTTACGCCCTGGTTTTATTCTCTAAGTTGTATGAAACGCTTTAATTAACGTGGCCGCATTTATCTAGGTTCATTTCCTAACAGCAACGTAACAATATATTAAAATGGGCATTATATTCCACTAGCTTTCTGAGAGTTACCACGCCCTCTTGTTACAGACCTACAGAGCTAATGCTCAGCTACAAAGCACGAAAAATCGAATCGCTTAACGTGCGTTCACGCTACTGCCAAAAGGCGCCCTCGCTCGTCTCGAGGGTGCCGAGCGGGCGGTGGGGATTGCGGCGCGAGTGTGGCCTGCGGCAGCACTGACGCGTTGGTGGCCTGCATGTCCTGCCACCCGCGGCTCAGGTTGCTGCGCAGCTCGTTGAGAGGACTGAGGCCCAGCTTGCGCTTGATCTCGGCCGCGTGCCGCTCCTTGGCCGTGAGCACCTGGCGCAGCGTGGAGATCTCCTCCTCCACCTGCAGCCACCGCACGCCGCCCACCGCACACCGCCAAGTGCCGTTAGCGAGCACCTATGAAGGTCGACACGGCACACAAGGAGATGGGTGACCGGCACCATGCCTGGCCGCCTTTGTCTCCCTAGTGGCAATGTTTACATACTGCACTAGGTACTCAGTTGAGGCTGAGTCTACATAGGGGTTGCCCAAGAGCGGTTCAGAAAATCGTCACTGGTGTTGGTCGTGAGCGAGATTCGAACTCGGGTCGCCAGGTTTGTAGCCCGGCGCGCTAACCGCTGAGCCACACACACCTAGAAACGTATGTACACACACTCAACCAAGTGATACACACAGCCAATGCAATGTCGTCCCCTTCTGCACAGCTCTCGATAGTTCAGTGTAACAGCAGAGGTGGGACCGCCCATACAAAACCAAAAATACGGAAAATTCACACAGGCAGGTACATAAAAAAAAAATCGTTGCATCCTTTATAGGTCTGGGGGGAGGCTGCAGATAAATAACGATCCAAAGACCTTTCGAGGTTGGCGTCAGGAAGGGCATCCGGCCGTAAATTTCTGCTCAAATACCCTGACTATTGGAAGGCAACCAGCCAACCCGGATCAACCTGGATACCGGCCGTTTAAACCGATAACAACATTGCTTAACCACGTAGTAAGGGGGTAATGACGCAGAACGTCTTATAATTTATTAAGTCTTAAAGTAATCAGTTCACTTGCCGACTTGTTTTCAGTCACATGGGCACTGAATCACTGACTAGTGTAGCCAATTGTTGTACTGTACTTCTGCGCTCTCACACCTATGCCACCCCACCCACCTTCAGCAACTCTCACCACGGTAAAACAACAGCCTATAACCAGCAGAATGCAAGGAGATCCTCACCCAGCAGTGGATTGACAACATGTTTAGTCTACACACACACACGTATGGCATCTCGAGGACCTGTTTGACTGCGTTGGAATTTCTAATGCAGATTTTTTTTATATGATCTTTCTGGAAATTCTGTCAAGTCCGAGTAAGATCAGTGAGTGCACGTCCGCATAAACAGCACCAAGTTATTTTATCAACAAACACCCACCACGAGCTGTGCTGTTATGTAAATATAACCGTCGGTCAGATTCCTGTACAGTGCTGTAGAGCTGCCATTCTCAACCGGTGGGTCGCGACCAGCAACGTTCGCAAAAGACACGTGCAGTGGCAGGCGTTGTCGGCAGTAGAGGATAGTGCAGAAAATTATATTGTGGTTCTGCTCTCCCACCGCACTCATTAATTAGTTGGCCGATAACATCATAAACTATAGGAAGCAGTGTGTGGCAATATGTTGGCGACGGCAAACCGCCTGGCTGCCTCCTCCGCCTCTCTGTGCTTTCCTCACTAGGCCTCCGAGTCCTCCTCTCTTAGAATGAATACCTTCGAAATTGCATATATGCGCGTTATAAATGTAAAATTATTATTACATCATCTACACCAAACCCGCGCTGACTAACATGGTGAAACATGGTCAAATATCCCTCATGGACTGTGGTAAGTCTTGGGTGAGAGAGGCCCTCTCGAAACAGTCTGTATATGTACAGGAATGTGTTTCTCGGACACGGCGTATATCCTGGTGCTAGATTTGACGCGTGAAACAAGGCGCGCGTCGATTGCGTACGATTGGCAGCCTGCCGCCCAGCCTCCCTTTCTCTCCCGCTCAGGGTTGCGGGCGGTACCTTGGCCAGTTCTGCCTCCAGTTCTTCCCGCTCCGCGCTGCTCACGCTGCAAGCCTCATCCTGCACGGGCACCGGGTCCACAGACACCTCCTGCATCGTGTCCGGGTCCAGCAGGCCTGTGCGCAAAGACAAAGCTTCCTCGTGTAGCCTGCTATACAGCTTTTCCGCTCGACCCGTGCCGAGGCCGTGCTGGACCAGACCGGCATGGCTTCGGAGGAGGAACCGGGTTGCTTTTTTCACCGTAGAAGATTAGACAGATAGATGTTTATTATCCATCCATTTTCAGAAACCGATTAATCCTGTACAGGGTCGCGGAGAGCCGGAACCTATCCCGGCAGACACAGGGCGCAAGGCAGGGGCACACCGAGGATGGGACGCCAGTCCATCGCAGGGCACCTGGGGAAAGTTAGTCAGTACGCCAATTAACATGGCAGCATACCCAGTGAGCTTGCAAGCTGTTTATGGGATAAAAATAAATAAAAAATAGTCAAACAAGAAAAACATTTACACACAGCATTGCACAAATTTATCAAATAAACAAGTAAAAATACAGTTATGCATTGCATTGGGAAAAAGCCAAAACATATTATAGGTAGCGCATTCAACATTGAGAGGGAATAGTGCAACATTTCATAGTTGCACTCCACTTACACACCTTTTCACATGACCTAAACTCATAAACAGAACCTCACTATGAATAACATTGGGCATGAAAGCCTTCGAGTGCAACATTTTAAATACACAGGCCTCGATAGGCTCTTGCTAAACCTACGAAAAAAAACCTGGACCGGATCACTCGCCGCCGAAGTCAGCCGGTAACCGAACACAGGTCACCGGGTTCGTAGCGTAATATTGCACCGCCCCGCATCACGCACACTCACGCAGGCATGGATGGATGTGCCAGCTGTCGAGGCGATACCTGGAAAATTACTGCCCGCTTTCTCAGCTGCCAATTGCCAGACTGTCCTGGCTTTACGGGCTAAAATGAATTACGGACAAACGTGCACGGACAATAATTAATGTAATGAAGTTGATGGAGTCCTGCATATTTGAACGTGGAGGTGAAGAGATGAAATTCGGTGGTTTGCCCTGCAACACACCAGTGTGGCTGAAGCGATAATTAGCATGTTTGTTCGTGTGACCGCTTGATTAAATGACTGTCGGTGGAGTATGGCACATGACACATTTTACTCACACGGTGTCACCCAAAAATAAATTATGAATAATAAGGGGTTGTGAAAGCCCACGTGTTATATTTAAGGAATGATATTAAACGATATAAATGCATTTACACCCCGACTACGAACAATGACCACACAGCAAAATGTCCGAGACGTCTTACGCAACTCGGCGGTGTTACGCAATCCATAAAAAAACCAACACCACCGCAGAGATATTAAGAATACTTTACGTTTGCTTATTATTTCGTCAGAAATTAATTATCCACTGCAAACGATATGCGGTGTGATGTCAGGTCGGTAATTACTAATTAAGCGTTTGCACTGGGAAAGCTTTCTTCGCAAGTACCCTAATTAAATCTCAGGAGGTGACATGGCCATAGCAGTGGCGCACGTGCCTCTTGTTGCAGAGGTCCACGGTTCAAATCCAGCGGCTGCCGTGATTACTACTGCGCGGTGTATTGTCCATCATAGCGCTACGCAGAGACTGCTTCACAGTGGACGTTAAATATTCCCCGACGTCTGCCTTTTGCCAACATTCGCTCTAACGCTGATGAGACAAGGCCACAGAGAAGGCGGTCTCCGGTTTGCGCCTATCAGTCTCAAGAAAAATGCACACATTATAAAAGCATGTTCTTTGCATGTTCTACCACAATCATGCGCGCTTACGGGGAGAACATGCAAACTCCACACAGAAAGGCCCCCGAGCCGAGATTCGAACCCGGGACCTTCTTGCTGTGAGGTGGCAGCGCTACTCACTGCGATAAGTGGCAAATAATGATTACGTGCCGTTATCTCCGCGGCCCTTGTGCAGCGCTTTGTGACCCTCGGGTGAAAGGCGCTCTCTAAAATGCTATTATTATTATCAGAAACGTTCCGACGCGCGATGTCATTCGTCGCATCCGCTCGGGGTCGATGAGCCCGCCGTGCGTGAGTGTTGTCTGCGGCGACTGCGCTACGTTTCCCAGAGCGCGTCCCGACAGGTCATCCACTGTCGCCGGGGGAGCGCCAAGCCACGAGGCCCCCGCCTGGATATTCGCCCCCGGTCGCGTACGTGCGCGCAACTGGGAGCCATGGAAACTGGAAAGGTACACCTGTGACTTGATCAGGCAGGCATGCGGGCAATGTGTGCCTATGCGTAATAAAATTATGCGTACGGAGAACGGGGTCTGGACGCGTAAAAACAAGGCAACGATAATATTCTACGTTATCAACTTATAGCCCTTCTGGAGCAATCTCTTCCGGCAGTATTTATTCACAAAGGTAAACGCTGGATCGGTTATGACTCGGTAATTGAGTCACTTAATTATGCTCCTGGGTTGGCTTAACTGAAGCCAGTTAATTGCAAGGCATTTAAATTACAGCACAACTCGTTTTGTGTCAACTTGGAGAATTACGGTGATTAGATCAATTCATTATGTTCAGCCATGATCAATCCACTGCTGGATGAGGCCCTCCTCATGCTGACATCATCTATCTGGAACCTGCACTGTAACAATCCACCAAGCAACCTGACTATTGCTCCATCCTCACGGTGGATGTAATCCCAGAAGCGTTCCCTCCCTCGGCTCTCATTCCGTTATTATTCTCGACCATCGCTCACCATCCCTTCCGTTCCGCCGACGTCCGTTAACGGTTAAAAAAAAGGTCTAACCTACACCTATGTCATCTACTAAAAACATTAAGGTAACTTAAAAAAAAAACTTTATTCCACGGAATTTTGCAGTTTAAATAAAAGTCCCCCAAAAAAATACTCCATAGACTGATGACGGACGTAACCATTGTTACATTTTTCGCAGACACAGACTGTGTTGCTTGTTATTTAGCTCCCCGCCCGCGACTATCCGCAACACTCAGTGTCATGCAGGCCACTTTTTCATGCCCACGATGCACGCCGTGTATACCAATTAATATCGGGAGCTGGGAAACCATGGATACGCTCCCATCAAGCCGCCCCACTTAACGGCGGAACGGTTCGGAGACGCAGACTATAAGCCTGGCGCAACAAGGATGCAGACGCGCTTGCACTGAGCCACTCAGCAATGTTCTCCACGGCGATCGATAACCCACGACATAAGGGCCACACTGAAATGGTGACGTGCGGCAATGATTGCACACTTGCCGCCTGGCAAAACGTTTCAAACGGGTTTTTTTTTCACATTGGTCATTTGTAACTGACAGATCGGTACCCTTATCGCGGTGGAGGGGTTTGCGTGTTCCAATGAACCCCACAGCTGTGTCACCTGAGGTACAGCACTCCTGGTAGGGTCTCCTTTGGTGAAGAGGTCTGGGAGGACGTTTCAGGCAAATAGTGATCCGAAGCCCCTTCGACTAAAGGAGGTTGGTGTCAGGAAGGGCACCCGGCCTCACAAATCTGTTCCAACACCCTCCACCTGGTCAACCTTGATACGACCGTTAAAACCGCTCGTGTGTGTGTGTGTGCAGTAATTTGTCTTTTCAGTAATTTGTAATTTGGGAGGAGTGGCGGCGCAGCGGTTAGCACGATGCACTAGGAACCCCGGCAACCGGAGTTTGAGTCGTGGCCACAACTAATATCAGCAGCAAGTGGATATCCAAACTGTACCTGGGCCTCCCCTGCAGCAAACTTACTGACAAGCGCGGTGAAGTATGGTTAAAAAAAACCTCTGTGACCAACATAGCGTGGGGAGGCCTTCTTCTAGCAGTGGATTGACAAGGTGTTGTAAATTCTTATTACATTTATGATGGCTTTATAAGAGCGTTTGTGCTTTCGGTGTGCTGGCAGGGTGTAACGGTCAGCAAACTGGATTTGAAAACAAGAGATCGCCGGCATAATCTCCTGGCGCCCTGGGTAAAACAATGAACAAGCTTATTAAATATACGCCTGCCTCGCGGCCTCTGTGCACGCAGCATTATAAGAGGGGACACCACGGCTTGTCGATCTGCAGGCCGTGTGTCCAAGCGCGGCAGAGTAGGCCAAAGCACCATCTAGAGCGTGGCTGTCTAGATCACTCTCTACACGAGGAGGATTTTCATCCAGCAGTGGCACAAGCAAGAAATTGCGGGGCAGAACTTTTATCTTCACCTGTGCTCTCATTCCAAAATGTGGGTTTAATGACCGTCGAGTGCCTGCCTCACCGCAGAAAAATAACTAATTTATTTGCAGGCAGGCTTAGCTCATCCCTCCTACGTTAACTGTGTCTGCCCATCAGAATTTCGCAGCTCATACAAAGTGACTTTCGGACGTGAGTGCCATTGACAATGAATCGTCGAGTCAGCGCATCACAGTATTCCTCACCATCCTTGAGGCAAAAAGGCAATGAGACTGGATGGGGCACATTCCTCCAAGTAACAACTGCAACACAACGCCTTCACGATAAACCTGTGTGTGTGTTTTTATATATATATGGCCTCTCGTTTAGTGAGTGAAAACAAACGAGCTACAACACTTCCCCTCTCTCCGTTTTCTCGATGAGGTCCTCTTCCTGTTTTGTTCGAAAATTCCGAAAGCCGCTGGGCTTGCAAGCTCCCGCCACTCCGCTATTGTTTGTGCCGGACAAAAAATAACAAACAACCCCTCAGTTGACCGGCTCCGCGCGAGTTGTATGTTTACAGATTTCTCTGCCAATACCCGCGGCGGCCAACACGGAGTCGACGATTCAAATGGTTCGCACCGCCGGCACAGCGACGGCGCGCGCGGAGAATCCACCCCGCTGGCCTGACAACGCGGTGGGCTTTAATAATTCATAAAGGCGAACGGGTGAGCGCACTGTCCGAGTTATTTTGGAAATGGAGATTAAGTCACGAATGCAGAACTCTCCAAACAATAACAGGGGAGGCATGTCACGAAACGGCAACCTGTCGATTTGTCCTCTCGCACCGCATCCCGCTCTGACTCGATACGATAGCCAGTGAGGGTGCAGGAGGTGCCGTTGTACTGTGGCTGACGGACCCAGGCACTGGGTTACCAAAGAGGGGGGAAAATTTGACAGGGAGCCACGTAAAAAAAATGGTTAGTATTTTGTTTATTTATCCTAGTATTTTTAAACCTTTGTTGTTGTGTTGCAGTCCATGTGTATGCCAACACCGGGATCTGAGAGAAACGGCATTTCGATCCTCTAGATATCCAGTACATATTGCAGAATTGACAATAAAGTTGAATTGATTTGAATTAAAATCCCTGCACCAGGGGCCCGGCGATTGGACGCACCCAACTGCCTGGCATCATCACGCCTGACAGTGCCAGTGTGAGACACAGGCCTCTGTTACAGGGGCACAGGCTGCTTCTGCTGCGAGTGACTGGCTGGGGCGGGAGGGTTAACTACAACTCTAGGTGGGTCACTAGCGGTACCGGGGAAGCCATGCCAAGCGCGCTTACGTGACCGATGCGCGCACGCCCACGATCACCGATTCACACGTTTGCTCGCCGCGAACTCTGCCCTGCGACAGTGATGCTGTCCCGGTAGCCGCACTGTACGGCGTAGCAAAAACCCGCAGCGGTGCCCACCGGGCTTCCCGAATGGCTCCCAGTGTTTATTCTCGTCTCCGGGCGCGGGCGCGTGTTCGCCACTCGCAGCTGCTCACCAAAGCGACCTGGCTCCGAGCCCAGCCCTGGGGAGCCATGTCGGCCGGGTGAGGAAGAGAGAGGGAGGGGGGCATTCTTCATTCGCTGCGGTGAGCACTGTGTAACCAGCACAGCGATTAACAGGGCCTGAAGCCAGTTTTCACGGTTCGATGCATGACAATTGCTCTCCAAAGCTGTTCGTAGGGGCAGCGCTTGACACGGCTATTCCGAAAAAACAGCTTTGTGGAGCAACTGTCACGGCCTGAAGCGTCCCACCAGCTGACAGACGTGGCAAAACAAATAGGCAGATGATACGCCTCCTTGACATATTTGTTCTTCCACACAGCGACCATGTGTTATTTTACACATCCCAACGGCCACACGGCCTTCTGGAAGTGCATAATCGCTTCGGCGTTGGTTCAACACAAGCCAAGTCTGTGGTTCCAACATTCGGCGACACATTGGCGGTCGGGCTTGCTCGAAGCAATGCAGTTGAGGAACTGCCACATCTTTAAAAGGCAGGGACCCATTTCCGTCATCTTCCGCTAAAATTATAATGCACAATCAGCCACCGTCAATCATCTGCTGGATGAAAGTTTTTTTCCAAGCCGCTACCACCTCGCGATCCACCTAGCAACCTGCGTATGAACTCACTATATTGCTCCACCTCCATTCCATTCCTTGGCTGCCACTCAAGATAATATTTCCTGCGATAAAATACTCGGCGAGCCGCAGCGCTCTAACCCCGATGTTATCAGATAATCTGGCTGCAAAGTTGTCTATCACGTGAAGCGCTCCAACCCACGTGCCTTTGGCCAAAACCCTCCAACATGTTGCAATACACCCATTCAATGTCGAAGGTATTCATTCGACGAGAGAACGACTCGGAGGCGCGAGGAAAGCACAGAGAGGCGGAGGAGGCAGCCAGGTGGATTGCCGGCGTCAACATATTGCCACACACTGCTTCTTCTATATTATGATATTATCGGCCCATTTATTTAATACGTATTTTTTTAAGCTGTGGGAGGAAACCGGAGAACCCGGAGGAAACCCACGCAGAACAGGGGTGGGGGGGACACACAAACTCCACACAGGAAGGCGCCCAAGGCCGGAATCGAACCGCCTTGGGCAAGACCATTCTTTCTGTGAGGCGCGGATGTTACCACTGCGCCACCCTGCTCCGAGACATTCCTGGCGCCTACCAGTGCAGTCCCGTATTCTAGCATCACGGCTGGGAAAGTTACCCGGTGGAAGTCAGCATGCGCCATCAGAGCTGGGATGTCGGATCATTCGACTGATTATCGAACAACTCAAATCTGAATCGGGCTAGAGAACCCGTGACAAACTGAACGAGTGTGCTAGCCGGAAAACAGAGATCGGATAACCGCACGATAATAGTTTGGGGATAAAGTTGCAGCTCTGCTCCTACTTGTCCTGGCTGGTGTCAACATCGGCGTCATCAGCCGTGCCGTGCTGGCCGTGGATTTTTTGGGGGGGTTGCTCGCTTTCAGAAAGCAGGATGGTGTGGGGCAGCTGTCACAGTCGAGCTAGTAAAAACGGACCGACACCTCTCTCACGGGACAAATGAGCCCGTGCCAGGGCCGTGCCGATTCAACCTAGCGCGGCTGGTTGTTTTTCCACTGCAAAACCCGAGCCGTGCCCCCGCTGCTCCGCTTGGCTCCCAGCCAGATGAATAAACCAGGCGAGGCCGACCCACCACGGTTTAGTTCTGGCTCGGGACGGTAACAACAGCCAGCGAAAGAGGCCCCGGCTGCTGGGTCCGGTACGATTTGTATTCGATTAACCCAATCGACGGATCGCTCCGTCTCCATCCCACATGTCCCCGGCGCCTGTCTAATGATGCGAGGCGCTGCTCCCGCCTGTCGCCATGGATACGTGATTGATGTTAGACACTCATTAACGGGGGGGCGAGCGAGACGGCTCGGGGAGCCGGCCCGAGCACACGACAATACATACGGGGTCAACGGAGAGCTAGACACGGCAGGGGGAAGGAGATTACTCTTTAGAGCTGCTCTTTCGGGGTGGCCGTGTCGAGCGTCCAACCTACTGTCTATCGCGAAAGAGCAGCCCTTGAGGAGCAATTCTCATACGTCGCGTGAAAGGGTGCGTCACCACGGGAGAGGATTGTTAGGCGGCCGGCCGGCAATCACGGGTGAGTAAGGGAACAGACGCGGGCGAGACAGGGGAAGAAGGTAGTCAGTCGGGCAATCCGAGAGACCAGGACTAACTAACTGGGAGAGCAGCGGTGTATCCGGAGCGTGGGGGGGAAACCGGAGGGATGTAGGGGGGACAATTGCCGGAGGAACAGGAGCATCTGGGGAACAATGGGTGCAGCCGGGGAAGAGCCGGGGAAGCGGGAGGAACAGACAGGTGGATGGGACGGAGCAAGGGGGGTCAGGGGGAGCAAGGGGGTACGGTGAATCACGGAAGGGGGGGGTCATGTGGATTACGGGAGGGGGGGTCAAGAGAAGGGGGACATGCAGCCGGAGCAGAGGAGCAGGGCAAAGAAGGGGATCATCGGGGGACAAGAAGCAGGAGGAGCAACGGGGATCAGGAGCCGGGGGATTACGGGCAGGCGCTTCGCAGCCGCTGATGATGCGGGTGTTGCGACACCCGCACTTTCACAAAAAACCATGATTCCATCCCGCCCCACGTTTTCCTGAGGTAATCTCATATATGTTGCGACACCCGCACTTTCACAGAAACACGATTCCATCCCCCCCACTTTTTCCTGCAACACCCGGCGGCTGCGACGCGCCTGCTTGCGGGGAGCAGCAGTGGAAACGGGGTAGCAGGAGCGGGGGAAGTGAGAGGGTAAGCAAGCGCACAGCGTGAGGTGTTGAGAGATATATAGAGAGAGAAGTAGCGGCGAACAGGAGCACGGGGGACGCAATGGGGACTACGGGTCTGCTTCGCCGGTTGTACCTTGCTGCACGCCTTCCATGTCGGTGGGAGGCGGCCGAAGTTGAGGGAGGGTGTTTGGTCGAGCCGCTCCCTGTCCTCGCGTGCGGCCTGCTTGCGTCGTGTCGCCCTCGTCTCTTAACCTCTCCTCAGCTCCCTTCCTCCGCTCTCTTAGGGTCTCTCTCGTCTCTTTCTCCCCCCGCCGTGCTCTGGTGACGTCACGCACGGCCACGACAACAATAAAGGTCGATGACGTCACGCGCGTGCGCGGGAACAACAGATCGCGGTGACGTCGCGCGCTGGTGAGAACACCAAAGATCGCGATGACGTCACGCGCTAGAGCTCATCTCATTGTCAGAAACCGCATAATCCAGTGTTCAGGGTTGGTGTGAGCCGGAGCCTATCCCGGCAGACACAGGGCGCAAGGCAGGGCTATACCCGGGATGGGATCCCGGTCCATCGCAGGGCACCGGGGACAATTTAGTCCGCAGGCCAATTAACCTATGCCAGCAGCATTTGTTTGGACTGTGGGAGGAAACCGGAGTGTCCGGCGAAAACCCACGCGGACACGGGGAGAACATGCACACACCGGGAATCGATACAAACGATTCATGACGTCGAGGCTCAGGTGCAATTCAATAGATGTAATCCACACCGTACAAACGTGGATTCCAACGTGCCACCCAGCCAATCACATGCGGGGGAAAGCAAAACAAAACCGGAAGAAGTGACATGCGTGACTTGCAAGATTCTATTACGAATCATCGTCCTATTTGGCCAATTCATCACTAAAACGCCTTATAATGGGGGCAAGCCACGCTTCTTACTTTACTTCCTTTAGCGAAATTCCACCGCAATAAAAAATGCCATCGTAATAAAGCGCTGCGGCCAATCACACGTGGTTATATCACGGCTAGTATGACGTCATGTCCCGCGGAAACGGGAGGAAACCTGCAGGGGGTTGGCACGTGAGACACGGAGCGAGGTTTGTTGTCGTGTATTGTTGTGTATCCTTTGCGGGCATTTATTTGGGGCGGCACGGTGGCGTAGTGGGTAGCGCTGCCGCCTCACAGCAAGAACGACCTGGGTTCGAATCCCGGCTCGGGGGCCTTTCTGTGTGGAGTTTGCATGTCCTCCCAGTGTCCGCGTGGGTTTTCGCCGGGCACCTCGGTTTACCCCCACCGTCTAAAGACATGCTGCCAGGTTAATTGGCCTCCTGAGTAAATTGTCCCGGGTCCCCTGCGATGGACTGGCGTCCCATCCTAGGGTATACCCCTGCCTTACGCCCTGTGTCTGCCGGGATAGGCTCCGGCTCACCGCGACCCCTGTACAGGATTACGCGGTTTCTGAAAATGGATGGATGGGTATTTATTTGTTTGATTGTGTGCTCGCTTGGTGGACTGGATCTAAGGCTGCAAAGCGAAGACGTAGTAATGCACAGACATCAACAGCGAGAGATGTGGATGTAACCGGATGTTGTGTGCCGGGTAACGGGGAGCGGTAGCTCAGTGGTTAGCGCTACGCTGGGTTACAAACCTGGCCACCGAAGTTCGAATCTCGCTCACGGCCAACACCAGTGACGATTTTCTAAACCGGTCCTGGGAACGGCTGGGATGGGTGTGCCAGTGAGGACTCTAGCAGCCGCATTCTGCACACGTGGACGATTGATCAGGTAGGCAGGGGTGCCAGGAAGCAGTGCATTGCAGTAATCGATTCGTGAGGAGATGAAGATGTGTATTAGCTTCTCAGCGTCAGCAGTCTGGCTATGTTTCTGAGATGAAAATAGGCTACCTTCTTCGTCACCTTGTTGATATGTGTCTCGAAGGTGAGTGAGGAATCAAGGTTCACACTCATGGCAGAATTGACAATAAAGTTGAATTAAGCCCGCGCGCCCAGCGAGGGCGCGCGGGCTGCCGCTACCTGTGTTTTACGTATTTATTTAGCTTTAATTTGTTTTACATTTGTCACTTTTCATCTGTTCCTTTTCTCTTTGGTTGGTGGTTTGTTTCTGTGTAACTTTGGTGTTTGTTTTGTTGTCTGCCATGCTCTTTGCTTGTTTTTTGTTGTCTGTTTTGCGCGGCCTTCTCCTGGCCCAGTCCTGCCTTGCCTAAACTCGCCTCGTGGTGTCGCGTATGGAAGTTGTGTTTTGTGGTTGTGGGTGCCTGCGTTTTATTTTGCTGTTGCGTGTGCTTGTGCTTCAATGTTGATTGTTTAATTTGGATTGGCGTTGTTTCCCCCTCGTGTCTGTCTCTCTGTCTTCCCGTCTCTGTCCCTGTGTCTCTCCCTGTCACTCACCCTCCCTGTCTCCCTCCGTGTTTGTCTTCAAGGAAGTGATGGCCATCTTAGGGGACGCTGGCAGAATGTTGCCGCTCTTAAGATTGCCAGTTTCACAACCTTTTAGTGTATTCAAAGTAGCCTTAATCATTTATTTTCTGTTGCTTTGGTTTTTATTGTTTTGTCTTTCGTTGTTGACATGCCGTCCTTTTCGCGGCCCTTGTGCAGCGCTTTGTGACCCTCGGGTGAAAGGCGCTATATAAATTGAATTATTATTATTATTATTATTAATTGATTTTACCCTCCGTGCGACACTAAACTCCGCGTCCGTCTCTTACAGCAGGTACATCGACGATTCGGCCCTCCGTGCGACACTCACCTTCACGTCTCCTCGTCAGAGCCGGGGCTCCCTCGGCAGTAGCCGTCGCCGGCTGTCGGCAGCTCCGCTCGGCTCCGGGCCGCACCATGGAGCTGCCTCTGCACTGCTCGCGGCTCCTGCGGGACCTGAACGCGCAGCGCGAGAGCGGCTTCTTCTGCGACTGCCAGGTGCTAGTGAGGGGGCAGCGCTTCGCCGCTCACAGGTGAAACGACGGCGCCGGCGGCCGAACGAGAATAACGATTTGCGGTCGGCACGGAGATTTCGATGATCTGATAACTCACCCCCCCCCCGCGACCGCGACCCGCGTGGCATGGCCAGGTCCGTCGATCGGCTGATCATGGGCTGCACTTGCTCTTGAGAGGGCAGCGCTAAACTGCAATGCGAGGTCTGGATAAAGTGCAGGTAATAGAGCCGGTGATAGAACTAGGCATGGATTTAGAGAACGTAACCATGTTTTTTTGTGCAGCTCCCCGCGTTTTGTGCAACTCCCCGCGTTAAGCGTATTTATTTAACTTCAATCTGTTATACATTTATCACTTTTCATCTGTTCCTTTTCTCTTATGTATCTTTGGTGTTTGTTATTGTTGTCTGCCAGGCTCTTATTGTTGCTTGTTTTTTTGTCTATTTTACTTGTCCGACTCCTGGCCCAGTTTATGTAAGGCCTGCCTTGCCTAGACTCGCCTGGTGGTGTGGCCCAGGTGTCGAGTGTAAAAGTATGTTTTTGTTGTTGTTATAAATAGCTGCGTTTTTTCTTTACTGTAGCGTGTGTCTATGTATATGTTCTTGTGCTTCAATGTTAATTGTTTAATTTAGATTGGCGTTGTTTCCCCCTCATGTCTGTCTCTCTGTCTTCCTGTCTCTGTGTCCTATGTCTCCCCCTGTCGCTCACCCTCCCTCCCTGTCTCCCTCCGTGTTTGTCTTTAAGGAAGTGACAGCCATCTTAGGGGACGCTGGCAGATTTTTGCCGCTCTTAAGATTGCCAGTTTCACGACCTTTCAGTGTATCCAAAGCAGCCTTAATCATTTAATTTTTGTTGCTTTGGTTTTTATTAGTTGTTTTTTTATGTCGTTGTTGACATGCCGTTCTTGCCGCGGCCCTTGTGCAGCGCTTTGTGACCCTCGGGTGAAAGGTGCTCTATAAAATGCTATCATTTTTATAATAATAATAATAATTCACTTTATATAGCGCCTTTCACCCGAGGGTCACAAAGCGCTGCGTTATAGAGATTATGAGAGCTTGTCGGCGCTTTCTTTCTGCGACGGATAGAGCACCGGTGTAGGTGACGACGCATCGTAACAGCAGGGATGAATTAAAGCAGCTTTATTGCAATCGTTTAAGCTCACAGCACAAGCAACTCTAGTGACTAATAATTATAATATATTTGTAACGCGCGCATATTCTCCGGGCGTGCTTGCACCCGTTGATTCGGAGGCGCAGAGCCCGGCTCAGTCGGTTTGTTGTAAGTCGGTGAAGAGGTGACTTTTTAAAAGTTTTTTGAAGGTTGTGGGGGACTGTGTTAGGCGTAATAGGATGTGGCAGGCTGGTCCAGGTTGTGAGTGCCGCGACCGAGAATCGACGTTGTGCGAAGGTTGTGAGTGAGCGCGGTGTGTGGAGTAGCTGCTGTGATGTGTGCGCGCGTGCGAATTCGCGAAATCTTCGCGGGCGTGCCGACGGAGCTTCGCGTTGCCCCGCGTCACGAACGGGACGTCTCTGCCGCCGCGCGCAGGAACCTGCTGTCGGCCTGCAGCATGTATTTCCGCACCGTCTTCCTCGCGGGCCTGCCCGAGCCGTTGGCCGAGCCGGGCGTCGCGACCGCAACCCTCGACAACCTGGCGCCGTCCGTTTTCGCCGTCATCCTCGACTTCATGTACACGGCGCGGCTCGCCCTCACGAGCCGCAACTCGGAGGACGTCATTTCAGCCGCCGGCTTCCTCCAGATGACGGAGCTCGTCCGCGCGTGCAAGGCCTTCATCGGCGGCAGACTGTACGGCTCGTCGCCGGCGGCAGCGGCGGCGGCGACCAACGCCTCCGATAACGCTGCGAGCGCCGCGCGGCAGCCGTCGCCTCGCAAAAAGACGCCGAGGAGGGACGCCGGCCAGCTCGGCTTTCTGAAGCACGTGAGCCTCAAACGAGCTTCGCCCTCGGAGACTTCGGCTCGACGGGGAAACCCGGCCGCCGCCGCTACTGCTGCTACTGCTCTCGGGCCCGAGCCAGACCGTGACATTCCGAACGGTGAGTTCCCGGAGCGGTTTAACAGGGCCCTGCAGACCAATCACCTCAACATGATCGTCATTGACGTCAAAGAGGAGCGGGGGTCCCTGGAAGAGCCGCAGTTACCAGCGGAGATCAGCAACGGCGAAGCCTGGTCCAGCGCCGCGTGTTCTCAACCCGAGGGCCACGGCAGGGCCCAGAGCATACTGCGGGTGAGAAGACTGGGCCCGTACCCCCGGGCCTCTGCTCAACTGGACAGAACAGGCCGGCGCATCGGCGACAGGGATGAGGGCACCGGCTGCTTTGCTGAGGACGACGATGCTGCTTTTATAATCGTCACGGTTCCTCCGGACGGTGTTAAACAGGAGCCCGACGATTGCGCGCCTTCAAATTCTGCCATGTTAGAGGTACGGGTTACAGTTTGTACTTGTACACGTATGCAGAGAATTTTTATTCCATTGACTCAGGCCGGCCAATTGGAGATTCGCGCCGCTGCACAGCTCGTTTCAGCACTGCCGCTTTTAAGGTTTTATTCGCGTGACAGCGTAACTCACGTAACGAGTTAAAGCAACTTACTGCTGTAGCATCCCGAGGTATAGATTTGACACGACTGAACATTCCTCAAACGTCAGATTTAAATCATCGGTAAACCAGATTCCAATTCGTTAAAATCACTCCTCCGGATTCCGTGTCTGTGCAATGTCCATATAGAGCTGTTTTCCAGTCCGCGGCTGGATAAGGACCTCCCCATGCCCTGTGAGTTATGGGGGCTTTTTCTGCTTAGTAGGCGTATTAATAATAACTAAAAAAGAGAAAGTACAACATTGTGTTTTATTGTTGCCATGCCCTCTGTCGCTCCCCCCTCCGTGCAGCCAGACCTTACGGCACCAAGTAATGCACCTCGCGGATGCACATCTTAGTACCTCGTGCAGATTGTTCGCATTTTTTACCTTTTTTTTTGCTACAGTTTAATTTATTAATTTGATCTCCACCGGCAGGGTGACGAGTGCGAGCACATGGACGGGTCGGTGGAGCAGCTGTCTCAAGGTGCGGGTTTTGCTCAAAGGTGTTTTTGATTTTCAAAGCGCGTCGCTCGTAAATACTTTGCTGAGCTATCTGAAGCTTTAAAGCCATGGGCATTTTTGCCCTGTACAGTACAACCGCTGAAGTCGTCTCATAATCACCCAACAGTCTCGTTGACAAAGACGAGACAGCCACCGTTGTAAGTCGATTGTACCTGCTGATAATAACATTACATAATGATAAACAATGATTTGTAACAATAACAAACTTACCTCAGCCAGAGCGATGACGTCACGCCGGCCATGTTGCATGGTGAGCTTGGTTGACTTCCTGTCAGGCGATTGGCCTTCCGATAAGAGCTGCAATCGCTTTGACTCTCATTTTTGCTTACGGATTCACTTTCTCTTACGTCATTTAGGACCGTACTACAACCACAGCCTGCCGCGCTTTAGAGGGAAAAAGTTCCGCATCGGGGATCTGCCACACGAGGCCCACGTTTTCCTCGACCCCCGGGACTTGGCAGGGAACCTGCAGCCCGAAGGGAGCGCCCTTTTCACCAAGTACAGTGGCAACGATTCGTGGGACACCGGGGAACGGGGCGCCCCCTCGCCGGTCGGAGGATATCCCGGCTGCCGGCCGAGGAGCGGCTCCGCCTGGAAGCAGGACGCCGACCTAACCGCCAGCGGCGAGAAGTGGGACGCGACGGCGGTCTTCCCGTGCAAGCACTGCCCGGTGCGCTTCACCGCGAAGTCGAACCTGGTGCGGCACCAGCAGACGGTGCACGCCGGACAGAAGCTCAAGTTCTGCGATGCGTGCCAGCGCAACTTCCGCGACAGCACCGACCTGCAGCGCCACCGCCTCTCCAAGCACTGGTGGCAGGGCCGCGACGGCATGTGTCCGTTCTGCCCCGAACGCTTCCAAGTGTCGAGGGAGCTGCTCAAGCACATGCAGCACCGGCACAGGGGCCTGGCTGCGTTCTGACTCAGAAATGCTGCAGTCCACCACCTCCCCCCCCCCTCCTTTTAGACAGGGTGGTGCAGTGGTAACATCTGCGTCTCACAGAAAGAATGGTCTTGCACGTGGCGGTTCGATTCCCGCCTTGGGCGCCTTTCTGTGTGGAGTTTGTGTGTTCTCCCCCTGTTGTGCGTGGGTTTCCTCCGGGTTCTCTGGTTTCCTCCCACAACTTAAAAAAACACATTAATTAGTTGGCCGATAACATCATAATGTATAGGAAGCAGTGTGTGGCAATATGGCGCCGGCAAACCGCCTGGCTGCCTCTTCTCCCTTTCTGCGCTTTCCTCGCGCCTCTGAGTCGTTCTGTCGTCGAATTAATTAATACCTTTGACATTGAATGAATATGTGCGCGTTATAAATGTAAAATTATTATTATACCTCTCTGCTATGAATAATTATATTTTTGAAAAAGAAACGGCTGTTTTATATTTTCCTCGTGATGGCAGGTTTATTAACTGTTGAGATTTTTTTTTCAATATGTAGATAGTTTGTTTTTTTGTACTGTTGAGGTTTTATTTTTTCAATATGCAGATAATTTGTATTTTTATTTCAGCCCTCTGTTAATACACAAAAATGAGAGCCTCCTGACACCGTGTTGATTGTGGGGGGTTGTTGTTTGACCATGCTTCACCAAGCCAGGTTAATATAGGTTGGTATCGGGGAGACCCAGGACCAGTGCGGACATTTCTCCCCACTGATGCGAGCCATGGCCTGAAATCGAACTCGTTTATTTAGATTCAGAGGGTAGTGCGCTAACCACCACTGCACTCAATATGGGATAATTTCTCCCCCCCGCCACCACGTGGGACCACTCCCTTCCTATATACGGGAGCGTCCGCACAGTGGTTCTGCCTTTTCCAAGCTCTGATGACGCTGAGTGCAAGTCTCAGCGAAACGTCGGTACCATATTTTAAGGTAAGTGCTCGCTCTTACCTTAAAGGTATGTGCGCGCTCGTTTTCTCCAACATATCGACGGGTGCACTACACTTACACACTTTTTCACATGACCTAAACTCACAAACAGAGCTTCACTCATAAACAGAGCTTTACTATGGATAACATTGGTCATGAAAGAACTTCGAGTTAAATTCAGATGATGATGTCTTCGGACACTAGGTGGTGCTCTACTCACTGCACAAGATTCATTTTAAACTTCCTGTGATACGCAGAGCACAACTGTAATTGCGGGGAAATTGGGAAAAACATAAAAATCGGCTGGTAATTGCTTTCCGAACGTGAATAACCTTTACATTCTTTGGTTTGTATAACAATTCATGAATGCGTCAACATTTTTTTCTCGGGATTTCTTTTTTAAAGTGTCAGGAGAACCGGCGTCAGAGCCGCATTGCGTCTCTACTTTTCACGGAGTTCAGAGCCGGTGACATCATCTTATAATATAAATGCTAGGAGTTCGAAGTGATAAAACCGATTAGCACTCAGACTAACTCCTATGCCACGATGGCAAGGGGGTAAAATCCCCCTGAGCGGATAGCCGCTCAGCGGCTGTGCGCGATTGTTTCAATTGCTGCAGGATCGGGAGTTCGAGACACTGCGTGTCTCCCCAAGTAACTTAATATTTTTCAAAAAAAGTAGGTTAAAAAATATTAAGTTTATTGGGGAGACAAGGAGTGTCTCGAACTCCCAGTCCCGTAGCGATTGCGGCTCAGAGGGATTTTACCCCCTTGCTATCGTGGCATAGGTGTTTGTTTGAGTGCTAATCGGTTTTATATCTTCGACCTCGCTGAACTTGTATAACAGAGGCGGTGAACTTGCGAGGTCGAAGTTATAAAACCGATTAGTACTCAAACAAACACCTATGCCACGATGGCAAGGGGGTAAAATCCCCCTGATCGGATAGCCGCAATCGCTACAGGACCGGGAGTTCGAGACACGGAGCGTCTTCCCCAATAAACTTACAATTTTTTAACCTACTTTTTTTGAAAAATATTAAGTTACTTGGGGAGACAC